>OX359276.1:19782857-20397500 GCA_947179155.2 Hedera helix
TTGATAGTTTTTCTAAAACAATAAGAACGATTTATCTGAGTAATGAAAACTTAGGGTTTTGGATTGAGAGAGAGAGATATAGAGGAATGATAGATTTTTGATTTGAAGAAATAAATGACGTGCAGTTTTTAAAGTATTTAAAAACTTCCCTCTATGTTTGTTGAGAAGCGTGTCAAGATCTGATAGGAGAATTTCAGTTGGTTGATGACCATTTTGCCCCTAAAGCTTTACGATCCTTCTTGACACTTCGATTTTTTTGTTGATGTTCGTTGAGTTAGCTTTACGATTGAGGAATACTTTGCGATCCTTGGCTTGCCAACTGTTGAGTGAGCTCTACGGTTTGTAGTGTGCTCTACGATCCTTGGTTTGTTGATCATTGAGTGATCTCTACGATCTTAAGCGTACTCTGCGATCCTTCGCTTGACGATCGTTGAGTGCATTCCACAAATTTGTCTTTTACCTATTTTCCTTGCTCACTTTCTTCCTGCAGAGTTAGTATCTTCCCAAAAATCATGATATATTAAGGGTCTAGATTTAGCATTCCTAACTCACTTATAAGTTTATTAAATCTTGATTTATCTAAAGGTTTTGTAAACACATCTGCTAGTTGATCTTCAGTTGTGATGTAGTGAAGTGATATATTGCCATTTTGTACATGATCCCTAATGAAATGATACCTTATATCTATGTGCTTAGTTCTTGAATGCATAACAGGATTATGTGTTATAGCAATTGCACTAGTATTATCACAATATATAGGATATAATTAAGCTCAAACCCATAGTCTGCAAGCTGAGTCTTCATCCATAGGATTTGTGCACAGCAACTGCCCGCGGCTATATATTTAGCTTCTACAATTGATGTGGATACTGAGTTATGCTTCTTACTAAACCAAGAGACAAGTCTGCTGCCAAGCATCTGGCAAGTTCCACTTGTGCTTTTTCTGTCTATTTTGCATCCTGCATAGTCAGCATCTGAGTATCCTATTAGATTAAAGGAGGACTCCTTGGGATACCATAATCCTAAATTTGGAGTTCCTTTAAGATATTTGAAAATTCTTTTCGCAGCTAATATATGAGACTCTTTGGGGTTAGCCTGAAATCTAGCACATATACATGTAGCAAACATTATACCTGGTCGGCTAGCGGTAAGATATAATAGTGAGCCTATCATAGCTCTGTACTGAGTGATTTCAGTGAATTTACCATTTTCATCTTTGTCGAGCTTGGTGGCAGGTGGCATAGGAGTTTTCATGATAGTTGAATATTCCATGTCATACTTCTTTAATAAGTCTTTGATGTATTTGGCTTGATTAATGAATATGCCTTCATCAGTCTGATTTACTTGTAGTCCAAGGAAGAAGTTGAGTTCTCCCATCATGCTCATTTCAAACTTGCTCTGCATAAACTTGGCAAATCTTTCACATAATTTTTCATCAGAAGAACCAAATATGATATCATCTACATAAATTTGAACTAGCAGTGTTTTATCCTTATGTTTTCTCAAAAATAAGGTAGTATCTATTCTTCCTCTAGTGAATCCTTTTTCAATGAGAAAGTTAGTTAAGGTTTCATACCATGCTCTAGGTGCTTGTTTTAGACCATATAGTGCTTTATCTAATTTATAAACATAATTTGAAAAGGTTGGATTGATAAAACCTGGAGGTTGTTCCACGTTAACTTCTTCTTGAAGTTCTCCATTTAGAAAAATACTCTTGACATCCATTTGGAAGACTTTGAACTTCATGTGTGCAGCATGGGCAAGGAAGATCCTTATAGCTTCCAACCTGGCAACTGGAGCATACGTTTCATCGTAGTCAATTCCTTCTTCTTGAGAGTAACCTTTGGCCACCAGTCTTGCTTTGTTTCTCGTTATCACACCATTTTCATCCATCTTGTTTCTGAAAACCCATTTGGTGCCAATGACTGGTTTATGCTGAGGCCTGACAACTAATCTCCAAACCTTGCTTCTTTCAAATTGATTTAACTCTTCTTGCATGGCCTCTATCCAACTTGAATCTCCTAGGGCTTCTTCGATCTTCTTGGGCTCCTCTTGAGAGAGAAAACTTAGATAAAAGCATTCATTCGAAGTTGCATCTCTTGTCTTTATTACAGTGTTTGGATATCCAATAATTAGATCTTGAGTGTGATCTTTGGTCCATTTTATTCTTCTAGGAACGTTCGTTCTGGTGCCTTCTTGTCCGAGTTCCTCTAAATCAGCTTCTTGTCTTAATCGTAGAGTTTCAATGTCTGGTGTGGTGTGCTCTAGGATTTCCTCTCCTTGTTCAACGATTTCTATTGCTGGTTCTATGGTCGTAGAGTCAGACTCTACGATTTTGAGTTCTTCGATCGTTAAGCTTGTGTCTGAAGACTCATTGAATGTTGATCTTTTCTTCTCAGGATCTGATTCATCGAATGTGACATGGATAGAGTTTTCAACAGCTAAGGACTCTTTGTTGAACACCCTGAATGCTCTGCTATCTGTTGCATAGCCAAGGAAGATTCCTTTATCTGATTTTGGCTGGAATTTAGTTAGATGCTTCTTGCCATTGTTGAGTACGTAGCATAGGAAACCAAACACATGGAAATAACTTATGTTTGGTTTTCTTCCTTTCCATAATTCGTACGGAGTCTTCTTCAATATTGAGTGTATGAGTGACCTATTTTGAGTGTAACATGCAGTACTGATGGCTTCAGCCCAGAAATATTCAGGAAGATAGGCTGCTGCTAAAAGGGTTCTTCCTGCTTTAATAAGAGTCCTATTCTTCCTTTCTGCTGCTCCATTTTGTTGAGGCGTCCTTGGGGCTGAGAAGTTGTGATTGATTCCATTTTCTTCGCAGAACAGGTCCATATCTGAGAAATCAAACTCTCTTCCATGATCACTTCTGATGGCCTTGATCTTTTTGCCTTCTTCATTCATGATTAGTCTGAAGAGCTTGATAAGATGTAAAATGGTTTTATCTTTAGAGCTTAGAAAAGATACCCATGTATATCTAGTGTAGTCATCTACTACCACTAAAGAGTATCTCTTTCCTCCGAGGCTAGTCGTCGAGATTGGTCTGAATAAATCCATGTGAAGTAATTGAAGAACCCTATCATTTGAGTTTACTGACTTGCTCTGGAATGACGTCTTTGTTTGCTTTCCAAACTGACATGCTTTGCAGGATTTTTCCTTGATGAAATTTAACTTTGGCAATCCTTTTAATAGATCTTTAGAGGCAAGCATTGAAATACTCTTGAAGTTAAGATGAGATAACCTCCTGTACCAGAGCCAGCACATATCTTCAGAGGCTTTAGCAAGAAAACAGACAGTTTGTTCTGAACTTAATTGAGCAATATTGACCATATAGACATTTCCTTCTCGAACTCCTTCTAGCTTTAGAGAGTTAGTCTTCAAATCTCTAACTTGACATTGATTGTTGAGGAAGGTAGCTTGATGTCCTTTGTCATAGAGTTGACTGATACTTAGCAAGTTGTGCTTTAGTCCCTCAACATACGCCACTTTACTGAAAGATATTACACCATTTCCAGTTGAGCCATAACCTCTGGTTTTCCCAGAATTGTTGTCTCCAAAAATAACAGCAGGTCCATCTCTTTCCTTAAACTCTGATAGAAGAGCCTTGTCTCCTGTCATGTGCCTTGAGCATCCACTGTCAAGATACCAGATGGATCTCTTTACCTGCATGACAAATTAATCTTCATTTTGGTACCCATATTTGTTTGGGTCCTACTTTGTTAGTACCTTTTGGGACCCAAATCTGTTTGACTTTAGATCCTTGCAGTCTATTATATCTTGACAAATATTTATCATTTTTATGATGGTGCCTATGATTGATATGATATTGACGATGATATGTGTGCATTTGTGAATTCTTATTTGTCCAGGACTTGTATAGATTATGATTTCTCATAGTCTTTTGATTTTGCTGATCTACATTCTGCTTCCATGCTACTCTACGATTCTCATGATTCGTAGAGTGAGTTTTGCTTGACTTGTTTTTCAATTTTCTGAACCCCAGACCCGTGCGAGTTTTATTGTCTAAAATGATAGCAGGCTTAACAGAATGTGGACTGCTGGGAGATATAGAATTTGAGGATTTGATGAACACAATTCCTTTATTAAGATTAAAGGATTTGCCTTCATTTATTTCCATTGAATTCTCCATATTGGGCGTTGAGAATGAATTCTTAAATCCTAATCCTGATCTATCAGTCACATCTCTTTGACTTGAGATCAGGGTGTCCATAGACAAACTAGACTTGTTCCACATAAAAATTGTCTTTTTTAGTTCCTGAATCTTGGAGGCTAGTGAAGACTCTTTATGAGTGCTTAATTCATTTATCTCTTTTAGTCTTTCATTCTCAGTCTCAAGATTAGAGTAAAGTTTTGTAGTTTGAAATAAGGCTTCTAATTCTATGCTTATTTTTTCTTTATCCTCTTTTAGATGAGAGTAGTCTTTAGATAACCTTCTAAACATTTTTATGTATTTGTGTAATTCTACCATTAAGTCATGCATTCCTTCTCTAAGATCATCAATGCTTAATTCAGGAGAGTAGAAATCAAATACCTCATCTATGTTGAATTCCTTTTTGCTGCTTCCTTCTTCGTTTGCCAATAAGCACAGGTTGTCCTTCTGTGGTTCTTCATCGTCACTTGACTCAGAAGTTAGTTCTTCTTTTGAGTCACTCCAGGAGCCTTCAGCTATGAAACTTTTGTATTTCTTCTTTTGTTTGTGGAAGCTCTTGAATTCTCTTTTTGGATTTGCTTTTGTTTTGTCCCTTCTCAGCTCTTCTCTTAAGGGTTTTGGACATTTAGCAATGAAGTGACTTGGCTTTTTGCAATTATAGCAAAGGTCATTTGGTTGTTCTTTGCTGCTGTTGCTTCTGAACTTGTGAGGTCTGTTCCTGTTGATGAATCTTTTAAAATATCTGACTAGCATAGCAGCTCCTTCATCATCATTTGATTTATCCTTGTCAGAGTCAGAATTATCCTTGTGATTGCTTCTGTGAGTTGAGGTTGAGGCTTTAAGATCAATATTTTTCTCTTTCTTTCTTTCTCCAGATAGATTCGCTACTCTTTGATTTAGCTCCAGCTCATAGGTGAGAAGATTTCCATATAACTGCTGTACAGTCATCTCGTGCAAGTTCTTTGACTCCCGGATGGCTGTGGTTTTGGCATCCCATTTGCTTGGCAAAGATCTCATGAATTTAATGATAAGATCTCTGTTTGGATAGATTTTTCCATAAGATCTTAGAGAGTTTAGTAGCAAGTTAAATCTCTCATAGGTGGTTGTAATGTTTTCACCTGAGATGTGGGTGAACATTTCATACTGCTGAACAAGCAGTGATTGCTTATTTTCTCTGAATTTTTCTGTTCCTTCATGCATGATCAACAGAGTTTGCCAGACTTTTTGAGCTGTTTTACAGTTGAGAGCGTTCTCAAATAGATCATCATCCAGAAAATGAAATAAGATGTTCTTAGCCCTTTTGTCTCTTTGAACATCCTTCTTTTCATTGTCTGTCCATTCGTCTCTTTTCTTTGCTACTAGCTTGCTTGGATCTTCAGTTGATAGTGCAAGCTTCATTGGTATGATCGACCCATTTAGTACTGTCTTGAACAGTTCATCATCTATAGCATCCATGTAAGCTTGCATACGAACTTTTCAGTTAGCAATTTTTTTTTATTACACATGGGTGGTCTGTTACCTCCACTGAGTTCTGATCCGTTCTTGTGGAGTGCCATTTGATCTACTCAAGCTTGTAAGGCTTTAGATGTGAGAACTTGCTCTGATACCAATTGTTAGTTCCCAATGACACGATAGATATCTAGAAGGGGGGGTTGAATAGATTCTTTTTTAAAAATTTATTTTACTTTAAAGATCTTACTTTAATTAATTCTTAATCAATAAGTTTAACACGACGGAATACAATTTAGTAACCCTTTTCTTGATATGTTAAAGTAAGAATTCAACAAGCAATTATATGACAGATATAGCAATTAAAAGACACAATAAGAAAGACTCCAGGTTTTAAGTGATTCAGAGCTCACAAGACTCCTACTCCACTATTCGGCTTTTCCAACAGCAAATCCACTAAGGATACTTTTACAATTTTAGAATCACTAAGATTCCTTCAAGACCAGTTGCCTTGGAACTCTAGCTCACTAAGAACTCTACAAGTCTAACAGACTTGGATACTCTAGTTCACAAAGAACTCTCCTGGAGTGATGTAGATTTGGATGTGCTCCGAAGGTACTTTTAGCATAAGTTTCTGAAGGACTTAGTAGCAAAGCAAGCTTTCTTATCAGTTTTATCTTTTCAACTTCTTGCGTATTTACTTCTCTTGTGTAATTCGCTGCCCTTTTCTTTTGTCGATCTTGGTATTTAAACAGTGAGGGCTTCAGTTTTCTTCCCATTGGAACATCTGCTTGAGCTTTGTTTCTTTCCGTTACCTCATAGAGGAGAGCTTCTGTATATTATATTAATATAGCTCATTAATGCTCTGATGAGATTTTATTTGATCTGACATGTTAGTCCATGGAAGGTTGTTTTCTTTTTCCTTGGGGACATATATGTCAGTCGTAGGTTCTTACCAACTTTCATAGAGTCGTTTGGTACTTCCATACTATATGACTGATAGGACACAGTCCTCTGACTTTTCTGCCTTGAAAGTCTTCTTTCTGTTGCATAGTGCGCTTGGGTCAGTCCCTTGACTTTTCTGACTATGATCGATTTGCAGAAGCTTTTTGGTTACATCAATGCAGATTGAATTCTTGAATGAAATAGCTTCTGATCTAAGAGTCGTGATGTCTCTTGTCTTTTTGCTCAACGACTCTCCATGATCAACTCTACGAATATCTTTGCTGTTGTGATCGTCCTGTAATGGATCATCTCTTATTGGCATCGTAGAGTTTACCCTACTGTTAGATTGTTGAACGTAGAGTTTGTTCTACGGCTTCTTGCTTAGAACATAGTCTGTTGGTCGTAGAGTCTTCTTGGCCAAAATCGTAGAGTCCATTCTACGATTGGTTTGTCTTGATCGTAGAGTTTTCTTGACTGAAATCGTAGAGTCCATTCTACGATTAGATTACAACAAAAGATCAATCTAATAGTTTTGATCTATTTAAATCTAAGTCTTAATACAACACAAAAGACTTTATAAATTCATACATTTATATCAGGAGATCAACCTAACAGTTTTGATCTTATCTAACACAACCCTTGTACATTATTTCTTATCATCAAATTTAATCATTCAATGTTAAACACCCTGTACGAGTATTGGGAACGTTTTAAGAAATTATGTGCAAGTTGTCCCCACCTCAAATCAGCGAACAACTCCTCATCCAATACTTCTATGAGGGACTCATGTCTACTGATAGAAGCATGATTGATGCTGCTAGTGGAGGCACTTTGGTAGACAAAACGCCCGAAGCTGCAAGGAACTTAATTGCAAACATGGCGGCTAATTCTCAACAATTTAGTACTAGGCTTGATTTTTAGTCCAAAAATGTCAATGAGGTAAATATTTCTTCCCTTGAGCAACGAATTGTTAGTCTAACATCTCTTATTCGTCAAGTGGCTGTAGGTAATACACAACAAGTAAAAGCTTGTGGGATTTGTGCGGTAGTAGGACATCTAACAGATATGTGCCCCACTCTTCAAGAGGAGTCCTATGAACAAATAAATGTAGCAGGTGGTTTTCCTGGTCAACCACAAAGGAGATATGATCCCTACACGAACACATACAACTTAGGTTGGAGAGATCATCCTAATTTCAGCTATGAAAATCCACAAGGGAATCAATCCACAAATCCAAACTTTGCAAGCTACCAATCATACAAGCAGCCATATCCCAATAAACAACAGGGCCAATCATCTAATTATAATATACCTGTAGAGGATTTGGTTAAACAACTTACTACCAACACTTTGCAATTTCTGCAGGATGCGAAGGCAAATATATAGAATTTGGAAATGCAAATGGGACAAATGGCGACTGCAATCAGTCGATTGGAGGCTCAAGGTTCTGAAAAATTACCATCTCAAAACGGTGGTGAATCCAAAGGAGAACGCAAACGCAATCACTTTGAGAAGTGGTAAAGAGATACAAACTCCGTAAACGACAGAGTCTGCACCAACAGAGCAAGGCAAAACAGAAGCAGACCACAGGGACGCAGACCACAGTTAAGAGGATGACAGTGTTCTAGGCAAAAATGGTACCCCTAAGCATAAATTTTCACCTCTATCTGATTATAAACCGGTACCCCCTTTTCCTCTTGCTCTAACAGAAAAAAAGAAAATATGGAAAAGACTCAGACTTATATGAAATGTGAGGACCCGAATTTTCTGGATTATTTTAATAATAATTTAATTGGCAAAATAATCAAGATTATTTAAACTATTTATGATTTTATGGAATTTAAGGTATGTGATGAGATTTAATTAGTAAATTAAATTTATACAGAGATCATGATAAAGTGTGGGGAATTAAAAATAATTGAAAAGTAAATAAATTGTTTAAAAATAATTTATTAAGAATAAGAGAAATTATATGTAATGACACAATAAAATTGTACAATTAAATGATTATAGAGGTACATAAATTATTATTTAAATAATCTTATGTGGTAATGTGAGGTATGAATATATATATATATATATACACACACACACACATACACATATTTATATATAGGTGTGTTTATGTTTAATGGTTGTAATTATAAATTCTATTGATTATGAAAATTAAGGGATTAATAATTAAATTAATCCTGAAATTTATTAAAAGTTAACGAAGGAGTTAGTAAAATTGTAGTTATTGATTTTAGATTTAATCTGTAATTATGATGGAAGTTTAAAAATTAATAAAGAATAAAAGTAATTATATAAATTATATAATAATAAATTATATAATTTATATAAGGAAATTAAAGTGAAATATGAGGAAAATAATAATTATATAAATTATATAGGAATAATTATATAATTTATATAAGAAGATTAAATTGAACAAGGATGGAATAAAAATTTTATAAATTGTATTTTGTGTAAAATGAAAATTATTTAAAAAGGGATAATGTAATTATATAAGTTATATAATAATAAATTATATAATTTATATAAGAAAGTTAATGTAAATAGTAAAGAAATGAAAAATGAATAAAGAGAAGGAATGTTTTAATTTATTAAAAATTATGTTTATGTATAATAGAATTTTTATGATTTTTGTGGAGGATAATATTGGAAAAACGTAAACATGTTATTGTAATATGTTGTCCAAGTAACGGTGTGAAAAATTATGAAAAATAATTTTTATGAGGGGTATGAATTATTTTATGAATTTTGGAGGTATGAATTACCTCATATAATTACATTCATGTCATTATGCGTGTACAAAATTTGTCAAGTAAAGTAACCGAAAAAGGTATGAATATTATTTATAAATCATAATATGAATTTTAGTGATTTAAAATAAATATTTTACGTATATTACGTAAAATATTTATTACACAAAACAATTACGTAATGTAGTAAAATACACTAATTATGCATGTTTTGGTTGCAAATTTCGGATGGCAAGTTGAGGCGGTGGAATTATTTTTACTTTCCAATTTGGTTAAATGTTACTATAATAAAAGGAAAGGAAAAGTAACAAAAAAAAGCAATGAAAAGGAAGAAAAGAAAACAAAAACACTCTCATTTTCTCCTTCTTCCTCCTGACCGAGAGCCACCACTACACCACCAGTGCAACTCCATAGCCACCAAGGAGAGGAAATAACAAGTTTCAAGGAGGGTTTTTCATGCTTTTATGAAGGTATAAATTAAATTATTTGATTTATTTTGTATTTATGGGTGATAAAATAATTTTGTGAAAAATTAGAAAATAATTAGAATAATTATTCTAAATAATTTTTGGATGTATATCTATGGATTATATGATTTTTGGAACAATTTTGTTGGGAAAAATCAGAGCAAAATGGAAGAATTTTGCTTGGGTTGGTACACTGTTTCGGCAAGAAGAAGAAAAGAATTTCTGGGTTGCCGCGCAGGGCGTGGCAACCATTTTTTTTCCAAACGCGGGTGTTAAACGACGCCGTTTTGAAGCGGTGGGGCAGGGCCGCGCCATGCGCGACTGTGATTTCGTTCGCCAAAGGCCAAATGACGTCGTTTGGTGCAGGTAGAGAGGGGGCTGCACGCCATGCGCGACCGACGGCACCGCTGGAAATTACCAGTGTGCCCCTGGCCTTTCCGACAAATACCGAATGTCTCCCTAGAGTGCGGAAATTACGAAAATAGCCCCGACCTTTTCAGGAAATGACCAATGTGTCCTTGAACCGCAGAAATTACCAAAATACCCCCAAAAATTGTTTTTAATTGAAATAAATGTTTAAAAATTGTTTAAAAATTATAGAAAATTATAGAAAAATACTAAAAACATAGAAATGATGTTTGGGCATTAATTTAATATTTTTATAAAAATATTAAATAATGGGGATTAATATTTAAATATTTTAAATATTAATCTATTAAGTTTAAAAGTTAGAAAATGATTAAATGAAAATTCGGATAACCAAATATGCTAAATTTTATCCGATGGACCGGGTTGTTCGTATTGAATGTGTTTGATATTAAGTTAAATTAATATATTGAAGAATGAGGTTAATATAATTAATCATATTATTTGATAATTGACTTGGTGCCCTAAAATAAATCGTCGGGTAGGGTTAATTATATTATAAATGATATTAATTAATTAAATTAATATCACGAGGAGATAAATAATTATTATTTGATTATCTTATGATCATAGGTTGTACAAGAAGCATTATAGACTGGGTATTTTTTAATTCCACAATACAGGCAAGTTCTTGAGTACTTTTATGTTAAATGTTTGTCTATTATGATATGTAATTCTTGTTTCAAATGCATATAAATTATGTGTTACGTGATCTGTGGATAATATGACAACAATGTGTACTTTGTGCTATAATATGAATATATATGATGTAACGCCCTGATATCTCACATTCCTTAATTCTATCCTAATGTGTTTGGATTGCATAATCATTAACCTTAAATTCAGTTTAATTGGGATCCCGTGCGTTAAAACTTAACCTTTAACCTTTAAAACCATTCCGTTGACCATAAAATACGGTCCATTTTTTTTTTAAACTTGTTTATCTTACATTCCTTACTTGCCTCAGGATCTTTAACCTTCACTTAACATTCATAGCACTTAGGTCAAACATGTATTATTTGTGACCTAGTCTCTTACAATTTCAAACGATATACATTTATGATCTATATAACCGTTAAATAAAATTTTGCCATGAACTATTCATACATGGCTCAGTTTACCCATATCTGTTCTGTACCTGCTCCTGTTCTCATATACCTGTTCACATACATCTATACCATACTTATCATGTTCCATACATTTGTATCATATATGCGAGTTTCATTATATCCATACTCAACTTACATCATTATTACAATCATCTTACCTCAATTCTTAATTTAACCAACTATTACATAATTTGCACATAAATAGCTTTACATTCATCTGCTTTACATACACATTTTGCATATAACAAGTTTTGTTCACGTTTATCCATGTATTTAGCACTTTGTACCTTTTGCTGCACCGGAACCCCCGGCCTTCTTGTACTTTACCTGAAAAGTTAGTTATAGCAAGGATGAGCACATAGGCTCAGCAAGTTAATCAGATAACACCTTATATGCTTACAATTTATATCCATGCGTCATGTGTAATGTCCTGGAATTTCCACGTCATTATTAATTAAATTATTAATTTAATTTCCGACGAGTTAGTTTTACGAGATTATTTAAATCGTTTTATGTGATTAATTAATTATGTGATTAAATGATTATGTAATTAATTACTAAAATTAATTAAAGGGGGTCACTAATATGTTATTTAAATTAGTGAACAAACTCTAAAGTTTTAATATCAAACTAATTGATAAGTTTCCTATTAATTAAATATTCAATTAAATTGAATATAATGAGTTAATTAAATATAATAAATTAATTAATATGATTATTAATTAATGTAAATAATGTGAAATATTAATAATAATATTTATTAGTCCATTTAGTAATTTAATACTTATGGGTTAGAATATTTAATTATTTATTCAATCTAATTATTTATTTAACCATGGATTGAATAATTAATGTGTAAATTATTAAATTAGCCCAACATGGGTCAATTAGTAGCCCAAGTGTAGAATAATAAAATTTGACAATTTAGTAGCCCAAACAATTTAATAGAAGCCCAATTGGTATTTTAAATTAAAGCCCAATGATTGGCCCACTTGAAAAAATACTTAATTAAACTATTAATTATTAAAAAGTAAGAAATGTGACATTAAATTTGGGACAAAAAGATGCTATCAGCCGAGAGTACAAGGAGAGAGAAAATGAGTTGTTTTATTTTCTTTTATTTTTCATTTAATTAAATTAAGGTTGCTTGTTTTATTTTTTGGTACATGGACACCATTCCTCTTTTCACCAACTAAGTCATTTAACCCATTCCATGTGTAAGTTGTCATTTAGGGGCATGGGCAAAATTATTAGATATATTATGTGTATCTAATAATTTTGCAAGTATACTTGAAATTGGTAAAGCTTATTTCATTATTTTCTCAAAGTCCAAAAGAGAGAGCTAGAGAGCATTTGAGAGTGTAGAAAAATATTTTGAGAGCAAAATTATCAAGAGAATGATTTCTTGGTTTATGTCTTCAAGATTCACCACCTATTTTGGAAGAAAAAGAAGAATAGCCATTAAATCAAGGTAATGATTATTTTAAATAAAGTTTTGTTTTTAAATTAAATAAATCATCATGTTAGTATAAACATGTTAATATAGTTATTAATGTGTAGTTGTAATATTTATGCCATGCTTGAGTTTAATAGGTTTGGTTTGTATTTTGGTATATTTTATATGCTAAAATATGTGTTTAATAGTGTGTAAACAAGTTTTGGAATTTATGTCCAAAAATATTTTTATAAAACTTAGGTTTGATGTTCTAATATTATAGAACATTAAATCATGAGAAAAACAAACTTTGAATCACTCAAAATGGAGTTATACACAAAAAGTTATGATTTATAGTAGTTTATGTGATGTAAAAATTTTTATAAAAAAATAATGATATTAAATCATGAAAAATTTATTTTTCATGTTATAAATTAATATAAGGTGATTGGTAATTTTTTTGGATTTTTATTGATGATTTAAAGCTTACTTATTGGTATATTTTTATTTAAAATGGGTATTGCCGGACACTGTTCACACTCTGCCGGAACAAAAAAAAAAAATATAATACTGCCGCGCAATGCGCGAACCACTGTTCACGCCAGACGCGGAGCCAAACGACGTCGTTTGGCACAAGAAAATAAACTACTCCGCGCATTCGCGCGGAAGCCAGCAGATTGGATTTCAAAACGGCACCGTTTTGGGTCGTTCAGTTTATTACGCGCGCCATGCGCGGAAGACATTTCCGCGAATTTACCAAAATGCCCCTCCGTGTTTTTTTCTCGGCGAAATTACGATTTTGCCCTCGTTTCAGTTTTCAACTTAATTACAGAAATGCCATTCGGGTTTAATTTAATTAATTTAAATATTTAAAAAAAACTAATTTAAAATTATAACAAAAATAATAAAAATACAAAAATGATATTGGGAGGATATTTTTAATTAAGTTTAATATTTAAATATTTTAAATATTAATCTACTTAGCTAAATCATGGTTAAGTTAAATAAATTTATTAGTTATTTATTATTTAAAATGTTAATAATAAATAAAGGTAATAAATTAGCAAATTATTATTTAATTCCTATTAAATAATAATTAAAGAGAGATAAAATTTATAAAGTAATTATTTATTATTTAAATATTATTAAATAATAAATAAGGATAATTAAGTAATTAATTATTATTTAATTAGCATTAAATAACGATTAATGGAAATTAAGTTATTAGGTTAATAATTTATTATTTAATTTAAATAATAAATAAGAATGATTTGATTATTATTTAACCTTAAATAATAATTAAAATTAATTAAATAATTAATTATTATTTAATTAACATTAAATAATAACTAAAGAGGATTAAAATGAGTAAACTATTATTTAATTTCCTTAAATTAAATAATAGGTAAGGTTAATTACTTAGTTAACTATTAGTTGATTAATATTAAATTAAAGAAGGTTAAAATGAATCAATAATTATTTATTATTTAATTATTATTAAATAATATATAAGTACAATTAGTTATTATTTATTTTAAATAATAACTAGAGTTAATTAATTAATTTCTATTTAATCAAGATTAAATAGTAATTAAATAGAGATCGAGTTAATAAAATAAATTGAACTTAATTATGCTTTAATTAAACAATTGTAATAAGTGGTTTAAGGGTTTAATAAGTGTCCAACACTTAAGAAAAATATTTTCTAACTTATTAAATTATTAACCTAAAATGATTAAGGGTCTATAAGGTTAATAATATTGTTTTGACTAATGTAGATTATGTGTTAGTACTTATATGATAAATAAGTACCTTAGTAAGCGTGTAGTTGTGTAAATACGCCGTATTAATCATTAGACCAACTTTATTAATGTTAGGTCTTTTCAAAGCCAGTTAGTTAAAGCAAGACATATATTGTAGCTGAGCAGCAGGCAAGTTCCTTATCTCTAAACTCATTTCATTGAGCAAGTTATTTATCTAGGCTTGAACTGTTATTTCCAAGCATACTTTGAGTGGTTTAATTACTTTACAATTATTCCACATCGATATTATTGTTATTCGCACTTGTTGCACTTGAGATTGTACAGTCATTGACTTGTACTTAATTATTGTTCTATTCTTTAAAGAACTGTTCACAGTAAGTCTAAGTCATTGTTCGGCTAGACATTTATGTTAAAGATTTTAAAAGCTATCCAAATCATTGAAGATGCGGATTCTTAGACTATTATGAACACCCCTTTATTATAGGGGAGTACCCTGTATCTAATATTAGGTACAAAAATACGGAAATTAAATGTTATGCATACACATATTGTACTGAGGCTGATCCCCTCGGGTACATATTTCTGGTAGTAACCATTGAGTCAACCTGCTATTGACTACAGTGGATATTTATAGTTCATAGTCTATTTGACTATCCTAATTTTAAAAGCAACTTATTATTCCTGCTTATGTTATTCACATTATTGAATTGTTCAGCTATTCCCTTTCATTCATGATATATTGTTCCTTGTTGTTATTTAAACTTGTTGAGCAAACTAGTTGCTCACTCTTGCTATATCATGAAACCTTATTGCAGTGCAACCCGAGACTTCGGGAAAGAACAAGGGTAAAGGAAAGATGAAGTAATAGACTTCGAGATTGCAGTCCTGTAGTTAATTTAAATTAACTGTTATGTAATATAAACCCTAAGTACTTTATTAAGGGTATTTGTGTACTTTTTGTAAGGTTATCGTATCTTGGGACTAGTAACACCTTTTGAATGAACAACATATGTTTATTATTCCGCATTTAGTTATTGTATGTTGTTTAGAGGTGAATGTTTGTATTGGATCGTGATGACCGGATCCGGGTATTTGTAACCCGAATTTGGGGGCGTCACATCATGCATTCTTTACCTTAACATGATATGCTTAATGTCACGTAATTCATCTAACAATTAAACCATATAGTTGCACATTGGGCACATTTCAACTCATTTACTATCACATAGTTCACATAAAACATCTATTACACTTAAGTCTAAAGAACTTGTCTGTATGCTTTATTTTACTTAACATTTACTTCTTCCATCATCCTTCATTATCCGTCTTGTCGGCTTGCTCAATTCGAACTCTGTCTGTCAACACATAACTTATACATCAATATTGAATTATAAAACTTCACAATCTTATTCAAACTTAACTTATAATTACCCAACCATTCGTCTCTAATCATTTTACACTCGATGTATTATTTCTTACATAGGTTAATAATACATCCTCGCTCGTTCCCAACCTTTTTCATAACTTAAATCATGACTTGGCTTAGTTTCATGCATATTATATTATGCCATTCATTATCTCATTATACCACAACACCCTTTACATAGTCCATTTTTATCAATCTAGGGTTTACATAACTCATCTTTATCATTTCGTATCAAAACATCTTATTTTGGGTTGAAAATAACTTGTTTTTAAACTCTGCTGACCACAGCCCCAACCGGCCTTTTGGCTTAGAACCATGGCCCCAGCCGTGACCTCTCAGCTAAACATGGCCCCGGCCGTGGCCCAAAATCTGGAATTTTGATTTTTACTGCTACTTTGGTAATTTTTAACTCCTTCTCCGTACATCCAATTAAGACCAAATTTGGAGAACATATAGTCCTTACTACATAGTATTTTAAAAAAAAAATTACTTGGCTCATTTGACTACTCAAAATCATAGATACACTAGTCCATAGGAGGCCTGTTCATAACATTTTCAAACTTAGAAAATTTTTGAACTTTGAAATCCAACTTTGTGATTTTTGGTCACAAGCTTTAAAACTCCAATCCAACACTTGACATAGTTCATATAACTTATATATGACATGTTCAAACTTTCAAAACCATAAAACTTCACACGAGACGAATTTTGTCCATTAAAATCCGTTTAGGATCGAAACGATCGATTTCGATCGTTCGAAACTCATTTTCATTATAATTCTCATCTGTTGATTTCCAAATTAACCTAAACACGTGTAATAACATAAACATGAGTCATTTAACTCCATTTCACCTTTAATTCCTCAAAACTGCCAAAAATTATACTTTGGTTGGATTTTCACTAACTTTTTCAAAACCTTTCATTTCCAAAGTTTAAACTCAATGTCAATTCTTAACTTCTTTTTGGCACAACTTATTTCCAACACTTCATTTAGTACACCTAGCACATATATAACTCGACTGGACTTTCAAAACCTTTAAAACTTTTCAAATGGTTACATTTTTCTATATAGTCCGTTTTGATCGTCGGCGAACGTTTTAAAACGCTTAAAAACTTCAATTGTCGCCATACGAACCAAATGACTTCCAAATCATTTCAAACACATGTATTAATAATTTTTTTTAGCTATTTGGCCTCATATGACCTTCAATTACACATAATGGCCAAAATTACACATTGATAGCACTTTTGCCAACTTAGCTAATTTTCATCCTCAACCAAACTTCAATCCTTGGACTCTATACCTCACATGCATAATCACATACACATACAACAACTATAGATAATCATGTAACTTTTATACGCACCATCCAAAACACTTTACATATTACGATTTGGTTTATTCACCAATTATAGCCTAATATTCAAACTTTCATACCAAATCATACTTTTCAACTATCAAAGCATCTTGTATGCTACCTAACCAAATAAATTGTGTGAATTCAACATGTTCAACTTCTCAAACTAGGTTTCCATCAAAACCATCAACTTATCACACATGATCAACTAACAAATCATGGTTTTTAGCTTGAATAAACACATGACTCTTCATGAATCATGAGTTTCTATATTTTTTAAACATTATTATGCTATCTTTCCAGAACATAACCCTCATATACATATGTACAACCTTATATATTAAAATTTAACCATAAACTTTCAATTCTAGCCACATTTGATTTCATAAATCTTAACTTTAACCATATATACATGCTTTGACATACAATAATTAAAGTTTCAAACTTGTAAAACTTTTATGCCTCTTTAGATGATTAATGTTTTCACATAGAAAGCTTCTTCTCGATGAGGCCGTCAACTTTTCTTCTTGCTACTTGATCATTTAAGCTTTCTTGCTCCAAAAATCCAAGCTTTCTTCCTCTCTTTCATGGCTTCCTTGCTTTTCTCTCTCCTAGGGCTAGATTTCCAGCAAAGTGCTAGACATATGAAGGAAACTAGCTTGTTTAGGTAATAATATAAGCCTCAACTAGGCTAGTTAAGCATAATAACCATGGTTAACACTTACAAGGGTGTTTTGGTCATTTCACATAATAAGTGAATGGCATTCTCGTCATTTCACCACTTGGGACATATACGTCATTATCCAAATTGTCAAGGGTATTTTGGTCATTTTACCCTTTAGGACACAAAGGTCATTATTCAAATTATTGAAGGGCATTTTGAACTTTACCCAATATTGCTAGATTTTCAAATTTCCTAGCCAAATCCATCTTTTGAGCAATTTTCATTCATTTCTCTCATTAATTCGTTTCATGCTCATTTAAATCGATTCATCTTTCGATCGATCGATTAGGTCACTCATTTTTCGTCATGCTATGTCCACGTAGCCTCATTTTATAGCTTCATTTGCTAATTAATCGCATTTCAACTACACAACCTCCCTTTAACCATTTGATACTTTTCACGTTTCCTTTAGACCTTCTTGGTTCCACATTTCATAAATTTCCAATTTTTGACATTTCAATTATAGTCAACTTGCTCACTTTTCCATAAATCGCTTTCTTGAGAAGCGAACCTTGATCAAATTACCAAAATTCATCAACATTATCCTTTAAGCTCATACTACTTTAATTGCAGCTTATTTTCCTTTACATATTTACATCACACTCATAATTATCAATTTGAAACATAACTGCATTCTTCATTTTTTCTACTCATGCTCGGGGTATTAGCTTCCATTTCTACACATCGTATAACTACACACCTCATTTCAATCAATAATATCAATTTCTTAATAAACTCCAAATGTCCACATAACATTCCTCATTTCCATTACTCTTTAACTTAACTCTACTTTCTATATTTGATTACCTATACATACACATATTTAGTCAATCACATCGGTCATAATAGCATATTAATTAAATAATGATTCGTATTTAATCATTCCTTACTATCTTTTGTCATTCAAACTAGGTTTTATCTAATAACCTTTATTTAATTAATCAAAATCCTTATTTTAGAAATTCTGTAAAATCCTGGGGTGTCACATATGAGATATATTGCTTTAGTGGAAGCACAACACATGATGTCTGACACACACAGAGCATATTATACTATGTGATACATGAAGCATGAAAGGTGTAAACTGTTGAACTTGTTGAGCCGTTGTGCTCATTACTTGCATAATATAAACTTTTGCAGGTAAAAAAATGAATTTCAGGAATATCGGATTTCATTAGAGATGGAATAACCTAGAAGGTTGTGAATGTTATTATTATATTTTTTTTATATTATAATTCAATGTGGCTAAATTTGATAAGTTTACATTGATGGATTGTATGTACATATAAATGGGATCAGACAGGGCAAGTAAAATTATCTTATGAACTATAATTGTTTAAAGTAGTTGTTACGATAGAGATTATTATGTGTTTAATTATGAATTATGGGGTAAAGAATAATTGTGTAGATATAATCAATATTAAATTTTGAATATTGAGCTTAATGATACTTGTAATAGAAAGAAAAAGTGAAGGTTGCGATCCAGGGACTATGATCAAGATATAAGGATTTTAAACATCTAAATATTTTAATACAATAATTGAGAAAAGAGGAGAAAAAAAATTTATACTGAAAAACCTGGTAATTAATGAATGTAAAGTCAATTAAAGGGTTAAATAAGGTGATTGAAGATTTATTAACGGACCAAAATTTGGACGATAAGAAGTAATGTTTAATAAATATAAGAATTAAGGTAATAAGGTTGGTCGAATTTCGGGGTCGTTACATGGAACTTTTCATCAATGCGAGGTAAAAATTCCTTTATTAGATGCTATTAAACAAGTACTTCGCTTTGCTAGATTTCTGAAAGAATTGTGTACACATAAGAGAAAACAAGCACTTAAAAAATATGAAAAGGTACAAGTAGGAAAGAATGTGTCTGCCGTAATTCAAAGAAAACTCCCTACAAAGTGCCAAGATCCAGGAGTGTTTACTATCCCTTGCAAGATAGGTGACACTAGATTTGAACAAGCCATGTTAGACTTAGGAGCATCTATTAATGTTATACCATATTCTATATATGCTTATTTGAAACTTGAACCTTTGAATAGAACTAGTACTGCGATTCAGTTGGCTGATATGTTCTTGTGCGAGTAGATAATTTGATTTTTCCTGCTGATTTTTATGTGCTTGATATGGAAAACGGTGATAAAAATGCTCATATTTTTTTAGGAAGACCTTTCTTAAAGACTTCCAAGACTAAGATCGATGTTCATAGTGGTACACTGACATTGGAGTTTGATGGCGAAATTGTTAAGTTTAATATTTTTGATGCCATGAAATGTCATAATCTTGTTTACTCTATTGATGTGATTGATTCTTTAGCAGAAAAAGTTTCTAAAACTGTTGAAAAGGGTGAATTGAAAACGACATGCAGTAAGAGTTTTGGGAAAGAGAAAGAGGAGTTAGTGTTGAGTGTTGATTTGACGAAAATTGTTGCGGCTGTGAATGGTTCTCCGAAAACAGGTAATAATCCATATTTTGACTTACTAATTCCTAACAAGAAATCTTTACCTTTTGTTTTGCAGGATTACATTCCAGATTTGAGGCCTCTCCCTCATCGTCTCGAATGTATGTTCATTGAAGAGGGAATAGAACCTTCATATCCATTGCAAGAGAGTTTGAACAAGTCCATGATAAATAGAGTAAAGGTGGATGAGATTGTCAAAATTCAAGAGGAAGGAGTGACGTAGTGTTTAGACATGGTGTCAAGCCAATGACGATAAACAAAGGCGCTGCTTGGGAGGAAACCCAAGTGGAGTATAATTTTCTTTCTTTTTATTTTTGATTTTATACTTTAGTTATTTGTACCGTTTTCTTTGCATTTTACTTTACATTGGGGATAATGTAAATTTTAAGTGTGTGAGAAGGGATTTAGGATTTTTGTTAATTTTAGGTCATATTTTGAAAAAATTAGGGAATTTTAAATTTTGAATTTTTTTGAAATTTGTGGGTATATTCACTGCAAACCCTCACGAGACAAAACTCGTCCACTTGGGATAACCTTGGGGTTTAAAAGCTCGTTGCACATGCTAAGTATAACTGTGTTTCTTACGAAAATGTGGTAGTTTTTTCTTTTATTTTTAAGATGAGTCACTTGAGCAATGAGTTAATTAGATTTTAAATTTTTAGCCAATGATAAAATTTTGATTTTTATTTGATAACTCTTGGAAAAATAATGAATTTTTGCTTAGTCTGAAAATTGACTTATTGTTGATATTTACTTTGTTTGAGATCCTTTAACTTTTTATGCACTTATATCCATTTGTTTGAGCTAGTTTTAATTAAGAGAGTTTAAATGGTTAAATGTTTATAGAAGATATTTTTGAACTCTATATTTTATTTGATCATTATTTGAAGTGAAATATAAGACAAAATATAAATTGGAGGAGATGATTTAGGTATTTTATCTAGGATTGTTAAAAAGAAAAATCTTGTGGTGGGTTGAGATGGAGCGTAAAATACACTCACTCATAAACATATGAAAAAGTGAGATGAAGCATAAAATGCACTCACTAAAGAAAAAAAAAAAGAAATTGGGATGGAGCATAAAATGCACCCATTAAAAGGGAAAAAAATTAGAAAAATATTTTAAAAATTGATATTAATAATCTTAGTGTGCCTAATTGTTAAAACCTTTTGATCTGCTGGTTTATATTTGTCTGTATTAACTAAAAGTGATGTGAAAAATAAATATATTGAGTTTTGTTGAATATTTTTTATAAGGTAATTAATAACCTAAACTTATCTGAGTTTTGATTAGTTCTATACATTTGGATTCACATAAAAAGGTCTTGAATAAATTATGATTGAGAAATATGTTAAAATTTTGATCTTTGCATATTTTAAAATTTTCTTTAAGTTATCATTTAAAAAAATCTTTGAGGCTAATGTTGAATTCATATTCATTTGTTGCTCAAATAAGTTAGTCGGATTAATAGATTTATTTAGGAGAGTATATTTTTTATAGTTTTTATTCTTGTTTTGCTCGAGGACAAGCATAGAGTTAAGTGTAGGGGTATTTGATAAGTGGATTTTATTTCTATTTATTAGGTATTTTTAGGCTTAATTATTTGTGAGTTTTTAAGTATTTTTAGTATTTTAGGTGTTTTATTAATCATTCTGTGTTTTTATTATTTGTAGTAAATTTATATTATTTTTAATGTTTTTATTTTATTTTGTAGGACAAAAGGAATTAAATTAAAGTTGTTAGGGGTAAATATGTAATTTCTGGAAAAGTCTCGCTCGCGCATTGCGCGAGTATTGAAGGTTCAGCGGGCGGAGCAAGATGGCACCGTTTCCTGTTTGGTAAATATAAGGCCGTGCAATCCGCGGTCGGTTGGGAATGAAGAAATGTCCGCGCAATGCGCGGAGTGTTGCTGATGTCAGAAGGCGCGTGCGAGAGCTAGCGTGTTCCTCTTTTTCTTTCCGCGTGGAAATTGCAACAGTGCATGCAAGAATTGTTTAATTAAATATCCAAATGCAAATTGGAATTAGAAAAATAAAACATAGTTTTTATATTTATTTTATTTTATTTTAAATCCTATTAGGGTTTGGAAAGTGTAAGTCCTAGTAGGGTTAGGAGGTTTTTGTAGCCTATAAATAGAGGGCTTAAGACACAATGTAAAACACAACTTTCATTAGAAAAATTCTCTCTTCTATTCTTTGGTGTTCTATACAACTATGAGTAGCTAAATTATTTTTCTTGGTTTAAGTGATTGAAGCCATCAAGATTTATACACTGTGATAAAGGTTAAATCTTTAGCGCTTGTTTGAGATTATTTAGTAGTAAGAGTTATTTAAATCACTTGTTTCTACTTAACTAAAATTAAGGAGAGATAGGAAAATTATTCGAATGTGAGTAATTATTCCACGTTGAATATTTAAAATATGAATTGAGTTATTTTTGCGTCAGTGATCAGTTGTAAATTCTTGATGGTGGATGTTGACTTAAACCAAGGTTTTTTCTTCTTATTTATTTCTTGCATATTTATTTTAATTAGTTTTATTTAAATTATTTCTTTAATTAAAAATTCCCCAATTTTTGTTTGCGAAAACATAAAATTAAATAATCATTCTCTGTATGATAGACTCTTACTTGCACTACTACATTAATATTTTTTAAAGTAAGATTGTATTTTTAGATGCCTGCAACAACACACCAACTGTCATGACCGTCGCTAAATGTGCAAAATAAAAAATATTTATAGCGACAGTCAGCTCCGACCGTCGCTATAGGTCTTAATAAAGTCCTATACTGACAGTCGACGACTGTCGCTATATGCCTTTTAAATATATTATTAATATAATTGGTTATTCATATATATATATATATATATATATATATATATATATATATATAACCGAACATATTGAAATATCCATAATACAAAATTATTTAACATTTATTAAAAAAATACAATTTTATTTTTAAATGTCAAAGTAAAATATTACATATGGATCCGATTAAATGTAAAACAAACAAATGAGCATTACAAGTGTTTAAGAAAATCTTTTATAATAGATCTTTGCATACACTTGAGCAGTTGAAGTTCAACTTTCTTAAACCTTGTATCCGCTTGAGTATACTGCAAATTCCAAATCATAAAAAAAATGTAAGTTAGGCATAAAAGGTTAAGATAATTACAGTCTGATCAATTATTGGGGAAAAAGAAATAAATAACATAGGAGCTCAATCAAATATGTGTTATTAACCTTAACAGCTTCAAAGAGTCCATTAATAGGTTCATACTCATGAGCTCGAGGTTGTTTGAGGTGTTGAAGAGAATCTTTGCGGGAGCTGACAATAAGTCCCTGCATAAAAGATTAAGATAATTGTTAACCATATGAAACATGATGCAAATATTCTTCGTCAATCATTAAGCAGGAGTTTATATCATAATCTTATTACTTTAGAGTCCACGAGCCAAATCTTCTTGCGGTTATCTTCCACTAGAGTACGTGTCTGCAATTAAAGTCACAAGTATTTGTACCCTGTGATAGAAGTAAAATTGTAGAATAACAAACCTTCCAAAAAATAAAGAAGATATTGCAACTATAAAAACGTTTTTCACCACAGTACATAAATATCATCATTAAACACAAGATGAGTTCTACGATATTTCTAATTTCCAGAAGTTCAAACGCATTGTGGTTTGCAAAATCTTCAAATTGAAGAGCATTGTGAAATTATTAAAGAACATAATAGCATGAAAAAGCATTATAACGTATAAACTATCACCTGCTAGGATGCCTGGAAGGCTGGAACCAACAATAGATCTGTATAAGGATTTTCTCCCCATAGTTCTACTTAACTTTAAACATAATTCCTCTAGACGTTCATCATATTCCTAAATTACAGAAATGAAAGGCAACTAAAACTATCAAAAATGACGCATAAGAAAATTAGGGGGGGGGGGGGGGGTGTGGGGGAGTGAACGAGACTTCCCTATTACCTTTCAACACCCCTAACCAGTAATTAGGCTTGTCAAAAGCTTGGGATTTTAGTTTATTTGAAACATTTGGCACTTCTATCAAAACTAAACAATAAATCCCATAGGAGACTAGACAAAATGGATTCATAATTCAAATTCCTTTGACAAAACTGAAGATTAGCACCTAAAGCACACCATTATCCAATCCTGATGTCTACTTTCCAAAATAATCATGCAACAAGATGTTATGAGGCCTAAACCTTGCAGCTCTCATAAGTATCTTACACAATATCTTTGTTCAAAGGCTTTGAATTAACATTGTCCACGAATTTCAAGTACAAGTCATGAAAATTCGGCTCAATGCTTGCTTTGTCAAGATTTCAGGTTAAACATTAGACAACACATCTAAAAATAAGGAAAAAAAGGGTAGCTACTAGATCACATTATTGACAATGACACCAAAATAGCGGTGATATTCTAAAGTGTTTATGAGACAAATATACTAATACATTACATGACAAAAGTACTAATTATAAAGCAAATGCAATTTTAATACCTTTTCAAAAGAACACAACACAACTACTTCATTACACTTAATCAGCTTACATATAGCAACTGTATCCATAAAAAGACCTTGGTTACGAATGTCTAATAACTTCTAGCAAATCATGAGTATTCGTTTTCATTTTTAACTAGAGTCTTCTTTTCAACTACCAGTAAGAGAACTACTAGTTTTTTCTTTTTATACTTTCCATGGTTGTAAAGGGTAGGACAAAGAAGAATTCAGGTTTAGAATTTCTAGTAATAAATGTAGTAACTTTCAAATATGGTTAATGGAGTTTTAACCAAAAAAATGTTTTTCCCCTGGATTAGCATGTGCAAGCCTTGAAAGATGATATAACAGACATTTTTAGATTATACCTCATCCTTAGTTGCATGCTGGAAATCAATTGTCAGAGTTTTCAGACACTGCAATTTTGGAAGAGGAATATCCAACACTTCATAATAAAAAATATCAGAGATCTGCCTAGAAGAAAATAAATAACTGTAAAATTGTAAGCACTTGAAATCTTAATCTCTCCCCATTTTCTTTACTAATTCATCTCTATCTAACACTTAGTATTGACCGAATAGAAAAATAGAACATATCTTAGCTTCATGAATCCAATGAAGTCCATTTTATATAACAACCTGATTATAGTGAACCAACATGTCTAATAAATACTTTTTGCTTTATATTTAATATAACGGGGTTTAGATTGTTGAGAGTAGCGATTATATGGAGTATGCATCATCCTTAGCAACTAAGTATGCAACTTTGACCTTAAAATTTAACATGACATCCAAACCTTAGACATATTTGCAGCATCCATAGCAATTAAGAAAAGGAAATTGTTTAACCCCATTTAGAAAAGGACATACTGTGAAAGTTTTTGAATCTCAAGGGTTAAGGTTACATAACCAAGCATTTAGGTATGACTTATATTTGGTTAACTTGCTCAACAGAATATATCTCGATAATATACTTCAGCTTGAAAAGGGGCCTGTGAAATCTTTCTCTAGATGCCGAATTGAATCATTTTTTGTAAAGGTCTGTACTGTTTTCCATCCAAAAGTATTATTCATTCTAGTGCTACATTTGGTGCTCCTATTTATATATTTTTGTCAACTGATTGCAGTCAGCAATAAGCCCTAATGAAACCTATATACTTAATGGTTCTAGTGATGAAAATGCCTACATATGGCATTCTAGTTTCTCTTTTAAAGGTTTTTTTTTTTTGCAAGCAATTGTTCTTGTCCTAGGTTTTGACTTTGTTAGCAATATATAAAAATATGTGAACTAACCTCAAGAAGATCCCATTATACTGAAAAGCCATGATGGAGAATCCACATCAGTAGACTGGTATATTTAAGTTTAGATCGACAAGGAGTGACATAAATAGCTAGCAAGGAATTTCCAATTTTATCATGATATATTTGCATTCTTCAAAGATTTAGATACCTTTACACCTGTCGATGTTCGCATGAAATGCATGCCGAGTGTAGCAGCACAAGAAGCGTTTATCTTTAGAAGGGGTTGCACTAATTCCCAAATCTTTTTCTTCTGAATCTTTTTATTATTGGAGAGAATTAGAAGGAAAACATGAAAAAAAAACTATAAACAAAGATTAAAAATCTATTAAAGCAGTGAAAAATTCAACATTAAATTAAAATACAAAAGAAGAATAGAAAGAAAAGAACATGAAGAGAAATTTTGAATGTGTTCTTTAAAGGAATGAACTTAGAAAAATCAGGTTCTAGTAGTGCCTGCAACATGCACATGTATACAACCTTAAGCCCATAAGTTGCTATAGAAGTTCAAGTTATAGGAGAATTACTCTAATAACAACATAAAATTTAACACTTCCTCATTCACCGCTCACTACACGATTAACCAAAATACACAAACCAAACAATGAGCAAAGTACCAACAGTTAAACAACCTAGAATTTGACAAATTAACTAATTTTAAATGCATAATTGGGTCCCCAGTATGGATTGGAGCTTGCGACCTTGATGTTAACAAATTATATCATGTTACACCTACAACCATGCCAATTGGTAGTTTTTTATGGTATCCTTTTGCAATATGGGTTTCAAACATGTATGCTCCTACTAGCAGATTAATATAAATACAAAAGTTTCTTAAATCATGATTTTTTTAATGCCAATGATGTTATGGAGTTCCAACTGAGCTATAAAGTATGGAAACTTCTCGAAGGTTGACGTATTCGTGTCGGGCATCTATAGTCCACTGATACTTTCAGATATGTATCCGACATTCTCGGATACACAATTATGTTATAGTTCTTTGTTATTCACAAATTTCCTGTTAGAACCTCTTAAAGTCTTTGCCATTTGTATTATTTTAAGAAAGACACTCATTTTGGGACGGGGGAATACCTATTATCGTTGTCGTTCCTGTAAACTCACATTTTTTGATCATTAAAGTCGTTCTTTGGATTGTAATTTAATATTGTGGTTCTACAGATTCTTTTGCAAAAATAAATTTTTTTTGTCATTAGCTTAAGAGTATTCATAGAGGATCAAGTTAATTTCCTACATAACTTCCAGCAAACACATATGAAAAGAAAAATTGGTATGTTCATCCTAGTGTAAGTCAGTAATTGTCTCCCAAAGTGAGACTTATCCTCTTTCAAACCATTCTCCATGGAGATGTTACTTTCTGTGACTGTAACTTTCAAACAGTATAGAAAGAAAGAAAATACTTCTACTCACCCATTTCGAGGAAGGGACCTCCATTGTTTTCCTTCAATTTAGATAATCAAACCTCAAATTACCTTAATCACAAAGAATTGACTCGATCTAAGAGCAGTGCCTAATTTTGTTATATAAAATCAATTAAAAATCACCTATCTAAAATTGACTTAAAGTTATATAAAAAAGAGGAAAACAGAAGGACAATTTATATATCTTAGGGGTAACTAGATTACAACCTCGCCCGATAGGAAGGAAGGTTATTGTCTATTAAGCCCATTTTGGACCAGTTCCAGTAGAAGCTGCCATGGAATTCGATAAGGGATCGGTGAAGGTGACCCGAGCGTAAAGTGACTTTAATCGGATTTGAGCTGATACAAGTTTTGAAATAGCAAAGCCGAGGAGGCTAGGGCTCGAAAGAGCACCATCGAGAGAAAGCGTAAGGTTACTGAGAAGAGATAGAGGAAGAGCCATACAAAGGAGGAGGGAAAACGAGGAGAGAGAAAGCATGAGAGACGACTGGAAGTGAGAAGACAACTAAATGATATTTATTTGGGGAAAAAAATGGGAGGGATTTGTTCGCGCTCATGACTCTCGCTAAAAGCCCAAAAATAAATTCTATACCGACGGTTATCTAGTGATCGTCGTTAAATCCATTTTATAACTACAAAAAATAAGGTATACATCGACGGCCATCCAGTGACTATCGCAATAGACCATATTCAAATGTCTATAGCAACAGTTAACCCCTGACCATCGCTAAATTCCCTCTACCGGTGCCAAAAATAAGCATTACACCGACAGCCATAAAGTAACCGTCACTATAGACTCCTTTTAAAGGTCTATAGCAACGTGTAGGACGTGGCCATCGTTATATAGATCTATAACGACAGTTCTACCTCGACCGTCGCTATAGGTCAATTTTCTAGTAGTGTAAGTCCTTTGGGTTACTAGCAATAACTTGATTGGGCTTGAGAACTAAATTGGTTGGTCTATCAATTAATTCCATTTGGGCTTCCATGTTACATTTATCAAGCTACCAATATTAATTAGGTTTGGCTACACCATTTCTAATTCGATTAGGCTAGGTTAACTTAATCATTTGGACTTCATATTAATTATCACATTTAGGCTAATTAATTCGTCTAATTAGACTTGCCTTTTTAATTTAATTTGGACTAGAAAGTTTCGTGTAACTACAAACCTTAGCACTGATAATGGTTAGGGCTTGTTAAAATAGTAAAATCCTCTTCTTCGTTACATTTAATAACAAAAAAAGTAGACACATTATATTCCATCAATCATATAGATGCACTTTTAATGTACAAAAAAATTTCTTTATTGATAATTAGTTATAAAATTTAATTACAATTCGATTTAAAATTTCATGGACATTACACTTATCATAATCGGGACCCTTAAATTAATATATTTTATGTTGAAAACCCGATTTTATCACTACCCGTCCTGGTTTGACCTAAGTCAAAGTCAAAAATTTTGTTGTCCAGAAAAAGGGCAGGGGCCCTTATTGGTAGAAACCAACTGGGCTAGCCTCACTCTTAACAGGATCGGGGCCCTTATGCTCGACTTCTAAGACGTTAGTTTTTTTAATTTCTTAGCAACTTTGAAAAATCATATCTCATTCATTTTTAATTGAAATAACTTCATTTCTGGACAGTGGCTAGTCCATATAACATAATATTTTATAAAAATAAGTTTTGCCACAAATGACTTTGTTAAAGACGTGTAACATGAGTCCGTAGAACTACTTTTATCATATTTATGAAACTTAGATTAGTTTTGCTCAAAAATCCCCTTTTAAGCTTTGTTTTGCTTCGTTTTTCAATCATTTCAACTGGGATAACCTTGTAACATCGTGACACACATTTTAAAGCTTTTAAATCATGAAAACAATCAAAATGCATAACATTACTTGGTTTGAAAATGACTCCCAACTAAGGATTATAGTGTTTTAAGCTTTAAAACTTATTTTTCCAGTTTCATTTATTATTTACACAAAACATATACTAAATCATGGATCTTCATATATCTTAACCCCCATAACTTCATATACAAATCTAGGTTTACAACCTATGATCATGCTCATCTATCTTCAAAGAAACATTTATGCATATATTTACATATCTAGCATCTTTAACACTAAATCTTCGCATACAACTAGTTAAATAATCGTATAGCTTTAGCAAATACATTTTCCATACATAGTTTGTAACACCAAAAGCTCAAACACACATACTTGACCTAATATGCTCATAAACACATATAGACCATATAAATCACATAGACAACACTACCACATACTCTTGGTCTGAAATCAACCCTTGTCATAACTCTTATCAAAGAAAACTGCCCTCTCAGGCATTTTATCAAACATATGATGAGCATGCCTTAATAATCTCTATAAATCACATCTACACAAGCATATAAGAGCACATACAACATATAACTCCAGTCATATTAATCTCCTTATATCACCGGGTACTTCATGACCCCCATACACAACAAAATTCCCATAAGCAATTCATTATAATCCATTAATCACTTATGTGAACATACTGGAACTTAAGAAGAATGGAGTTTAATGAAGAGTAATCATTATACCTTTGCTAGCTTGACTTGATGCTCGGTTGTTGATGGTTAATGACAATCCGGACTACTTCATTCTCCTTCTCCTTGTCCAGTCGCGACTCTCTCTCTTTCTATTGTTATGATTAACTTATCAAATGGTGAAGTTTGGAATGGCTTGTGGGATGAGTATTAAAGATAAACTCTCCCCCTTGCTCCATCAATTGAGGACCTTTAGTTCAACCCTTATACCACCTCCTAAAGTTGTTGAGATGACTCTCATTATAGCCCCAACTAGCCCTCAATCACAGCCCTTAGCCATCATTTCCCCAACCGCTCCTACTGAGCGGTTTCCCATGGTCATTCATCCTCCCTTAACCGCTGGGCATTACTCCTTCTCATCCCTTGTCCTAGTCGCGCAATTTTGTCCTAAAATGATAGTTAAATAGGCACTACAGATAAACTACTTGAATTTCACGGTTTGGACCAGGAAAATACAACACCACTTTTATTACATAATTAGAACAAGAGTTGCGCCTAGCCCCTGAACAACTGGGGCTGCTGAATTGGGACAAATAAGAAATAACTTTAGGTCAAAAATTTAATTAAAACACAATATAGCTTTGGGCTAACTAAATTATTAGTACACCTAGACTTGCTAACTTAATTTAGTTTCCCCATAATACATAACCTAAAATGCTAATTAATTCTCTTGGATTCCAAAAATAATACCACAATTTATTAATTAAACTTATTATTAATTAATATATTAAACTAGCCTTTAAAGACTCATGTTTAAGTTAATATTTTAATAACTCAAATATAAGTCATCACCCATGTAATTAAATGATTTAATTACACATTACATCCAATTAATTGCATATTGGCTTTCCTTTTCATCTCAATTTAAATATAAGTTTATAATAATGTATATTCCATCTCATCACATAATAAAAATAAAATTTAATGTACATAATTTCATTAAAAAAAACAAAATATTACACAACTTTCTTGGTCATTACATTCTCCCCCCTTATAAGGATTCTATCCCCGAAATCACAAATACAAGATTTCTCAAAGAGATGGGGATAACTATTCTTCATTTTATCTTCGAGTTCCCACGTGGATTTTTTAGCGATGTGGTTCCTCCAAACTACCTTTACAGAAGGTATTATCTTGTTTCTTAAAACTTGTTCTTTACGATTAATGATCTGGACATGAACTTCTTCATATGTTAGATATTTGTCAACTTGCACAGGCTCATACGCCATCACATGTTTATAATCTAGTTTGTATGGTCGTAACATTGACATATGAAACACATTATGAGTATGTTTCAGTTCAAGAGGTAAAGCTACCTCGTACGCCACTTCTTTAACTTTTTTCAAAACCTCGAAAGGTCATATAAATCTAGGGCTCAAATTTTCCTTCTTCCCAAATCTTATCTTCCTTTTCCAGGGAGACACTTTCAAAAATACAAAACTTCATACCTCAAAGTCTTTGCACTGACAAATCTGCATACTTCCTCTGTCTATTATGCACTGTTACAAGTTTAGTCCTTATTATTTTAACTGTCTCTGTTGTTTGTTGTACAAATTTCGGTCCCAACAATTGACGCTCTCCCATCTCATCCCAAAATAGAGGTGTGATGCACTTAATTTTGTACAAAGCTTCATACGATAGCATGCTTATAATTGAATGATAGTTGTTATTATATGCAAACTCAACTAGAGGCAAATGGTCATTCTAATTCCCCTTGAAGTCCATCACCCTTGAATGTAACATATCCTTCAGTGTTTGAATAGTCTTCTCATTTTATCCGTCCATCTGATGATGGTATGCCGTACTCAATCTCAACTATGATCCCATTTGTTCTTAAAAAATATTCCATAAATTTGAAGAAAATTTCGGGTCTCGATCTGACACTAGAACTCCATGTCTTAACACAATTTTCTTGACATATAGTTTGACCAACTGATCCAAATTAAATCTGATCTTAATTGACAAAAGTGCGCTGACTTAGTTAACCGATCTATTATCACCCATATCGCATCAAATCCTTTCAAAGTAATTGGAAGTCCAATCACGAAATCCATCGTGATATGCTCCCATTTCCATTCTGGTATTTCTAAGGGATATAATAAACCGCTCAGTCTATGATGTTTTGCCATTATTTTCTGACAACTTAGGCATATGCTCACACATTTTGCCATTTCTCACTTCATATTTGGCCACCAAAAATGATGTTGTAGGTCTTGGTACATATTCATCCTACCCCGATGTATCGAGTACTTCAAACTATGCACTTCTTACAAAATTTCCTTCTTCAACTCAGGTAATGATGATACTCATACTTTTTCTTCAAATCTAAGGATTTCATCTCCTTCAGTGATTCGCTTTCTTATTTTCTCATATTCGTTGTCGAAGCGACTCGTTTTCATATTTTCTCACATTCATTATCTTTTTCTTGCACTTCTTTTATTCTGTCAAATAGTGTTAGTCAAATCTCCATTGTAAATAACATCTCTTCTGATTCTTTCAAAACTTTGATCTTCAATTCCAACCTTGCCATCTCTTGGACTAATTCATCTTGAACCATCAACATCAATAATTTTTCTCTACCTTTTATGCTCAACGCGACGGCCACTACATTGGCCTTTCTCGGAGATACAGAATCTCGCAATCGTAATCTTTAATTAATTCCAACCATCTTCTTTGCCTCATTTAAGATCCTTCTGCGTGAAAATATATTTTAAACTTTTATAATCTATATATATCTCACACTTCTCTCCATAGAGGTAATGCCTCTAAATTTTTAATGTAAAAACCACCCCCACTGATTCTAAATCATGCGTCGGGTAGTTCTTCTCATAATCTTTCAGCTGACGTAACACATATGCAATGACATTGTCGTTCTGCATAAGCACACAGCCTAGTCCGTTATGCAATGCATCACTATATACTACAAATCCTCATGTACTCTCTGGCAAGGATAACACATGCGTATAACTTCTCATTTCTCAGTGTTTCCAATACTACTCTCAGATGTTCTCTATGTTCTTCCTTAGTTTTGGAATAAACTAAAATATCATCAATAAAAACCACTACAAACTTGTCCAAATACTGTTTTAATACCCGATTCATCATATGCATAAACGCGGTTGGCACGTTTGTCAACCCAAATAACATCACTAGAAACTCGTAATGACCGTAAAGAGTCCTAAATGTTGTCTTTGACACATCTTCTTTTCTCACTTTCAACTGATGATAACCTGTTCTTAAGTCTATCTTGGAGAAATACCTTAGCCCTTTCAACTGATCAAACAAATCGTAGATTCTTGGTAACGAATACTTATTCTTGGTGGTTACTTTGTTTAACTCTCTATAGTCGATACAAAGCTTCATTGACCCATCCTTCTTCTTAACAAATAGCATCAGTGCTCCCCACGGGGACACAGTTGGCTGAATGTACTTCTTATCTAAAAACTCATGCAATTGAACTATTAGTTCCTTCATCTGTACAAGCACTATACAATACAGAGCCTTAGATATTGGTGTCATTCTCGGTACTAAATCTTTAACAAACTCAATCTCTCGGTCTGGTGGTAGACCTGGTAATTCTACTTGAAAAACATCTGCAAACTCATTTACTATAGGTATCTGCCCTATTTCTTTCACCTCCTTCTGGGTATCTACTATATAGCATGGATAACCTATATATCATTTCCTTAATAATCTCTTAGCCTGCATCGTCGTCAGACTACATGATTGTCTCAGTAATTTGCTACCATAAAACACTACATTTGACTTCTTTGGGGTCAACAGGCATACACACTTCTTCTGATAGTTTATAACTGCACCACGGTTAAATAACCAATCCATTTATAGGATTACATCAAATTCTCTTAGTTTAATCAGAATTAAATCCACAGACATCTTGTATCTCCTTATCTTCACACAATAATTTATATGTACATATTTAACAGGAATTATCTCTTTGTTTCCTACTTCTATATTAAATGGGGATTTAAGTTTTTTCTTAGGGTAATTCTAATCTTTGCGCAAATTTGGTTGATACGAAAGAACAAGTAGCACCCGAATCAAACAATACCTATGCATTTATATCGTTGACTAGGATGATACCTGACACCACATCTCTAGACGTCACCTCATCCTGGATCGTCATATTGAATGTCCTCACTGTCGGTTAGTTAGGCTGCGTCGGTCCTCCAATTGCCAGCTTACTGTTGCTTCCCTTTCCATCTCCTCCACCAGATCCTTTCTTTGGACAATTCTTGAATACGTATCTGTAGCCCACATATGAAACATCCTTGATTCTTCCTCAACTTAGGATAGTTAGGCAAAATGTGCCCTTCCTACCCATAATTACAACAGGCATTATTTCCCTTCATGCACACACCTTGATGGCTTTTACCGTAGTTTTTGCATACCATACTATTCTTCTTTTCATCCCCTTGATTGTTCCCTGTACTACTGTTGTTGTTATTCTACTTCCTTTTCCCAAAGTTACTTTCGTCGTTGCTACCTTCATGGTTCACACCATCACTCTTATTTCCCTTTTTCTCTTGGTTATACTTTATCAGGGCTTTACTTCCACCTTCATCTATTATTGTTTTCTCCAACAGTCCTGTGAATGTGTTGATTTATAAAATAGAAACTCTACAATATATATCCATGGCTTCAATCCTAACTCAAACCTTCTTGCCTTGTGTTTTTCGATGTCCACCTGGTGTGGAGCAAATCTTGCTAGTTCATTGAACTTAGCAGCATAATTAGCTACTGCCATGTTTGTAATGACCAAGAATTTTTAGTGACTTTATAAATAAAATTAAGAATTCAATTTCTAATAAAATAAATTTTTGTGCGAATTAATTTAAATCATTATGTGAATGATTGCATAGGTGACTATATGTTTGATTTAATTAAAGAAAATCCAACTAAATAATTTAATGGACTAACCTATTGGAATTTAATATTAATAATAATTCGATTAAACTTTATAATTAGCAAGTCTAATTGGATTATTCAATTTAACTAAGGTTATTATTATAGGAGCCAAATGTGCTAAGTTATGTGAATTTATTTAATAGTCTAAGTATGCAATTTAATTTTAATAGACTGGCCATGTAATTTATTTAAACAAGCCCAAATAATTATTTATGCAATGGACTTGTGGATAATTGATGTATGATCATATAATTAATTAAACTAGCCAACTACTTGAATTAATTATCAAGTATGCTAGTAGCCCAATGATTTAATTAGTGTAGTCTAATAAAATTTATTGAGTAGCCCTAACATTAATCCAAGTGGAGCATTAAGTAAAAGGTCAAACCTTGGTCAACATATCTACCAATTAGAAAATAAAAATAAATCAAAATTAGGGGATAATGGGGAGAGGACCAAGTAGTTCCCATGTAATCTCCATTTAACTCATTTGATTGGTGGAAAATTTAGACAATCTCCAAGAAGGCTTTGTTTGGATAAAATTATATATAAATCTATACATATAGAAGTTATATGTATAGTTATTGGAAGATGAACTTAAATTAATAATACTTTCTTTGACCAAGCCTAGAATACTTACATTTTCAAAAGAGCTAGTAGTTTAGAGAGAGAAGCTCACAAGAGAAAAAAAAGAAAAAAGTGAGAAAGTTAGAGAGATAGAATATTTAGAGAATTCATAAAACTCTTGAGAGTTTGAGTTCAAGGAGGATAGCCTTGGATGCCATCTAGTGACACCACCTAACTTGGAAGATTAAGGAGGAGAGCATTTAGAACACAAAGATTCAAAAGTGTTCTTTAACCTTTAAACTTAGTTTTTATGAGTTATATATGTTATAATGTTATATGTCATGGTTGGTTGTAGGAGCTTGGTTGGTTGTGCGAGCTTTGTTGTGTTGGGAACCATTAAGGGTTCGAAGTTATAAGGATGGAAAGTTGATGGTGTATTTATGATCTATGTGCTCATATACGTGACTATGTGCTCATATATGTAACTATGCACATAAAAATAATTTTCTATGGTCAAAAGGTGATTTTAATGCATACAAATATGTTTTGATTGTGTGAAAACTATTTTGAAGCTTTACAATGTTAGATCTATGGCATATAAAGACATATCTATAGTTTTATATACTAGATCTATGTATGAACATATTTGATATATGATTTGAAGGAAGAAAAGTTCATAAGAACATATTTTAAGAGAAACCCTAGTTTTATGCTTGGTTAGATTTTGTGTATTTTGAAATATGTAAGTTGGTTATGTGATTTATGTGGCTTAGATGATAGATTTATGTTATATATATATATATATATAGACTCATAGTTAAACATGTTCATTATGTGTGTTGGTGTGCTTTGAATGTAAAAAGAAGTATGAAAAAGCTGTATGAAATCAAGTTTCAATTCCCTAAAATTTCAGTCCACTTGGGACGGTTACTGTTTATGTTCCATAAATCATTTCCAATATCCGTCAACTCCAGTTGGTGGATCTATAAGTTGTAAACTTTTCCAAGTTGAACAACCAAAAAAATAATAAACGAACAAATTTTGGTGAATTTTCTCATAAAACAGTCCACTGTCAAAAAAACTGGAAAACCCCCTGCCCAGAAATTTAAAGGGCCTATTTCGGCTAGTTAACTTATTTTAAAATTTTTGGCCTTTTTAGATCTGAATATATATGGTATGGTGACGCCACTTTCCAAAGCTGAGTTCAATCCGACCTCAGATGAGTAAGATATGACCCAATGAAGTTTTAAGTTTTAAAAATTAAGACTATAATATCTTGAAGCGTGTAACTAAGAAAATTATGAAATTTTAATTGAGAGTAGTCTCTGATAGAAGGAAGCTACCTAGTAAATTTTAGAATTTTTTTATGAAAACTCGATTTTTAATAAAATTTGTAATTTTGGACAAAAATGGCCTATTTAAAAATAGTAAACAAGGTTAAAAAATTAAAAAAATAAATATTTTGTGTGTAAAATGAAAGATACTAAATATATCTAAGAGATATAAAAATAATAAACTAAGTAAGAATTTTTAATAAATAAAATATTATCAATTAATTAATAATATTAGTTAACAAATAAAATATTATAAAATGATTAATAATATTAGTTAATAATTAAAATATTATTAAATAATTAATAATATTAATAATGGTGTAAAATATTATTAAATAATCAATAATATTATATGATGATTAAAATATTATTAGGTGACTAATAATACTATAAAGCACTTAAAATATTATTAAAGAATTAATAATATTGGGAGGTGATCTAGGTAATTAAATGGTTAAATAATATTCATAAATGGTTAAAATATTATCCAAGAGAGATAATATTGTTAAATAATTAAGGTGCTATTAAATACTCAATTATATGATTATGTGACAATTGATTTAAGTAATGTATCTAGTGGTTAATCGAAATGTATTAAACTAATTGAAAGATTAATTTTCAAACGAAGTTAACTTAATTTGTGTAGAACGTAGTTAACGATTCAGGTAAGTTCCTAAACCCTAAACTTATTTCATATTGTAAGTTTTCTAACTCAAACTCGAATTATACTTTTCAAGTATATGGTAAGTGGTTTAATTATTGCATACTATTCCACATCGACATTATTATTGGCATTCGCACATAGTGCATTTGAATTCTTGTTCTATTATTGAGTTGTGAATCATTTAAAGTTCTTTTACCCATGAACTATTTTAGAAGTAGTCTAAGCAGACATTTGCAACTTAAGTATTTTAAAAGGTATTCAAATCAGTAGTTAATGCGGATTCTTGGACTGAGAAAGCGACCCTTGATATAAGTGTCAGTCATCCGATACGGTCAAAACTTAATTTTATGCAAACACATGGTGTACAAGAGGCTGATCCCCTCAAGTACAAATTGATGGGTTAAAATATAAAAAGGTCAGTCAAATGATTGATTCTTTGGCAATGATCCTGGTCCATTGTACCACTCACCAGTAAATAATCAATATTCATTCCTTTATTTGAACTTTGATTATATTATTCAGTTATTTCATCAATTATCTTAAATTGTTGAACTATTCAATTATCATTCTTATTCATCTATGATATATCTCCATTATTCATTTAAAATTTGCTAAGCAAAGTAGTTGTTCACCCTTTCTATATCATGAACTAATTGCAGTTAAGTTAGATAGTTCCAAAAAGGACAAAGGCAAATGAAAGCTTAAGGAATAGTTGCATGTTAACTATGTATATGTTACTATTCTGTTATGTAATTATAAAATCTTTTTGTATTATTAATGTATTCATCATGTAATTGTTTAAGGTTATAGGCCTTGTGACCGTAATGAACAACTTATGTTTATTTATTCCACATTAATTATCATATGTAGTTTAGAGGTGTTTGATTGTATTTGATCGTGAGCACTATGTTCGAGGTAGTGGTACCCAAATTTGGGGCGTCACAATATTCCCTTGTTTGAGCTCTAGAAACTTGACTTCCATCATCGCTTGCATGCTAGGCGGAAAGTAGTTTTTGAAGTATAGCTCCTTGAAACGATTCCAGGGTACAATTCATTCTCCCTCTTGATTCTTGTTAGCTTTCCACCAATAGTTAGCTTCCCCTTTCATCATGAAAGTAGTGAAAGTTATTTTATGTTCTTCACCTACATGTGCAATGTGACGCCCCCAAATCTGGGCCCACACAGCCCAAACTTGGGTCGTCAAAAGACTACAACAAAATTATTACAACAAAGCACAACGTACTACAATACAGTGTATAATAATACACAACTAAGTATTCATTATTATTGCCACACTATTTTACAAAACGTGAAGACTATGATAACTATTCCTCGGACCCTCACTCCATTCCCCGGCTAGACCCTGTTATGTTTTCATCTCCTGTTGAAAAACAATGGAACAAAAGAAAGGGTGAGCTCAAATAGCTCAGTAAGAAATATCATGACTAAGATAATGACGAATAAATTATCATTAGCCTTCAACAGTTGAGTTCTTGGTAGAATACAATAGAATACAAGGTTTATATCAAAAACTGCAGTTAAATTCTTAAACAATGTTCAGATCAATAATAGCAGCGGAATGAACAATCTATTAGAAGAATAATGCAGACTATAATGTCCACTCGCTTCTCTTTTTCGTAAAAACATCATCAACTTTTATCATCTGAAATACCATTAGTCATGATAATATAAATTCACAGTTCCTGATCATAATCATGCACATCAACAGTTCATCTTTGCACTACGGGCCAAAGATATTCAATATAGCACCAACGATCATGATTATACCAGATTCAGCCTTTGGTCATAATCATACCAAACAACAGTTCATCTTTGCACTACGGGCCAAAGAGAACATTCACCACGTGCCATAAAAGACACCGAACAGATGTATCGCCTTTAACCTATTATATCGCCTTTAACCTATCATCTGTTCAACAAATATATCACATCTGTGCCCCCGGCCACAGATATTCACAACAGCTTGATTTTTGGATGATTAGAATGATATAAATGATGAACAGAAGAAATAGGATAACAATAAGTATCGGAAGTTTACTTTGTACAGATTCAAATAATGTCCACATTGTCAACATGATGTGGAGTGAAATTTAAAAATGATATTCAAGATCCACAGTTCAAAATAACGGTTACAATTCAATAGAAAGGTTCACGTAAATAGGAAGGTTCAGTTGAAATAATGAAGTTCAACTATTATGGAACATATAATATTTTCAGGAATTATAGAAGCAATAGTTCCATAATAAATTTCGATTTAGGAGTATGAAAGAAAATAATATCCCTTACCGTAGCAGGTTTGATTAACAAAAGGTGAAGGAAATTAATACAAAGGGTTATTCACCAACAGGCGGCAATCCGCTCCGTAAGGTTATTCCCACAATTTAATAGAATTTGAGTACAAAGAGTTATTCACCAAACAGGCGGCAATCCGCTCCGTAAGGTTATTCTCAGAGATTAATAATGAATGAATACGAAAGGTTATTCACCAACAGGCGGCAATCCGCTCCGTAAGGTTATTCCCACAATTTAATACATGGAAATAAATGGCACATCTTATGAGTAAGAAAGAAACAATATTATTTTCGAGAATCAAATAATGATAATCCCTTACCATAGTACGTTTGAATAATGGAAGATGAAAAAGATGGTATCCCTTACCGTAGTAAGTTTTAATAATAGAAGATGAAAGAAGATGACATTCCTTACCTTGATATTGTGAAACAAGTTTATAGCCGAACAAATCCTTCCTTGTTTGTAGCAGTAAGGAATCTGACTTTTGAGTCTTCTAGAGTTTTTAAAATCTCTTTATGCTTTTAAAATAATGTTACTCTCGGAAAGATAGACGACATAGACTCAAGAATCACTCAATTCGGAGTTAATATGAATGAGTTATGAATTTTCAAAACTAAGACTGAAAATAGTGACGAAAATTAGAATAGGCTACGGTTTTTAGTATTTTAAGACATGAAGATGATTTCAGATGACTTTTCTTCCTTCTTCAAAGTTGTAGAGGACGAAAAACTGAAGAGACAGGCTTTTAATTCATTAAATTCTGACAAATAATGAATTTACTACGATTTTTCGAAAGAGTTGCTGTACATAAGAAAATTCTACTCGGGAATTCAAAGAAGAATGCAAAAGATTTCAAAACTAGGAATGACTTAAGAACACTTAGAGAGAACTTACACAAAAAGTATTTAGAGAGAGAAAGAAAGAACAAGTAAGGAAGTTTATGAAAAATCCTTAAGTTAAGGCTTCTATTTATAGCCAAAAATCTTATCATTCATTTAATCTAAACCATTCATTTAAAGATCATCTTTTAATCTACACCATCCATTTCAAATTTTATATTATCTTTAATCTACACCATTCATTTCATATCACCTAATAATCACCTAACTTTATATTATAAACAAATCAATTTAATTATTCAACAATAATTCACACTTTAATCTACACCATTCATTTCATATCACCTAATAATCACCTAACTTTATATTATAAACAAATCAATTCAATTATTCAACAATAATTCACACTTTAATCTACACCATTCATTTCATATCACCTAATAATCACCTAACTTTATATTATAAACAAATAACTTTATCAATTCAATTATTATGACTAATTGTTATAAATACAGTATAGTTAGCTCTTAGATATCAAGTCAATAAATTAATGAAATACAACTGTTTAAATAACATCATAATAGAGATAACAATAATGTAAAATAAAGCATACGTTACTGTGTAATGACAATTATTGATTCAATAATGTGAATTACTGTGCATATTTTACTGTGACAATTATTAGGTTCAATAATTTTAAAAACAGTGCAACAACAATTATTGACTCAATGATATAAAATACAGTGTAATGACAATTATTAAATCAATAATGCAAAATACTGTGTAACAACAATTATTGAATTGATAATATAAAATATTATGCAGTGACAATTATCGATGAAATGATGCGTAACAGTTACGGTGTCAATTATCAGACCAATAATATGAGACACTATGCAATACCGTGTGTTACTGTAGAGTACCGTGTGCTACAGAAAATACCAAAAACTACCGTATGCTACTATTCTTTTATCACCGGTATTTTAACAGTTCCGTTGACTATTTTTATTTAAAAAGATTATTTCTGTCGTTTTCTATATCCGACAAATATTCCGTTGTGGGGTCCACAAATAATTTGTTATTTCGGCGCCGTCGTACGACACGAATATTCCCCGACCAAACGAATATTCCCCGACAAAGCGAATATTGTCCGACAAAATAAAATTTGCACATAACATCCTTAACTTTCAATTTTGTTAATTTAACCACTTACTGTTTCAAAAAAATATATATGAAGAAAAATTAAATTTTGTATTTCATAAAATTCGGGGTCTTACAACCTCCCCTCCTTATGAAATTTCGTCCCCGAAATTGACGTACCGGGCATTTCATAGTTATCCTCCTGATTTTCAGATGCCATACTAAACTGTGGTCACAAAATAATTGTTAGTTCAAACAAACTGACTCATCACTTCATGTTCCTACATTCAAATCGATTTATTAGATAACAAAATCTAATTTAGGTAGGACATACTAGTGACTGATTCTATTCGTCTATCCCCTCCTAGTTCTACCCCAGATCTCCATTAAAGACCATATCCCTAAGCTCTGATGCCAACTGTGACCCTCATCCCACCATAGGGACAGCACCTCACAATGGTACCTATCAGTTTGCCACCTGTACTATAGGCGTCCCCTACGGAGAGTCTGGCTTCGGTGCATCCCCTTTCCCTAGGAAGTCACCAGCGAGAGGCTCGGGGCTCTTCGTTATATGGCTCTGATACCAACTGTGACGCCCCCAAATCTGGGCCCACACAGCCCAAACTTGGGTCGTCAAAAGACTACAACAAAATTATTACAACAAAGCACAACGTACTACAATATAGTGTATAATAATACACAACTAAGTATTCACTATTATTGCCACACTATTTTACAAAACGTGAAGACTATGATAACTATTCCTCGGACCCTCACTCCATTCCCCGGCTAGACCCTGTTATGTTTTCATCTCCTGTTGAAAAACAATGGAACAAAAGAAAGGGTGAGCTCAAATAGCCCAGTAAGAAATATCATGACTAAGATAATGACGAATAAATTATCATTAGCCTTCAACAGTTGAGTTCTTGGTAGAATACAATAGAATACAAGGTTTATATCAAAAACTGCAGTTAAATTCTTAAACAATGTTCAGATCAATAATAGCAGCGGAATGAACAATCTATTAGAAGAATAATGCAGACTATAATGTCCACTCGCTTCTCTTTTTCGTAAAAACATCATCAACTTTTATCATCTGAAATACCATTAGTCATGATAATATAAATTCACAGTTCCTGATCATAATCATGCACATCAACAGTTCATCTTTGCACTACGGGCCAAAGATATTCAATATAGCACCAACGGTCATGATTATACCAGATTCAGCCTTTGGTCATAATCATACCAAACAACAGTTCATCTTTGCACTACGGGCCAAAGAGAACATTCACCACGTGTCATAAAAGACACCGAACATATGTATCGCCTTTAACCTATTATATCGCCTTTAACCTATCATCTGTTCAACAAATATATCACATATGTGCCCCCGGCCACAGATATTCACAACAGCTTGATTTTTGGATGATTAGAATGATATAAATGATGAACAGAAGAAATAGGATAACAATAAGTATCGGAAGTTTACTTTGTACAGATTCAAATAATGTCCACATTGTCAACATGATGTGGAGTGAAATTTAAAAATGATATTCAAGATCCACAGTTCAGAATAACGGTTACAATTCAATAGAAAGGTTCACGTAAATAGGAAGGTTCAGTTGAAATAATGAAGTTCAACTATTATGGAACATATAATATTTTCAGGAATTATAGAAGCAATAGTTCCATAATAAATTTCGATTTAGGAGTATGAAAGAAAATAATATCCCTTACCGTAGCAGGTTTGATTAACAAAAGGTGAAGGAAATTAATACAAAGGGTTATTCACCAACAGGCGGCAATCCGCTCCGTAAGGTTATTCCCACAATTTAATAGAATTTGAGTACAAAGAGTTATTCACCAAACAGGCGGCAATCCGCTCCGTAAGGTTATTCTCAGAGATTAATAATGAATGAATACGAAAGGTTATTCACCAACAGGCGGCAATCCGCTCCGTAAGGTTATTCCCACAATTTAATACATGGAAATAAATGGCACATCTTATGAGTAAGAAAGAAACAATATTATTTTCGAGAATCAAATAATGATAATCCCTTACCATAGTACGTTTGAATAATGGAAGATGAAAAAGATGGTATCCCTTACCGTAGTAAGTTTTAATAATAGAAGATGAAAGAAGATGACATTCCTTACCTTGATATTGTGAAACAAGTTTATAGCCGAACAAATCCTTCCTTGTTTGTAGCAGTAAGGAATCTGACTTTTGAGTCTTCTAGAGTTTTTAAAATCTCTTTATGCTTTTAAAATAATGTTACTCTCGGAAAGATAGACGACATAGACTCAAGAATCACTCAATTCGGAGTTAATATGAATGAGTTATGAATTTTCAAAACTAAGACTGAAAATAGTGACGAAAATTAGAATAGGTTACGGTTTTTAGTATTTTAAGACATGAAGATGATTTCAGATGACTTTTCTTCCTTCTTCAAAGTTGTAGAGGACGAAAAACTGAAGAGACATGCTTTTAATTCATTAAATTCTGACAAATAATGAATTTACTACGATTTTTCGAAAGAGTTGCTGTACATAAGAAAATTCTACTCGGGAATTCAAAGAAGAATGCAAAAGATTTCAAAACTAGGAATGACTTAAGAACACTTAGAGAGAACTTACACAAAAAGTATTTAGAGAGAGAAAGAAAGAACAAGTAAGGAAGTTTATGAAAAATCCTTAAGTTAAGGCTTCTATTTATAGCCAAAAATCTCATCATTCATTTAATCTAAACCATTCATTTAAAGATCATCTTTTAATCTACACCATCCATTTCAAATTTTATATTATCTTTAATCTACACCATTCATTTCATATCACCTAATAATCACCTAACTTTATATTATAAACAAATCAATTTAATTATTCAACAATAATTCACACTTTAATCTACACCATTCATTTCATATCACCTAATAATCACCTAACTTTATATTATAAACAAATCAATTCAATTATTCAACAATAATTCACACTTTAATCTACACCATTCATTTCATATCACCTAATAATCACCTAACTTTATATTATAAACAAATAACTTTATCAATTCAATTATTATGACTAATTGTTATAAATACAGTATAGTTAGCTCTTAGATATCAAGTCAATAAATTAATGAAATACAACTGTTTAAATAACATCATAATAGAGATAACAATAATGTAAAATAAAGCATACGTTACTGTGTAATGACAATTATTGATTCAATAATGTGAATTACTGTGCATATTTTACTGTGACAATTATTAGGTTCAATAATTTTAAAAACAGTGCAACAACAATTATTGACTCAATGATATAAAATACAGTGTAATGACAATTATTAAATCAATAATGCAAAATACTGTGTAACAACAATTATTGAATTGATAATATAAAATATTATGCAGTGACAATTATCGATGAAATGATGCGTAACAGTTACGGTGTCAATTATCAGACCAATAATATGAGACACTATGCAATACCGTGTGTTACTGTAGAGTACCGTGTGCTACAGAAAATACCAAAAACTACCGTATGCTACTATTCTTTTATCACCGGTATTTTAACAGTTCCGTTGACTATTTTTATTTAAAAAGGTTATTTCTGTCGTTTTCTATATCCGACAAATATTCCGTTGTGGGGTCCACAAATAATTTGTTATTTCGGCGCCGTCGTACGACACGAATATTCCCCGACCAAACGAATATTCCCCGACAAAGCGAATATTGTCCGACAAAATAAAATTTGCACATAACATCCTTAACTTTCAATTTTGTTAATTTAACCACTTACTGTTTCAAAAAAATATATATGAAGAAAAATTAAATTTTGTATTTCATAAAATTCGGGGTCTTACATGCAACTTCGAAGACATTCTCCATCTCTTCCACCCAAGTTTGGGCTTCAATCAGATTCGTTGTTCCTTTGAATTTTGATGGTACAACAACCTTGAATTCTTAAAACTAGCTTGTGGAGCTTCTACTAGAGTTGGGATGGTTACGGGTGGTTCTCTCCCTTGCATACCTCCTACCAACATTTCTATGAAATGTTGCATTGGGTAAATTGGACCCTCTCATTGTTCACCGACTCCTCTTGCGCTGTATTATTTCGTCTACACGGCAGCATTTTCTATTTAATAAAAAAATTATTCTTATCTCAACATTTAACTTCAAGCATTTAATATATTTAAACAACTGAACATTTCAAAACACATTTTAATAAAACTCGTTTATAGTCGTATACCACTAACTTAATGCATAGCACTTTACATACATAACATACTGTTATAAATGTTCTACTATCCTTTTGTCTTAAACAAAAGACATGATTAGTACAAAAGTATAGCCCCTAATATAACAAAAGTTTGGCGTCAATTCTAAACACCCCATAACTGAACAAAAGTTGGTATTACAATTAATACATAAGCACACACTACTATAAACATAACTAATAACCTAAATCATCCAAACATGCCATGCTGGATAGCGTCATTGTACTCCTGACTACCAATGTGATCCATCAACTGTTGACTCATAGTGCGATGAGTCTTTTTCCCTCTATTGGGTTCCTATGCACCCTATTCCTCCATCTCCCAAAAGTTGTGTTGAATGCATAGCTCATGGAATCCATCCTAGCCTTCTTGGCTCGAACCGCCCCCTCTAAGTGCTCCACTTACCTGACAGACCTACTTTATGCTTCTTCAAACCTGATCTTATCAGCAATCTCTAAGTCAAACTCGACCTTCATGGGCCTTATTCTCTATTTGTAGCTCGATTCTCTTTTGCTCCGCTTCTTGGTACCTCTTACTTATTTTAGTAATCCCTACCACTAAGTGATGTACTAGTGACTCATACTAAGCCACCATATTTTGATAATCATGGTTCTCCTCATATAGCTCACAAACTCTATCCTCTAATTTCGTGTTCTTATCAATCAACTGATAAGCCAATGCCTTATATTGCTCTTCCATATCCTGATGGGTCTGATTTTCCTCTTCTAGGTTCCTATCTCTATCCTCCAACTTAAGGTTCCTGTTTACCAACTGCTCTACCAAATGATCCTTAGTTGGTAGCTCCTCTGGCGAAGTATAGTATTGTACCTCCTCTTTGGCCTCAACTATAAACTCACCCACATTAACTTTCTCCTCCTCGACTGCCATCTCCTCATTGGTCTCAGCTACATGATCCTCCTCGGGATCTACCTTAACCTCAGCCTCAACTACTTGTGGTTGAACAGTATCTACATAGATATCAACAAACTCATATTCAACACTCCTACTAAACACTCCCATTTCTAGCATCCTACAACCACCAAAAATAATAAACATAGTTCAATTAGTATCTCGCGAAAATCATTTTATTCTGTCACACAAGTTATAACTTTTATAAGTTCTCCTCTCACTAAATTTCCACACTTCAGTTTCTAATTTGATATGAGTTTTACTATCTTCTTAAGGTCATACTCCTAAGGTTTTTCCCCAACCTAAGGATTATAACCTATAGCTCTGATACCAACTCGTGATGCCCCAAAATTCGAGTTCTTGCAATGTTGGGTCTGGTGCTCACAATCCAACACAAACGTAACATCTAATTACCCATTCACACGCGATAATATAAAAATTACATTAACTTAACCAATCATACATGATCCCACGTTTGTCTAACCTTAATTCAGAATATAATATCCAAAAGGTTATAATATAAAGTAATTAATGGATATAAACACAATCTACTCTTGAGCTTTGCCCTTTTCTTTATCGGTTTTACTTCATTCTAAAGCCTCGAGTTTAGCTACGGTTGTTAATATAAGCAAGGGTGAGTAACTGATTTGCTCAACAAGTTTAAAAAGTACAATAATGATTTGTTATCAATAAATAAAGGATAGCTTCTCAATGCCTTCAATAATTGGACAATAATTGTAAAGTAACTGAATAATAATATTCTCATCAATAACGATAAATAACTAAATTTAGCATACTAAGAGGTTATAAAGAACTATGAATAACTATGAGATATGAATAGTAATTCTACGGAATATTTAACATTTACAAGAATGAAAAATATTCTCTACAAATACTTAAGGTGATCAGCCTCTTATACTTTACGCATATGCATATCGTTTAGTTTTCTACATCGAATTAACCGATAAAAAAATTCCCTATGTTAGGGTTATGTTTATCTCAGACTTACATTATGATTCTGCACCACAAAAATATGGTTTGGATTAGCTTCAAAGAATTTATTTGAATTCAATAATTTTTGATAACATCGATCTAGCCGGATCAAATGGATTAAACCCTCATGCAATAATCTAGTTCAAATGTGCAAGAACTTCAAGTGTAAACAATTCAATATATGAATATTCTGACAAAGTGCACATAGTACGAAACATGGAATACATACAACAAATATATACCAATAAAGAGTTTAGGATATGACACTTGCCTGATATGTTGATTAAACTTAACTGTGTTACTTCGTTACTAACTTGACCTACATGTATCATAGCATCGGTCTGCTAATCAGTTATAGTTATAAGTCATCACACTTAAAAGTCTTGAGTGTCATACAACCCAGTCATAATACACTCATTATCAAATTCGCACCTTATATCACATAAGCACGTCATATGATTCACTTAATATGTTCTAATTCAACCATTCTAATTCAATCCATATAGTACATGTCGTTTATCATTTAATCATATTAGATAAGAATTATTTTTGGGAATTATTTTAATAAAAAAATTAGATAAGAATTTAATAAATAAAATTCTTATAAAATGAAACGGGTTATATATATATATGTGTGTGTGTGTGTGTGTGTGTGTGTGTGTGTGTGTGTGTGTGTGTGTGTGTGTGTTCGCGCGTGCGCTATATATATATTTATGTGATAAATTAGATATGTATATATATATATGTGTGTGAAATATATATACATATATTGGAATAATGAGATGTAATAGTTATTTTAACTATTAAATTAATTAGTTTGATTTAACTAATTTAGTGTGTAAATATATTAAATAAATTTAATATATTTAAGGTTTAAATTAAATAGAGGAGTAATTTATTGTCTTTGAATAAAGAAAGTTATTTTCTTTTATTTAGTTCATGAGTAGAATTATGTTACTATAATAAAATGTAACATATAGTAGTATAATATTTAATATTATGAATGGATGTAAATTAAAAATATAGGGTGAGGGACCAATATTTATTAAATAAATATTGGATGTTGAATTAGTAAATTAAATTAATATTTAATTTACCATTCATGTATTAAATTAATGTATTTAATGATTAAATAAATCATTCGAAACATTTTATGGAATGAAGGGGATAATTAAAAGTAGATTGTACAAAATTAGTTGTATAAATTAAATTAGTGAATTAAAATGGTTAATAAATTAAATGAGTTAATTAAAATAATTAAAGATGTAAATATTAATTATTTTAAATATTCATTTGTTACACAAAAAGTGTTAAACTTAATTATGGATTTATTTTCATAATTAATGGAATGAAATTATACATATTTACGAATGAATAAATTAATAAAATATGCATTCATTATAACTACGTATTATGATATGCATATAATTTTTAATGTGTGAATATGTATATTATATGCATGTATACTTAATTGTAGTTAGAAGAATGCTATGTATATATAATATACGTTAGTGTGTGTGTGTGTGTGTGTGTGTGTGTGTGTGTGTGTGTGTGTGTGTGTGTATATTTGATGAATGCTGGGGTGTTTCTAATTGAGTGGGTTATGATGACTTTGCATTAGCACAAGCACGAGGTGACTCCATAGCTTTAGAATTTTGCCACCAAGCTACTTTGAAAAATTAAGTGGAATAGGGTAGCTACGAATCTATGCTCAATACATTTACTAAATTTCTAACCTTGGAGAATCAAAAGTTTATTCAAGTTCTAAGTTTTCAAGTTGCAACAAGTTCATACTTTCATACCGAAACGTTCACAAATATTGAAGCATATTGTTAAAGAAAAAATGTTCTAACTGGAATTCTGATTAGGAATAGGAGTATTACATCAAATCAAAAGGGGTTTAATAAACTAAAGATTGGAAACTTAGATTTAAAAATTATGTTTAGTTTTAAATTAAATGAATTAAAATAATTCAAGAGGAACAATTAACTTACATAAACTATACTACCTTATGTATTATATGAACTAAGATTAGCAACATAATCTAGATCAAAGGTTCGGTTCAAATGAGATTAAGATCTCAAATGGGATTAAGGAATATTTGATAACCTATTTATATATATCTAGGTTATACAACAATGAATAATTGGGGAATAGCGTGAACGTTCGAGGAACGAAAAGCAATAGCGAAAGTTGAGGCAAGTTTTTCAGTCTTCTTTGTTATATGTGAACATGATATGGAATTTGTGTAAGTGATATTGAATCATGATGATGCCTTTACAAATATGTTGAAGTATGTGTCTTGTATTACCAAGCTATATGAATTGTTAAAGTCAATTTATAACTAAAGTTAACTTAGTTATGGAAACTCAACTTATTTGTGATATGCGATATATGAAACGTGATAAGCATTATATAGTATGATGTATGATTTACATTTGATGAATAATGAACTAAAAGTATGTATAAAAATGCTAAGTATAATAATTACAAATCATATATGAAATGTGATTTACGTGAAACATGTAATGTGTTAACTGTTAGACTTGCTGAGTTATCGTTCTCATTCTTGCAATTAATTTTGCAGTTATAGATCGAGGCATTGTAGCTGATTACAAAGTCAACCGTTGTTGTTTTCTTTAGTTAAATTATACTAAGTCAAAATGACTTACTGTATCCTAACGATACTAGTTGTAGTAAACTTTGAGGTTTACACATAAAAGTTATTCGTTTTGGAAACTAGGTTGTAAATATTATATTTGTTGTTGTAAGTAATATTATGCGGTTGAGGTATTATATTATAAATTATGTATATTACGTATTTAACTTACTGTATTGAGAAGTTAGATTGTTGTTTTGAGAATTCAGTTTATTATATTTAAACTATCTGGGTTATAACAAAATGTATAAAAGAATTAGTATAATGATGTAGTTGAAGTTTTATATTAATAATTAATGTATTAAAACAAATCATAGAACATATGATTCTAAATATTAAAGACGAATTATAAAGGTTATGATTTTGGAATGGAGGATTATAAAGTTTTAATAGCTAAATTGATATTAAATAGTGTTATAGAAGCTTTTTAAAATTCACAAAATTATCATTAATATTATTGCAAGATGACGTGGAGTTAGATTGTGGTCGGATCGTGAGTACTGAATTTGAGGTAAAAGAGACCCGAATTTGGGGGTGTCACAGGTTGGTATAAGAGCTGATAGGTTAAAAACCTTAGGTAAAGGTACCTTAGGCTATAACCCTAATGGAAATAATAAGGATGATAAAAATAAACTCGAATGGAGTTTAAATGATGGTAAATAAATATGTTGAAATATAAATAAAAGATTCAAAGAAGAATCTAACTGAGTTATAGGACGAGAATCAGTGGATACTTGACTCAAATAGGATGTGATTAGGTGGAATCTTAAAATAACGAATACTCTGTTAAATGGTGGGGAAGTTATAGCCTGGCGCTATAACAAGATGGTACTATGAAAAGTACAGAATAAACATAGGAGGATTTTTAGATGATGAAATGAGGATTAAGAGAGTTGTATTGAGGAAATTAGGATTTGTTGGTTTTCAATCAAGGACTCATGTTGGTTGCTGAGAGTTGCGCAAACCTTTGTATGGGCATGAGATTTGTTCTTCCGTTCAGGCTGCTGTATTTATAATCCTTGAAATCGTGGTGTCGTGCTATTCGTTATATAAATGATGAGACTGTGATTCTTTTCTCATGAGTATATTGGATAATAGATAATAATAAGTGCAAGTTCTTAAAACTTACACTTATGGAAAGTTTGTGACTCATAATCGTATAGTATGTTATTGAGCCTCTATATTTATAGATAGTCCTTGATCTATTCTTGGACTACATATTATGAGGATAAGTTCTTAAACTCATATTATTATGGCAAGTTCCTGAACTTATAATGTGTGGTAAGTTTGATGAATAGTGTCATAGGATATAGAATAGTAAGTATTAATAGGACTGGGAATAACTGGAGTTATCAAGTGTGGCCGAAATGACGTTTGGATATTCCAAATTTATTAGCAATGTTAGATTTTAAAATTTCTTGACATCATGTTTGTATTTGCATTTTGGTGCCTTCAAAAATATTGGTTCAAAGGCGAAACTAATAAGTTTTAAAAAGTTCTGTTATTCAAATGTCTATGCTAATTGTGTTAGCTAGAGAAAAATGATTTGTAACTATCAAAATGTATGTTTTCTCAAAATGTTTTGAGTTTATAACTATTTTAAAAGTTTCGATTTATATTCGAACTATTTGTGTCGGTCTAAACTATTTAATTTGACTAGACAAATGTTGAAAAACAGTTTATGGAATCTATGTTTTCTTTTAGAGTTATGCCAAACTAAATTATTTTGGTGCAAAATCTTATACTAAGTCTAAGTTGAACAATTACCTGGTAATAGGGAAGTTTTGGACATATGGTCCAATCTTATTAACACATATAATCATTGCGAGAAAAACACTTTGTGCACAACGCAAATGTACAAAAGGCTGATCACCTTGCATACAATCACACCTTATATAGGCTGTATAAATATGGATGCAGTAAAAATACTTGTTAACCTATAGGGTTCAAAGGTCTTTATGACCCCTTAGCATAATATGAAAAGTTTTTGATTGATTCCTATTATTCCGTAGTTTGGAGGGAGGTGTGAAAATTAATAGGAAATCTACTTTGATAATTAGAAATAACAAAAGTTAGTGAGTTAGAATTTCGCGGACGAAATTCTTAGAATGAGGGGTGAATGCGGCGACTCGAGTATTTATGAGATTAGATATAAACCGTGTATGGGTTTTGATAATCGCAATTCTGAAGACGGAATCTTTATAAGGGATAAAGAATGTGACAACCCGAATTTTAAGGAATTATTTTAATAAAATATATAAATATATATGTGTTGCATATATTTATGTGATTTTTGTGATGAATTAGATATGTATATATAGGTGTGAAATATATATACATATATTGGAATAATGAGATGTAATAGTTATTTTAACTATTAAATTAATTAGGTTGATTTAACTAATTTAGTGTGTAAATATATTAAATACATTTAATATATTTAAGGTTTAAATTAAATAGTGGAGCAATATATTTACTTTGAATAAAGAAAGTTATTTTCTTTTATTTAGTTAATGAGGAGAATTATGTTACTATAATAAAATGTAACATATAATAGTATAATATTTAATATTATAAATGGATATAAATTAAAAATATGGGGTGAGGGACCAATATTTATTAAATAAATATTGCATGTTAAATTAGTAAATTAAATTAATATTTAATTTACAATTCCTTTATTAAATTAATGTATGAAATGATTAAATAAATCATTTGAAATATTTTATGGAACGATGAGGATAATTAAAAGTAGATTGTACAAAATTAGTTGTATAAATTAAATTAGTGAATTAAAATGGTTAATAAATTAAATGAGTTAATTAAAATAATTAAATATGTAAATATTCATTATTTTAAATATTGATTCGTTACCCAAAAAGTGTTAAACTTAATTATGGATTTATTTCCATAATTAATGGATTTAAATTATGCATATTTATAAATGCATATTATGATATGCATATAATTTGTAATGTATGAATATGTATATTATATGCATGTATGTTTAATTGTAGTTAGAAGAATGTTATGTATATATAATGCACGCTAGTATGTGTTTGTGTGTGTGTGTGTGTATTTGATGAATGCTAGGGCGTTTCTAATTGAGTGGGTTATGCTGACTTTGCATTAGCACAAGCATGAGGTGGCTCCATATCTTTAGAATTTTGCCACCATGTTACTTGAAAAAATTAAGTGGAATAGGGTAGCTACGAATCTATGCTCAATATATTTACTAAATTTCTAACTTTGGAGAATTAAAAGTTTATTCAAGTTCTAAGTTTCCAGGTTGCAACAAGTTCATACTTTCATACCCAAACCTTCACAAATATTGAAGCATGTTGTTAAAGAAAAAAATGTTCTAACTGGAATTATGAAGAGGAATAGGAGTATTACATCAACAAGAAGCTCAAATTTAGTTTATAATCAAGAGTGCAACAATCAAATTCATCAAAAGGGTATGAAGCTCTTATTTTGGTTAAATTCATAGAAATTAATAGTTTTAATAGCTAATTAACTTAATTTGATGTGGGGAGTTTGATTGTAGGTGAACCAGAAGCTTTTCGAAGGTACATGGGTGAAATTATTTTGGAGATTTTTTGATTTGCATGGCTAAATTCACATGAATGCTCTATTTTTCATTTATGCATGCCAAGTATTTGATTAATTGCCTGAGAGGGAATTTTCAACTAAATATGAAATCAACGCATAATAATGTTAGTAGAACATGTGTATATATGCTTTGTGGGTCAAGTTCATGGTTGGAATGCTCATGTGTATATATGCTTTGTGGGTCAAGTTCATGGTTGGAATGCTCAGAACACAATTTAGGTGTGATTGGCGCAAGAAGAATTCTGTAGAAATTATGTCGAATTCGTTTCTGCTCAGTTGCACTGGGGCGTGGTTTTAACAAAGGAATAGTGCGTCGGCCATTGTATTGCGTTGAGGCGCAGTATTAGAGAGGAAAAGTTGTGCTGGGGCGTAGAGTTAGAGATGAAAAGCTGCACCGGGGCACAATTGCGGGAATTCAATTTTGGTTTTTATTTTTAAAGTCCAGTTCCCAAAGTGATTTAAAGCAACAAGAGATGATTTCAAAGCGTGAAATAAACCTTATATGGTGTGATAAATCGAAAGGGGTTTAATAAACTAAAGATTGGAAACTTATATTTAGTTTTATATTAAATTAAATCAAATGGAACAATTAGCTTATATAAACTATACTACCTTATATATTATATGAACTAAGATTAGCAACATAATCTGGATCAAAGGTTAGGTTCAAAGGAGATTCAAATCTCAAATGGGATTAAGGAATATTTGATAACCTATTTGAATATATCTAGGTTATACAACATTGAATAATTGGGGAATAACTTGAATGTTTGAGGAATAAAAAGCAATAGCAAAAGTTGAGGCAAGTTTTTCAGTCTTTTTTGTTATGTGTGAACATGATATGGAATTTGTGTAAGTGATATTGAATCGCCTTTACAAATATGTTGAAGTATGTGTCTTGTATTACCAAGCTATATGAATTATTAAAGTCAATTTATGACTAAAGTTAACTGAGTTATGGATACTCAACTTGTTTGTGATATGCGATATATGAAACATGATAAGCATTATATAGTATGATGTATGATTTACATTTGATGCATAATGAAATGAAAGTATGTATAAAAATGTTAAGTATAATAATTATAAATCATATATGAAATGCGAACTACGTGAAGTATGTAATGTGTTAACTGTTAGACTTGCTGAGCCGTCGCTCTCATTCTTGCAATTAATTTTACAATTATAGATCGAGACATTGAAGTTGATTACAAAGCAAACCATTGTTGTTTTCTTTAGTTAAATTATACTAAGTCAAAATGACTTACTGTATCCCAACGGTACTGGTTGTAATAAACTTTGAGGTTTGCGCATAAAAATTTATTCGTTTTGGAAACTAGGTTGTAAATATTATATTTGTGTTGTAAGTACTATTATGCAGTTGAGGTATTATATTATAAATTATGTACATTACGTATATTACTTACTGTATTGGGAAGTTGGATTGCTGTTTTGAGAATTCAGTTTATTATATTTAAACTATCTGGGTTATTACATAAATGTATAAAAGAAATAGTTTAATGACATAGCTGAAGTTTTATATTCACAATCAATGTATTAAAAATGAATCATGGAACGTATGATTCTAAAAAGTAAAGACGAATTATAAAAGTTACGATTTTAGAACAAAAGATTATAAAGTTTTATTTAACTAAGTTTTAATCGCTAAATTGATATTAAATAGTGTTATAAAAGTTTTTTAAAATTCAAAAAATTTATCATTTGTATTATTACTGAATGATGACGTGAAGTTATATTGAGGTCGGATCATGAGCACCGAATCCGAGGTAAAGGAGACCCAAATTTGGGGGTGTTACAAGCTCACCATAGCTCCATCACACACAAGTACTCCCACAACCAACCATGGTAAAATATTTATAATAGACTTTAAGCTACAAATTGAAAAGATATAAATGTGTGAACACTTTTAAACCTTGTTTTGCATGCTCTCTTCCTTTTAGATAGGTAGCTGGAAAAGGAAAACGACATCCAATAGCTTTGATCTATAATATCAACTCACACAAGCGTACAAGGCTAGCATTCAAAGTATATCTCTCAACCTATCTCTTAAGAACACAAGAACTCTTTTGTTTTCTCTAAACAACTCTCTCTTTTCTCTCTTTAGGTGAACTCTCAAAATGACCAACTCTTGAAAGATTTGATGGATGGTCTTATTTATAAAGTAAGGGTAAGTGTAATTATGATGCCCCCAAATTCGGTTTCAAATACCTTGAACTTTGTGCTCACAATAATAAACATTCATTCACCTCTAAACAACATTTAATAACTAAATGCGAAATAAATAAACATAAGTTATTCATTACAAAAGGTTCCCTACGATTTCAAGGCCTATAACGTTAATCAAATACATCATGAATACACTAATAATACAAAAAGGTTCCATCATTACATAACATGATAGTAACACATAAATATATAACATGCAACTATTCTTTAAGCTTTTCTTTGCCTTTGTCCTTTTTAGAATTCTCTATTTTAATTGCAATTAGTTCATGATATAGCAAAGGGTGAGCAACCACTTTGTAAGACCCCGACTTTTATAAAATATAATTTTAAAAAAAAATCATATTTTTTTCCTAAAACGGTAAATGGATAAATTAACAAAAGTTAAAGTTAAAAATATTTTGTATAAATTTTATCTTGTCGGAGAATATTTGTTTTGTCGGGGAATATTCGATTCATACGACAGCGCCGAAATAACCAAACATTAGTGGACCACACCGAATTATTGTCGGATATAGAAAACGACAACATTAACCTTTTTAAATAAAAATGGTCAACAGTACCATTATTATTAACTGTTAATATAATGGTGGTAAATGAATAGTAAAAGACAGTATTGCATAGTAATATATGATATTGCATAGTTACACAGTATCATACGGTATTGCATAGTAACACACGGTATTGCACAATGTTTCATATTATTGAACTGATAAAGTGGTTGTTATACAATATTGACTTTATTGAACCAATAATTGTCAGTAGCATATGCACAGTAATTCACATTACTAAATCAATAATTGTTGTTACACAGTAACGTGCTATTTCTTCTATTTATTTTCAGCATTATTGTTATCATTATTATGATGTTGATTTAACTGTTGTATTTCATTATTAATTGATATTACCGCTGATATTATGAGTCCCTAATTCAGAAGGCCAACTACATTGCACTTATAACAATTGGTTATAATAATGAATAATTGGTGAATTATTGTTAAAATAATTTATAAAGTTATTTCATTATATACTTTATATAAAGTTAATTATTTTATATATAAAATTAATTGATTTATATAAAGTTAATTATTTTTTACATAAAGTTAATTGTTTTATATATAAAGTTTATTGATTTATATAAAGTTAATTATTATATATATAAACTTTGTTGTTTTATATATAAAGATAATGGATTTATATATAAAGTTAGTTGTTTTATTAAATGAATGGTATAAATTAAAGATAATAAAATGAATGGTTTGGATTAAATTAGAGAATCTTGAATTTTGGCTATAAATAGAGGCCTTAACATTCTTACATCCATTTTTTCCACTCTCTAAAAAAATTCTTAGTATAAGTTTCTCTCTATATATGCTAGGCTACCTCATGGATTGGTAAAAATATGTTAGAGTATTATATTTATATTCTAAGTCATTCTTGATTTTGAAATCTTTTGCATTATTCTTTGAATTCCAGAGTGGAATTTTCTTATGTACAGTAACTCTTTCGAAAAATCATAGTAAATTCATTATTTGTCAGAATTTGATGAATTGAAGGCCTGTCTCTTCAGTTTTTCGTCCTCTACAACTTTGAAGAAGGAAGAAAAGTTATTTGAAATCATCTTCATGCCTTAAAACGTTGAAAACCATAACTTATTTTTATTTTCATCACTATTTTTAGTCTTAGTTTTGAAAATTCATAACTCATTCATATTAACTTCAAATTGAGTGATTCTTGAGTCTATGCTATGTATCTTTTTGAGAGTAACATTATTTTAAAAACATAAAGAGATTTTGAAAACTCTAGAAAACTAAAAAGTCAGATTCTTTACTGCTACATAGACAAACAAGGAAGGATTTCTTCGGCCATAAATTTGTTTCACAATATCAAGGTAAGGGATTATCATTTTTTATTTTTCGAAAATAATATCGTTTCTTTCTTACTCGTAGGATGTATCATTTATTTCCATATATTAATTTGTGAGAATAGCCTGACTACACGGACTACCGCATGTTTGGTGAATAACCTTTCGTATTCATTCCTTATTAATTTGTGGGAATAATCTGACTACGCGGACTAGCGCATGTTTGGTGAATAACTTTTCGTATTCATTCCTTATTAATTTGTGGGAATAACCTGACTATGCGGACTATCGCATGTTTCTTAAAAAGAAAAGCGAGTGGACATCATAGTCTACATTATTTTTCTAATGGATTGCTCATTTCGCTGCTATCATTGATCTGAACTTTATTCAAGAATTTAACTGCAGTTCTTGATATAAAGCTTATTGTCTATTATATTCAATTAAGAACTCAACTGATGAAAGCTAATGATAATTTATTTGTCATTATCTTAGTCATGGTATTTTCTTACTAGGCTATTTGAGCTCACCCTTTCTTTTGTTCCATTGTTTTTCAGAAAATGCGAGAATAGCTGGGTCTAGCAAGGGAATGGAGTGACAATCCGGGAGATAGCTATTGTAGTCTTCACATGTTGTATATAGTATGACAATAATAGTGAAGACTTAGTTGTGTATTATTAAGTTCTGTATTTCTGTTTTATGTACTGTTTGTATTAGAAATCGTGTATTTTATGGCGTCTCAAATTGGGCTATATAGGCCTAGATTTAGGGGCGTCACACACTTTGCTCAACAAGTTTAAAATGAATAATGAAGATATATCATGAATGAATAAGAATGACAACCGAATAGTTCAAGAATTTAAGATAATTGATGAAATAACTAAACAACATAATTAAAGTTCAAATGAAGGAATGAATATTGATTATTTACTGCTGAGTGGTCTAATAGACCATGAACATTGCCAAGGAATTAATCATTCGACTGATCCTTTTATATTTTAATCCGTCAGTTTGTACTTGAAGGAATCAACCTCTTGTACACCATGTGTATGCATAACATTAAGCTCTAACTGCATCGGATAACAGATACTTATAGTCCCTTATCAAGGGTTGCTCTCTAAGTCTAAGAATCCCCACCAATTACTGGTTTGGATGGCTTTCCAAAGTATTAACATACATACGTCTAGCCGAAACAAATGGCGTAGACTATTTCTTAATTAGTTCGTGCATGAAAAACATTAAATATTTCGTGGTTTAATAAAAAAACAAGAATTCAAATGCACAAAGTGCGAATAACAATAATTATCATTGATGTGGAGTAATTGACAATAATTAAATCACTAACATGATTGAAAAATAATAACTTGAGTTTTAGTTAGGAAACTTGTATAATAAAATGAGTTTAGGGTTTAAGAACTTGTCTGTTCTGTGACTTACTGCTAATTCGTTTAAATTAAACTTTCATTGAAGACCTAATATTGGTAACGTTGACCTATCAATTAGTATGACATATAACTGTTCACTTAAACATTTAACCTAACAATTAGTATAACATATAATTGTTCACTGAAATATTTAAATTTTCTATCTATCTAGCATTTAATAACCTATGATCATCACATAGCACGTTGTAAATAATTTTATATCATTTAAACTTGTTAATAAACATATTTGCACTTAGGTTAATAATTTAACCGTCAAATATTACTTCTCTTTAAGTAATATTGAGTTAAAATAACACTTATATAATTATTTAAACCCTTAAATAATTTATTATAACTGTTACATTACCTTATTTATTATTTAATTAATAAATGAACATTATCCTTAATTATTGTTGCACAATAATTAATCATTTATATGCTATTAATATTTCTTATTTATCATTTAGTATTAATTAAATAATAAATAGTTATTTTTAACTATTATTCTTCTTTAGTTATTATTTAATATTAATTCCTTAATTTATTTTATCTCTCATCAATTATTATTTAATATTAATAAAAAGATTAATTATTTTTATTAACTTTATTCCCCCTTAATTATTATTTAATTAAATAATAATTAATAAAATAACTATCCTTCTTTATTATTTAATCTTAATTTAATAATAAATAATTAGTTTATTACTTATCTCCTCTTTAATTATTACGTAATATTAATTAATAAATAATTAAGTAAGTAAGCAATTATCTTTACTTATCATTTAATGTTAATTAAATAATAAAAAATTAGTTTTGCTCTTCTTTATTTAATTTTTAGAGTTAAATAATAATTAATTTCTTACTAACATTATTAATTTAATAATTTTTAATTCAATTATTAGTATTATTAATTATTAAATAATACATTAATTATCTAATTTAAAATTTATAGTAATATTAATGATTTTAGAAAATTTTATGCCTATAACCGCTTTATTTCCTATAACCCGACCCGGGTAAAATAAAAAATAAAATTTCCAGACCGGCACTATAGCGCTCGGATTTGAATTACGAACCGAAACTGCAGCGCGGTTAGCAAAAACCAAATTGAATCTTTTTCAGATTTGGCCTCTTTAGCACCAACTTGAATAAAATGAAATCTAAAAGTCTGATTAATCTCAAATTGGTCTTGTTGGATTCATATCTTCCCGAACTATAATAATATTCCTTCATTGAATTGAATATTTAAATATGTTTTGATCACAAAAAATGGGCTTAAATTGGACTTTGGGTGTTTAGGGTTTTGACAGTGAGGTGTATTGACTCCAAAAATCATATCTCTCTTGTTTTAAATCTTTTTTACATGAATTCAACAAGGTTTTTCTCTTAACTTACATATCTAACATGTGAAGAAAGAAAATCACATAAACAACATGTAGGTTTCAAAATATAAAGCTTTGAATCACACTTTCGACTAGGGTTTGTCGGTAAAATTCATTTTCATACCTTTTGTCAAACTTTTCAACATATATGCATATAAATACACATATTAACCATATAAAACCATAGATCTACCATTTTCACATAGATCTAGTTATAGAGGTCTTGAAAATAGCTTTCCTACCAGAGAAATTATATAAAGATCAAAGAAAAACCCCGAAACTAAGGTTTTAGGGTATTTTATACCTTTTGGAGTTGTGTACTCTTTTTCTAGCCTTTCCAAAGTAGGAGATGAAACTAGAGGACCCACACCTCTTACTTGAGATACCTACAAATACGCACATAAGCTCTCTTGGTGTTTAGCTCTCACACACACACACAAGAACTTAAGTGTATATTTATATCTTCTCTCTTGTAACACACTCTCTCTTTTCCATTTAGAAGATGGAACAAATGAAATAAAGCTTCTAACACTTGGGGTGAAGGCCTATTTATAGAATTTCTCTAAGTATGCTTAAGTTTCTTAAAAATTCAATTTTTGTTGATTAGCTTAATTAAATCAAGGAAAACTAGATCCACTTTTTAAGGGAATTGATGTGCATTGGGGAGGAAATTAAGATTGTTGCTTTTCAAGAATTTCTTGAGCTTCTCACCTTTATCCCCCCCCCCCCCTCCTCAATGGCCTGCTGCCTTATATATATATTGTTCTTTCCAATTTCTAGCACTTACCAAGTTGGACTTTTAATTCAATTTTTTCACTTTGGGCCACACATTGGGTCAATAGTTTACATCACTTTGGACTAGCCATACATAGGTCATTGGGCTCTTAGCATACATGATAAATTACAAATATTTGGGCTGGTAAAAAAATTGTAACACAAAATTTACAAGTCCTTGATTTATTACATGATTTCGCTTGCTTAAAAAAAACATTATTATTATATCACACGATTATCATTAATTAATAACTATATTAATTAACTTACCTAATCCAATTAGACTTGTTAAAGTCAAAAGTAATTGAATATTTAATTAAACTCGTTATTTTATCAATTTCTCGATATTATTTTCCTTTAGGTTTGTCCATTAATTTAACCAATTTATTAGTGGAACTTTCATTAATTTAATTCTAATAATCGACACAAAATCTGCAAAATTAAATTAACTATGGTCGTGGACTTCTAGGTTTATTTTTTTGAAACTAGTTTAATAATTTATTTGGACTTAAAATATAATCCAATTAGATTTGCTTTAATTAATTCTAGCACTTACTACATTCTTAGATTAATAAATATACACATACATAAATATATATTCATTAAATCATATAATTGCATAATCAATTCATACAAAAAAAATTAATTAATTGATAATTACCTAATAATCATCATTACAATGGTTTTAGAACTCGTGGTTATTACACAACATCATATCATAACTACTACCAATGACTGTGCATCCACCGACAAACCGCATCATCGTACTGTTCATCCCCTATGGGCATCACCAAGCTCCTACTGATAGTGTGCATGGACTGACCTCCTCAGCTGGGTAGTAGTGCATCCTACTCTGAAATCTTTCAAATGAAGAATGATAGACATAACTGACCTTATCGATCTTCACTCTCTTCTCTTGGACCTCGTCTTCTAGCTCTAACATCTGCCTACGTGCAGCATCCCGCTGGATCTCCATCTTGATAATCTCTTATATTGCCTCATGTCAGTAGGCCTTGATGGCCTCTTTCTCTACCTGTACTTGCTGAACCTTTAGCTCAGTTTCTACTAATCTAGCCTCAATCACTGCTAACTTAGCTTGCAGCTCGATGTCCTGATCAACCGTCTGATGGGTTAGCAATCCAATGTGCTCCACATAGTCCTCATACCCCTACACCTGCTCTTGTAGACCTGTTATCTGCTCATTTAGCTCTGTGTTCTCGCCATAGAACTAATAAGTTGCTTCCGTGTATTGATCCTCCAAACACTAATGGGTCAGATTCTCCTCCTCTAAGTGCTAGACTCTTTCCCCCAACTCATCGTTCCTCGTAGTCAGCCTCTCGATGTTGTCACTGGCAGTAGTGCCCATGTCATCAGTATACTCGACTGTCTCCTCTTCCTCAGACTCTTCATACTCGACCTGGCTGTAGGGTCTCATCACCCCACCTCTGATTGGCTCCTATTTATCCCTCATCTCTGGATTAGACTCTAGATCCTCTATTGGTTTAGCTACCAACGGTTGTGCAGTATCCATATGGATATCAATGAAATCCTCCTCAGTTGTGTAACTAGTTTGTCCAATCTCAGACATCCTACAATCACACAAACAACACGACATCAGTTATCGCAATAAAATATATTCATTGATAAAATAAAAGTATATTTAATTGTGTTACAACTCATCACGATGAATTTTCTCTAAATGAGTTTATTATTCTAAGGTTATATCCTAAAGTTTCGCAACGTAAAGTTCTATAACCTATAAGTTTGATATCAACCTGTGACGACCCTAAATCCAGATTTCATAACCTCGGGATTGGTTCTCACAATCTGTAACGCCCCCAAAATTCGACAAACTTTATTACCTTAAATTTCATATTTATTACACATTATCTTCCTAACGTCCAAATTGAGGTTCGTTAATAAACCTTTAGTCACCTTATTTAATCCATTAATTGACTTTACATCATCAATTACCAAATTTTTCGGTATAATTTTTTTTTCCAATCATTATATCAAAATATTTTGGCATTTAAAATATTTACAACTCGATCCTAGTCCCTAGAGCGCAACCTTTACTTTTTCTTTTCTTTCATGAAAAGTATTATTGAATAATCAAAATACATAACTAAACCTTATTTATCCAATTAGAGTCCGACATATGTATAACTGATGAATTATAACCACTCAATCTACTAATTTAACCATATCCAGATTATATATATATATATACGAATGAGCAGGTAGCTCCCGAATCAAATAATACGTATGCATTAATATCATTTATCGGAATAATACCTGCAACCACTTCCTTTGACTCAATGGCATCCTGGACGGTCATGTTTAATGTGCGCGCCACTGGCCTGTTCTGCTGTGATGGCCCTCCACCCGTTGGCTTTCTTTGGTTTCCTTGATTTGCGCTACCAAAATCGTTCTTCCTCTTCGGGCAGTCTTTCTTTTGATGGTTGGCTGCACCATAGTAGAAACAGTCCCCTCTTTTCACCTTTGGGCATTGTGAAGCAAAGTGCTCCGACTGTTCACAGTTGAAGCACACTCCCTTACCACGCATACACTCCCCCGAGTGATTCTTCCCATACTTATTGCCTTGCTTAGCCTCACTTGATGGCTTTCCCGAGCTCTGATTATCGCTTCATTTTTGTTTCTGAGGATTGCTCCCTCCACTGTTAATCCCTTCTTTGGGTCCTTCATGCCCTTTCTTCTTGTGATCTTGTTGATACATGGCTACTGCTTCATTTCCTCCCTCAACAATTAGGGCTTTCTCCAACAATGACGAGAATGTAGTGATTTGTAGCATAACTACCTTTCTATAAACCCAAGGCTTCAGTCCTTACTCAAACCTCCGAGCCCTTCTGACTTCGGTGTCTACATGCTTCGGCGTAAATCTGGCCAGCTCATTGAATCTTGTTGCATAGTCAGCAACTATCATGTTTCCTTGTTTCAATTTTAGGAACTTCACTTCCATCCTTGCTTGCATGCTCTCTGGAAAATATTTCTTGAAGAACGGCTCCTTGAAACGTACCCACGTAATTACTCATGCTCCAGCTCTGTTCTTGTTTGCCTTCCACCAGTAATTCACTTCACCCTTCAACATGAAAGTAGCGAATGACGTCTATTGTTCGTCGGCCACCTTTGTGACCTCGAACATCTTTTCCATTTCTTTCATCCAAGTCTGGGCTTCAATGGGGTTAGTAGTCCCGTGAAACTCTAGCAGTCCTATTAATTTGAAATCCTTGAAATTGGCCAAGTGAGCCCCTGACTGCTCTACCACTGGCGGTACTACTGGTGGTACCACAGGCGGCGACCTATTCTGCATGTATCCTGCAATCATGGCTGCAAACGCCTGCATAGGGTCTGCTGGACCCCCGTCATTATTAACGGATTCTTCTACGGGTGGAACTCTGGTTCTTCTTCTAGGCGGCATTGTCTGATATAAACAAAACCTTATATTAATATTTTGTGTCTTTTTATCCCATGCCTCATTTCATTTATGCTTGCATTTAACAGGTAAAGCACAATTAATTTAAAATCCAAAGAAACATAATTAACTGCATTTATATTCATATACCACTATTTTAAATACATTAAGTAACAACACGTGGCATACTACTATAAATTCTAATACTAACCATGGTTATCCCTCAAGAACAGAAAGAGGGAATCTATCCCAACCTACCCCTCTGACGAACAAAAGTCAGGGTCTAATATTATCCCAAGCCAAAACAAAAGTAATGGGATTTACAACCTACCACTGTCCCTACTAGCAACAAAAGTGGGAACTAAACTACACCTAATAATACTAACGGAAATTATAATCCCCTGAATATAGCATCTTCATACTCCTTCCTGGCTATATTAACTGCTACACGATAGCTGATAGTGTGCCTATGGAGATCCTCCTCCCGTGGGTACCTTCAGATACTATGCCTCATCCTCTGAAAGGCAGTGTCAAATGCAAAGTTCACACGATCAAACCGGATTGCACAAGTCTGAACCTCCCTCTCCAGTCCATTCACTCTTAGGGCAGCTCTATTAAATGCTCCCTCGAGACGGATCCTTTATGCAACCTCTAAGTTAAAGTTGGCCCACAAGGCCTCATATTTCACCTGAAGTTCTGTCAGACTCAGCTTCGCCTAATCACGCTCCTCCTTCAGTTTAGTCACCTCCCCGGATAACTGATAGGCTACCTCTTTATACTGATCTTCCCTCTCCTGATGGATCTGATATTGCTCTTCAAGATGATGAACCCTAACCTCGAGTTCGCCATTTATAGCGGTCAGCTCTCCTATAATGTCATTGGCAGTCGTGCCCATGCCATCTATATATTTAACTGATTCATCATGTGCCGTATTGCCATAATACTGCACCTCATCATCTGACTCCTCGTCGGCAGTCTGTTGTTCCTCTGAGTCATCATCACCTCGTGGCCTCGTTACCCCACCCCTAACTAGTCCTACCATATCAATCACGTGATCCTCATCGGGATCCTCCTCAGGGTCAGACTCTCCTAATGGTGACGCCGGTGCAACTGGAGCATAGCCCACCAACTGCTCTGTGTCCACCGGTATATCGATGAACAACTCCTCATCTCGGGTTCCACTCGACTCGCCTATAGCCATCCTACAATATGTGATGAAAAACCAACATTAGTACTATAAAAAAAATATAATCATTGAAGAAATGAAATTATATCTCATTGGGCACTACTCGACTCGATGAATTCCCTAATTCATCAAATACAGCATATGATAAATCTCCATGATTTATCTCCTAAAGCACTCAATACGAGTTTAATACTAAGGTTATAACCTAGGTTTCGCAATCCTAACGTTTATAACCTATGACTCTGATACCAACCTGTGACACCCCCAAATTCAGGCATCAATACCTTGGATTTGGTGCTCACAATCAAATGCATATATCACCTTTTAAACAACATATATTACTAAATGCGGAATAAATAAACATAAGTTGTTCATTTACAAAAGTCTTACTACTGTCCCAAGGTCTCAACCTTAATAAAAATACATCACGACCATCCTATTAATACAAACAGGGTTCCATGATTTACTAAATAGCAAAAAGGAATATTTAAACTATTCTTTAAAGCTTGTCATTGCCTTTATCCTTCTTGGAGTGCTCAAGCCTAACTGCAATTAGTTCATGATATATATAGCAAGAGTGAGCAATTAATATGCTCAACAAGTTAAAACAAATAAGCATATCATGAATAACTGCGAATAAAGGGAAAACTCAACATTTTTAGAAATTGAATGAAATGACTAATAAGATAATCAAATTCAGACGAAATAATAAGAGGTGATTATTTACTGCTGAGTGGTCCAACCGACCCTGAACATTTTCCAAGGAGACAATCTCACGATTACCCTTTTATAAATCATATTGTACTTGAGGGCATCACCCTCTTGTACAACATGTATATGCATAACATTGAACTCTGACTGTATCGGACAATGACACTTATAATTCCCCATTTAGGGTTTGTTCTCTCAGTACAAGACTTCCGTACAAATCAATTTGTTTGGAATAGCTTTTAAAATATTCACTTTATAAGTCTAGCCGAAACAAATAGCGTAGACAAATCCTTAAACAGTTTATGAATTAAAGAACCTTAAATAATGAATTATTCAATGATAGAACATAATTTCGAATGCAACAACGTGTGAATATCGATACTGGCATTTATATGGAATAATTTAACAATACATTAAACCATCGACATGCTCAAAATAATAGCTTGAGTTTAGGAAACTTGCTCAATATAAAATTCGAGTAAGGTTAGGAAACTTGCATCAGTCATAGTCTACATCTTACACGACTTAAATTATAGTCCTTGAATGACCTAGTATTAAATAGGTTCATCTATCAGTTAGTAAAACACATAGGATTTCATATATCACTATTAAATAATTGGTTATGTAAGCACGTAATTTCTTACTTAACAACATGTAGCTTGTATGACAATATTATCACACTTGGATAATATTTTATCAAATAATATTATTATAATATTTAATAACATCTAATTCACTTACAAATGTTATTTATTTAACAACATCACATTTGGTTAATAATATTATTACCCTGTTAATAATATTTAAACCATATACAATTATTATTACCCATTATATAATAATTATTACCCATTTTATAACAATTTAATCATTCCCCATTATTATAACTCATTCAATAATAATTTAATTATCTTTTATTATTATTAATTATTTAATAATAATTTAGCTAATACCATTATTTAATAGTATTTTAAACACTTGGTAACTTTTAAGGTAAATCGTCTAATCACATTTCCCCCCTTAATCTCTTCACTTTATTTATTTAATATTAATTAATTAATTAAGTTTGATTAACCTTTATTCTCTTTTAATTATTATTTAATATCACTTAAATAATAATTAATTAAGTAACCTTATTTATTATTTAATATTAATTAAATATTAATTAATTATTTTATTAGCTTTATCTCCCTTTAATTATTATTTAATATTGTTTAAATAATAATTAATTAATTACCCTTATCCATTATTTAATAATAATTAAATATTAAATAATAAATAATCATTTTATTAAGTTATATCATCCTTTATTTATTATTATTATTATTTTAATAATAAATAATTAATTATTATATTTTATTGCTTTAATTATTATTCAATAATAGTAAATCAATTAATGACTTTTTTATGTACCTTATTAATTATTTAATCCTAAATAATAAATAATTATTTTATCATGGGTTCTAAATTAATTATATAAAATTTTAAACATATTGACTCATTTTGACAAAACCCGTTCCGAATCGACCCGACCCGTTTGATTGAAAACCGAACCAATGCTGCTGGCTCTCAGAATGTACTGAGTCCAGTGCCGCTGGCGCTCTAAACAGAAGGCATGAGCGCTGCTAGCGCTCATTTTAAAACCAACCCAGCTCCGCTGGTGCTCGGGTAACTTGCCTCCAAAAATAGGCAGATTTCTTTGAACTACTTTGATTAAAACTTGTACAAAATGACCTCCACACATCCAAATGACTCCAAATAGATTTGATAGCTTCATAACTCAATGCACTATAATATCCCATGGTTCGATCATTTTCGTAAAAACGTTTTTGACATGAAAAAGACGATCGAACGAGTAGGGTTTTCAAAGTGACCTTTTTGACAAAATGCTCATAACTTTATCATCTTGACTCATTTTTGAAAGATTCAAGTTGGAGAATTTTTATAACTTCTAGAGCTATTTCTCAAGCTATAGAGTTCATAAAAATGACTATCACAACTTTATAACATAACCATCAAACCACAATCACAACTAGGGTTTTGAGATGGTAAAAATTCCTTTTAAGCTTTTTGGCAAACCTTTTTATCATCTAAGCATTTAATCACATTTATTAAAGCATTAAACCATATATTAACATATCTAACATGGTTTTAAACATCTAGAACTTTGAAATTAGTTTTTAAACCATCAAAACAACTTCAAACACTTAGAACACAAGGATGAATAAGAAAATAAGGGTTTGAAATCTTTTGAACCTTTTAATAACTTTTCTTCTTCTTGCTAGAAACTTTACCAAGCTTGGATGATCTATCTTGATGACTAGATTATTTTCTTTCTTTGCTTGGATCTTGATTTGCTAGAGCTTTCCTCCCTTTCCCTTACTTCCTCTCTATGTTTTCTCTCTAGTAACTTAGAAGTAAAGAAAATGATATGAGAGAAGTGTGGAGAGTGAGAGTAAAAGATGATGAGTTAGTAGATGTGTATACTTACAAAATATGTAAGTATACACATCAATAGACCTTATAGCCTTGGCCTATACTTCCTTGCTCTTCCCCAAACCTTGAGCCTCCCAAAAATCTGATCACAAAATAGTCAAAAACACTCCCTAAAGCTGCTGGCTGTTGGGAGTAAAAATGACCGAAAAATGCTTCATTTTTCCTTTTCTTTTAATGCCTAAATGTGTTAGTAATATATATATATATATATATATATATATATATATATATATATATATATAATCACCAACCCCTACATTTGGGCTTGATAATTAAATTCATTTCCTTGGCCTTGGTCACACTCCAATTGGGCTCCAATAAATTAAATGTTTGGGCCTTTGATTAATTAATCCAATGGGCTAGGTATTTGGCTTGGTTGGATCATTAATTAAATTACTTAACGCTTTAATAAAACATATCATTAATAACACATAATCCAATTAGATTTGCTAGACAATTAATTTAATTAGATTATTGATTAGGATTTCAATTTAATCCCTACATTAATTTATATTAGGCTTTTGTTTAAATCAATACCAATATTAGCCCTAATATTAATTATGTCGCATGTAGACTTCAAATACACCGTACCATCCATATCATCCCAATACTAGGGTTTGGATTGAAATTAGGGTTTATAACTCAATATAGTACATAAACAGTGTTACAGAATTTTCATATCCTTACCACCGCGGTGGTCAAAGGCAGCGCTGCGGCGGTCAAACATTCTACTTAATTCAGGTTTTGTACTACCACTGTGGCGGTGAAAAGCACCGCTGCGTCGCTCATACAATCTACCCAGATATGTTCCCTTTTTGGACTGTTACAATCTCTTTCAGTGTTTTGGGCAGTACTCTCTCATCCGACCTCTGATTGATATGATTTAAGATGTTTTGGAAAGATGAGAAGTAGATCTACAACTTTCATGTTGGATGAATGGAGAGATACGGGCTATATCTAGGTCAAAATTGAGTTGCAAGTGACTACTGCGTAAACAGCAAGTAAGAAATCCAAATATGGCAACTCTAAGCTTTGATCTACCAAACCCTTATTCCAAAATCCAATAAAATGAAGTAAAAACATATAAAAGTAATATAAAACCTAAAAAATATTTAAACATATAAAAATTAACATAAAATGCTATAGAATTCACCAATTATCAAGTCTAAAAGTATCTTATAAATAGGTATAAAAACCAATCATCAGTTATACACTATTATTTTAGCATATGAATATAAATGCAATTATGTTTTATGATTATGTGTTTTGATTAGTTAAATCTTTATATGTAATAGTTAATGTTTAAAGATAAAATAATAAGATTTAGAAATAATAATAACTTAGAAGTTTTCTTGTTTATTTAATCAGACAATGACGCCACGTAGACAACCACCAAGAAACCAAGGAGGAGAAGAGTCGGTTAATAACGATGAGGGAAGGCAAAATATAGACCAATGCAGAACTTTAGCAGAGTTAATGTAGAATCGACATCCAGTAGTAGGAAATCTACCACCATCGCCAAATCAGTTGGCCAATTTCAAAGACTTTAAAGTAGTCGAACCACCGAAGTTTAGGGGGACGACAAACCCAATCGAAGTCTAGTCATTGATAAAGAAGATAGAGAAAACATTTGTTATTGCAAGAGTGGTAGAAGAGCAAAAGACTATTTTTGCTACCTACATAATGAAGGGGGAGGCCAATTTCTGGTGGAAAGCTAATAAGCGTAAGTGGGACAACAACAATGATAAGAGCTTAAGAAATTAACAAGAAAATTTTTAGAAGAAGAAGGCATGCAGCAAATGTGGGAAGAATCATTAAGAGGATTGCATGAAGGGCAAGAATATATGCTATAACTGCGGGGAGGAGGGACACATTTCTCCATAGTGTTCCCACCCAAAGAAAGTAAGATGCTACTCGTGCGGAGCCGCTGATCATATGGTAAAAGATTGTCCTAACGAGAAGAATGATGGAGGAAGTGGCTACAAAAGCAATAACAGCAGATTGTCTATCAGGGGTTCGGTACAACAGAACAAGCCAACAACACAGACTTTCAACATGACGGTGCAAGATGTCGTGGAGTCAAAAGACATGGTGTTAGATATTATTACAATCAATAATATAAATGTTTACGTATTATTTGATTCAGGAGCTACCTGTTCATTTGTGTCTAATGATTTCACTAGACGGTTAGAATTGCCTAGTGAAAAGTTAGAAAATCCTATGAATATAGAAATTGCAAATAAATAAGTGATTCATGTTAAGTATATACATAGAAATTGTTGTGTGGAAATTTGGAGTCAGAAGTTGAGTGTGAACTTAATTCCGATACATTTGGGGGAGTTTGATGTTATACTTGGAATGGATTGATTGTTTAACCACGGAGTAATAATTGATTATCAGAAGAAATGTATAGACTTTAAGACACCAAATAAGTCTAAGGTCGTATTTTATGGAAGCAAGTCATCAAGATAATCTTGTTGTCTGATGATGATGCAGGCCAAGAAACTGTGGAAGAAATGATGTATAGGATATCTGACACATGTAGTGGATACACGAATGGTGAATCCAGAGATGGAACAGATACCTATAGTGAATGAGTTCATAAATGTTCTCTTATATGAACTGTCAGGTCTTCCACCAGATAGGGAGATAAAATTCGTGATTGATTTAGTACTGGGGATAGCACCGATATCAAAGGCACCATATAGGATGACTCCGGTGGAGATGGAGGAATTGATGGTTCAGTTAAAAGAATTATTGGACAGGAAGTACATTTAGCTGAGTGTTTCTCCATAAGGAGTTCCTGTGCTATTTGTAAAAAAGAAGGATGCATCGATGAGACTTTATATGGACTATAGGGAGTTAAACAAAGTAACGATCCAAGAATTGACGATCTATTTGATCAACTAAAAGGGGAAAAGTACTTTTCAAAGATTGACTTAAGGACTGATTATCATCAGTTAAAAGTAAGAAATGAGGACGTATCCAAGACGATATTCAAAACTCATTACGACCATTATGAGTTTTTGGTAATATTGTTTGGACTAACAAATGCGCCAACTGCATTTATGGACATGATGAACATAATATTTAAGCAGTATTTAGATAAATTTGTAGTTGTGTTCATTGACGATATTTTGGTGTATTCCAAAACGGAAGAGGAGCACATTGAACATTTAAGATTGGTGTTGGGAATATTAAGGAAGGAGCAGTTATATGCCAAATTTTTGAATGGTGAATTCTGGTTGGAGAGAGTTCAATTTCTAGGTCATGTTATTGACAGGGAGGGAGTTTCAGTAGACCCAACAAAAGTAGAAGCGATGATTAATTGGGAACAACCAAGGACGCGGATAGAGATTAGGAGTTTCTTAGGGTTAGCGAGTTATTATCGGAGATTTATCAAGGACTTTTCAAAGATAACAATGCTATTAACAAATTTGACAAAGAAGACAGTGAAATATGTATAGACAGAGAAGTGCGAGGAGAGTTTTCAGGAGTTAAAGAAAAGACTTAGTGAAGCACCTATGTTTACTTTACTAGACGACACGGGAGCTTTTACGGTCTATAGAGATGCATCGCACAAGGGACTAGGCTATGTGCTTATACAGAACGGCGAAGTCATTGCGTATGTGTCAAGGAAATTAAAAGATTATAAGAAGGGATACCCTACCCACGCTTTGGAGTTGACAGCAATAGTGTTTGCCCTTAAAATTTGGAGGCATTATTTATATGGGAAAAAATGTGAAATATTTACTGACCATAAAAGTCTGAAATATATCTTCACACAAAAAGAGTTGAACATGAGACAAAGGAAATGGTTATAATTGATCAAAGATTATGATTGTGAGATTATATATCATCCTGATAAAGCCAACATTGTAGCTGACGCTCTAAGCAGAAAGAGCAGAGAGAAGTTATTTGAATTGACAGACCATGAAGAACTGGTAAAAGAAATGGCTCAAATGGAGTTAGAGGTGAAAAATCTAAAAGATTTGATAAGGATGGAAGTGAGCCCAAGCTTATTAGATAAGGTGAAAGAGGCACAAGACAAAGATTAAAAATGTGATAGAATAAGAAAGAGAATGGTTGATGGAGAAGAGGTCAAATTCAAAGTGGATTGCAAATGATTACTAAGATTTGAAAATTGTGTTTGGGTACCTTTAGTGCCTAAATTATGAGAAGAGATTTTGCAAGAGCCTCACAGTACTAGATACTCGATACATCTAGGGAGTATGAAGATGTATCAAGATCTACGTTAGTATTTTTGATGGCCGAATATGAAAAGGGAGGTTGCAAAATGTGTCAGCTGATGCCTAACTTGTCAAAGGGTAAAGACAGAACATTAAAGACCAAGTAGGTTATTACAGCCGTTAGAGATTCCTGAGTAGAAATAGAAGCATATCATAATGGTTTATATGGTAGGACTTCCAACAACACAAAAGGGAAATGACGTGATATGGGTGATTATGGATCGACTAATAAAGTCAGCGCACTTTTTGTCGATCAAGGTTAAGTTCAATTTGGATCAGTTGGCCAAATTGTACATAAAAGAGATAGTTTCAAGACATGGAGTGCTGGTGTCAATTGTGAAAGACAAAGATCTGCACTTCACGTCAAAATTTTAGAGCAGTCTTTAGGAAATAATGGCGATGCAGTTAAGAATGAGTACAGTGTATCAACCGCAGACTGATGGGTAAAGTGAGAGAACAATTCAAACATTAGAAGGCATGCTCAAAGCTTGTGTGATGGACCTCAAGGGCAGTTTGGAGGACCATCTACCTTTACTAGAATTTGCATACAATAAAAGTTATCTTGCGAGCATAAGCTGCCACCTTATGAAGCATTGTATGGTAGGAAATGTATAATATCCCTATGTTGGGATGAAGTAGGAGAACGTCGATTATTAGAGCCGAAATTGGTTCAAAAGACCGTAGCAATTATCAGATTAATAAGAACTCAACTAATAGCAGCTCAGGACCGTCAGAAGAAATAAGCAGATCTACATCGACAAAAGTGAGATTACAAAGTAGGAAGTTTTGTGTTTATGATGGTGTCTCCCTGGAAAGGAAAAATCAAATTTGGGAAGAAAGAAAAACTGAGTCCGAGGTTCATACGACCGTTCAAAATATTAAAGAGAGTGGGTGAAGTGGTGTACGAGGTAGCTATATCTCCTGAACTGAAACATATTCCTAATGTGTTTTATGTCTCAGTATTGCGGCCATACAAGTCTGATTACAAGCATGTCATCTGTTATGAACCAATTCAAGTGGAAAAAAACTTATCATATAAAGAAATTCCTATCCAGATATTAGATAGGAAAGAACAGACTTTATGAAATAAGGTTATACATTATGTCAAAGTGTTTTGAAAGAACCTCAACGCTGAGGAATCTATGTGGGAACTTTAAAAAATAAAGATGAGGAATAATTATTCGAATTTTTTTAGTACTATTAAATTTATAATTATGGGGACGGAATTCTTATAAGTGGGGAGAATGTAATAACTATGAGTTATAAGTTCATTGTAATGACGATTATTAAATAATTATTAATGAATTAAAAAAAATTGTATCGATTGGTTAGGCATTTACATGATTGAATGAATATATATATATATATATATGTATATATATATATATGTATGTATGTATGTATGTATGTATGTATATGCATATTTAATTAATCTAATAACGTAACAAGGTAGTAAAATTAATTAAAACAAATCTAATTAGATTATATTTTAAGTCCAAATAAATTATTAAACTAGGTTCAATAAAATAAACCTAGTAATCCATGGACATAGTTAATTTATTGGAAAAATTAGGATTTGAAAAATCAGAACTACCGCCGCAGCGGTAGGTCTCACCACCGCAGTGGTGAGACACTCTGTGAGTCACCACTGCAGCGGTGACCCAGACTGTTTGAAAATTTATAGTTTACTAACCGGGTCGGGTCGGATCTTTTGGAAATGAAATGGGTCAGAAAATATAATTTTATATAACATTAATATTTAACAAGTTTTAAATAAATAAAATATTATTAAATGAATAATAATAATAATATAAAGTGAATAAAATATTATTAAATAATTAATAATATTATAAAATATTATTAAGAGAATAAAATATTATTAAATAATTAATAATATTATAAGGTTAATAAAATATTATTAAATGATTAATATAGGTTTTATGTGATTAAAATATTATGAAAAAAATGATAATATTTCCTAAGTGTTTAATATACCATTAATTATTGAATTATGTGATTAAGCATTAGCAAATTAAGAAGTACAAAGGTTATCATATGAACCTAGATATGATACAAATTGAAAAATTAACTTGATTAATTGTTAGGTTTGTTCAAATGATATTAAGTTGTATTTGTTAGCTTTAATCAACAATCGAGGCAAGTTCCTTAACTTTACTCAAATTTATATTGAGCAAGTTTCCTATACTTGAACTTGTATTTATTTTTACAAGAGTTTAAGTGGTTTAAATTATTGAAAATTAATTTACATCCATACTGTTTATGAATTCTCACATAGTGCATTTGAAGCTTTATTATTCTTTGATTCATGAACTTTTTAAGAATGTCTAAGCTAATTATTCAGCTAGATACTGCATGTATAAATTCAATAACTTGAATACTTTTAAAAGTTTAGCCAAACCATTGGTTGGCGCGAATTCTTATAGTAAGTCTGAGAACGAACAACCCTAAATAAAGGGATTATATTTCGAAAAATCGACATTTGTGCAAGATGTCTAAGTGTTATATATATACATTGGGTTAAAGAGACTGATCCCCTTGAATACCAAATTACTAAAAGGGTCAGAGAAAACTCTGATTTACCCTTACTAGTTCTTGATCCCTAGTGACCACTCAGCAGTAAAGACTCAACTATTTCTTTTCATTGAAATGGATTCATGTTCTTTCACAATTGTTATATATTGTTGGAAACTCTGAAGTAATTCTCATTCACTCATGATATATATCAACTCTTATATTTACTGGTCTTAAACTTGCTGAGCAAGCTAGTTGTTCACCCTTGCTATATCATGAACCATTTTTCAGCTAAGCCTGAATGCTCTCAAAAGGACAAGGGTAAGGGAAAAGCCAAAGTTTAAATTAGATTATTGCATGTTAGATAAATTAATTATTTAATATGTAATTACAGTTTGTAAGTCTTTTGTAATCCCTTAAGATATGTACTTTTTATGTAGGTTAAAAGACCTTGGGATTGTAGTCCTTTTTATAAAGAACATTTATGTATTATTCCGTGAAGTTTAAATGAAGACTATGTATTTAGTTGTTCTTATGTTTGGATTGTGAGAACTAAATCTGAGGTTATGGAACCCGGATTTAGGGTTGTCACGGCAGTAGTAGAAGTAGTAGTAGTAGTAGTAGTAGCAGTACAGTGACAACAACAACAACAACAACAACAACAACAACAACAACAACAACAACAATAATAATAATAATAATAATAATAATAATAGCTAAAGTAATAATAATAATAATAATAATAATAATAATAATAATAATAATAATAATAATAATAGCTAAAGTAATTGTAGTAATAATAATCTTCGGGTGCATATCTAGACTACAATGTATGAGTCTATTTCGTGTACTTGACGACTATAGAGCGACGCTGTCGAATTATTTTAAAATTTAAATGTGTTCAAGTTGTTGTCGTCAGTAGGGCGACGCATTCGGGAATGGGGTGGAAGCCTGACCCATTAGAGTGGGAGATGAAGTTAGGAAACTCATATGCACATATATACATTAACCATCCTACTTGATAGTGTTTTAATTTTCCATATGTATAGCAGACCGTAGTCTAAGATGTCTGTTGATCAAAGTTGGATGTAATGTAGGGTAACCTCTGATAAGAGTGGGCTTAACTCTGAGTACCGTAGTGGGGTTGAACAATTTCTTAATTTTGCATTTAAACAAGTCAGTGGCACTGAGATCAAATGTCGTTATAAGATGTGTGAATGAAGTGTGGGAGGAAAGAAGTGATGTCATGCACAACCTATTCACGTATCAGTTCAAGAAGGGCTATAACACATGGATCTATCATGGGGAAACTTGGTTAGATGAATGTGAATCTAAACTGGGATCCAGAAATGACAAAACTTATAACTGTACTAACATAATGGTCGAAGCTACTGGTTCATTCTTTGACTGGAATATAAATAGGGATGACAGTAGCATTGAGAAAGATCTAAATGAGGGGGCTAAGGGTTTCTATCAGTTATTGCAAGAATTAGTGACGCCACTGTATGATGGACACAAAAAGCACACGGTCTTATGCACAGTTACTAATCTTTTACACTTCAAAAATGTACATGATTGCAGCGAGAAAGGGTTTAATGAGTTGATCAATATTGTGAAGGAGTTCTTATCGACAGGCAATAAGTTACCAGAATCGTACTATGATGTGAAAAAACTGGTCAAAAGGCTCAATCTAGGGTATGAGAAGATTGATACTTGAGAAAATGACTATATGTTGTATTACGGTGATGAGAATAAATATAAAATGTCATGTGATATATGCGGTAGAAGTAGATACTTTAAAAATAGCAAGAAAAATGGAAAAGACGTGCCAAGAAATTTTTTATGTTACTTCCCTATTGTATTGAGGCTTTAGCGATTGTTCATGTCAATACATACCACCGAATAAATGAGGTGGCACTTAACACGGGACATAGTCAAAGGTCAACTAATGCACCCGGTAGATGGGCTTGAGTGAAAAATCTTTGACAGAAAACACCCCTCATTTGCTAAAGAGATTCGCAATGTTAGGCTTGGGCTTGTTACAAATAGCTTTAATCCGTTTAATGGGCCTTACACCAAGCCATACTCAACTTGGCCAGTGATTACAATAATCTTTGGGTTGACCAATATGGACTGTAATATCCCAAATATTTTAAATACGATTTGACAAGATCTAATAAAAGTTATCAATTCAAAACCTGAGAATGATTGCTCGAGTATACATTAAGCTATTTCAAAGATTAAATACGATTCGAAACTACGATCGTATACGACTAAAGGTTAATTTTTTTTTACCTAATCTGTGTAATGTGATAAGTAAAGCTTATATTAAGTTTTAAATGTGTTATGTGATTTATCTATATGGTTAATTTTGTGTTTCGGTTCAAGAATTCAACCATAGCACTTATTAAAATCAAAAAGTTATTTAAAGATTTAAACCTAAACTAAGGTTTGGAAAACCTAAACTGGGATTTAGTTAAAATCTAAAAAAGGTTAAACCCTAAACCTAGTAACCCTAAGGGTTTTACCCTAAACCCTAATCACTATTCATAAATACGCATATAATACAAAAAATATATTGATAGAATATAGAAATAATACGATAATAAAGCAAAAATTATATGGTATAAATATTAAAAAAAAGTCAACTAATGAATAGTGAAAGTCAACTATACAAATTATTATACTTGATTAAGATTAAGGTTAAACTAAGTGAATTTGATTAGACTTCTCCAACAATGTACTAAAAGAATCAATTTCAAACATAGATACCTTACTATATAACCATAACTTCAATCCTTGTTCAAAACGGCGCACCTTTCGTTCTTCATTATCCACTTGGTGTGGAGTGAAACGCGCAAGCTCATTAAATTTAGCGACGTATTGTGCTACAGTCATATCTCCCTACTTCAATTCCAAAAACTTCATTTCCATTCGTCTTTGCATGCTCTTTGGGAAGTAATTCTTAAAGAACAGCTCCTTGAATATATCCCACAGTACAATTCGGTCTCCGGGCCGCTTCTGGTTAACTTCCCACCAATAATTTTCTTTGGCCTTCATCATGTACGTGGAAAATATTGTCTTATACTCCTCTCCCACACGAGCAATAATGAAAGCCTTTTCTGTTTCCATTACCCAAAACTAGGCCTCGATCGGATCAGTAATGCCCCTAAACTCCAGGGGTCCTACACTTTTAAATTTTTTGAAACTGGCTACATGAGCAACTAGGGGATTGGGATTCACGGGTTCAGGATTCCTTCCTTGGAATGCTCCTTCCAACAGATCTACTAGTCATTGCATAGGGTCTAGTTGACTCCTATCATTATTTACTTACTCCTATTGAGTGGGTTGCGCTAATTGTCTAAGTCTTGGCTGTAAGACCCCGAATTTTATGAAATACAAAATTTAATTTTTCTTCATATATATATATTTTTTTTTTTGAAACAGTAAGTGGTTAAATTAACAAAATTGAAAGTTAAGGATGTTATGTGCAAATTTTATTTTGTCGGACAATATTCGCTTTGTCGGGGAATATTCGTTTGGTCGGGGAATATTCGTGCCGTACGACGGCGCCGAAATAATAAATTATTGGTGGACCCCACAACGGAATATTTGTCGGATATAGAAAACGACAGAAGTAACCTTTTTAAATAAAAATAGTCAACGGAACTGTTAAAATACCGGTGATAAAAGAATAGTAGCATACGGTAGTTTATGGTATTTTCTGTAGCACACGGTACTCTACAGTAACACACGGTATTGCATAGTGTCTCATATTATTGGTCTGATAATTGACACCGTAACTGTTACGCATCATTTCATCGATAATTGTCACTGCATAATATTTTATATTATCAATTCAATAATTGTTGTTACACAGTATTTTGCATTATTGATTTAATAATTGTCATTACACTGTATTTTATATCATTGAGTCAATAATTGTTGTTGCACTGTTTTTAAAATTATTGAACCTAATAATTGTCACAGTAACATATGCACAGTAATTCACATTATTGAATCAATAATTGTCATTACACAGTAACGTATGCTTTATTTTACATTATTGTTATCTCTATTATGATGTTATTTAAACAGTTGTATTTCATTAATTTATTGACTTGATATCTAAGAGCTAACTATACTGTATTTATAACAATTAGTCATAATAATTGAATTGATAAAGTTATTTGTTTATAATATAAAGTTAGGTGATTATTAGGTGATATGAAATGAATGGTGTAGATTAAAGTGTGAATTATTGTTGAATAATTGAATTGATTTGTTTATAATATAAAGTTAGGTGATTATTAGGTGATATGAAATGAATGGTGTAGATTAAAGTGTGAATTATTGTTGAATAATTAAATTGATTTGTTTATAATATAAAGTTAGGTGATTATTAGGTGATATGAAATGAATGGTGTAGATTAAAGATAATATAATATTTGAAATGGATGGTGTAGATTAAAAGATGATCTTTAAATGAATGGTTTAGATTAAATGAATGATAAGATTTTTGGCTATAAATAGAAGCCTTAACTTAAGGATTTTTCATAAACTTCCTTACTTGTTCTTTCTTTCTCTCTCTAAATACTTCTTGTGAAAGTTCTCTCTAAGTGTGCTTAAGTCATCTTGAGTATTTGTGAAGATCTATAAGTATACGTGTACTGTTCAAGTTAATCAACCTCATTTAAATCAATATCCAGTCACGTGTTGAGGTAAGGGATACCATCTTTTTCATCTTCCATTATTCAAACATACTATGGTAAGGGATTATCATTATTTGATTCTCGATAATAATATTGTTTCTTCCTTACTCATAAGACGTGCCTTTTATTTCCATGTATTAAATTGTGGGAATAACCTTACGGAGCAGATTGCCGCCTGTTGGTGAATAACCTTTCGTATTCATTCATTATTAATCTCTGAGAATAACCTTACGGAGCGGATTGCCGCCTGTTTGGTGAATAACTCTTTGTACTCAAATTCTATTAAATTGTGGGAATAACCTTACGGAGCGGATTGCCGCCTGTTTGGTGAATAACTCTTTGTACTCAAATTCTATTAAATTGTGGGAATAACCTTACGGAGCGGATTGCCGCCTGTTGGTGAATAACCCTTTGTATTAATTTCCTTCACCTTTTGTTAATCAAACCTGCTACGGTAAGGGATATTATTTTCTTTCATACTCCTAAATCGAAATTTATTATGGAACTATTGCTTCTATAATTCCTGAAAATATTATATGTTCCATAATAGTTGAACTTCATTATTTCAACTTAACCTTCCTATTTACGTGAACCTTTCTATTGAATTGTAACCGTTATTCTGAACTGTGGATCTTGAATATCATTTTTAAATTTCACTCCACACCATGTTGACAATTTGGACATTATTTGAATCTGTACAAAGTAAACTTCCGATACTTATTATTATCCTATTTCTTCTGTTCATCATTTATATCATTCTAATCATCCAAAAATCAAGCTGTTGTGAATATCTGTGGCCGGGGGCACAGATGTGATATATTTGTTGAACAGATGACAGGTTAAAGGCGATATAATAGGTTAAAGGCGATACATCTGTTCGGTGTCTTTTATGGCACGTGGTGAATGTTCTCTTTGGCCCGTAGTGCAAAGATGAACTGTTGTTTGGTATGATTATGATCAAAGGCTGAATCTGGTATAATCATGACCGTTGGTGCTATATTGAATATCTTTGGCCCGTAGTGCAAAGATGAACTGTTGATGTGCATGATTATGATCAGGAACTGTGAATTTATATTATCATGACTAATGGTATTTCAGATGATAAAAGTTGATGATGTTTTTACGAAAAAGAGAAGCGAGTGGACATTATAGTCTGCATTATTCTTCTAATAGATTGCTCATTCCGCTGCTATTATTGATCTGAACATTGTTTAAGAATTTAACTGCAGTTTTTGATATAAACCTTATATTCTATTGTATTCTATCAAGAACTCAACTGTTGAAGGCTAATGATAATTTATTCGTCATTATCTTTGTCATGATATTTCTTACTGGGCTATTTGAGCTCACCCTTTCTTTTGTTCCATTGTTTTTCAACAGGAGATGAAAACATAACAGGGTCTAGCCGGGGAATGGAGTGAGGGTCCGAGGAATAGTTATCATAGTCTTCACGTTTTGTAAAATAGTGTGGCAATAATAGTGAAGACTTAGTTGTGTATTATTATACACTGTATTGTAGTACGTTGTGCTTTGTTGTAATAATTTTGTTGTAGTCTTTTGACGACTCAAGTTTGGGCTGTGTGGGCCCAGATTTGGGGGCGTCACAGTTGGTATCAGAGCCATATAACGAAGAGCCCCGAGCCTCTCGCTGGTGACTTCCTAGGGAAAGGGGATGCACCGAAGCCAGACTCTCCGTAGGGGACGCCTATAGTACAGGTGGCAAACTGATAGGTACCATTGTGAGGTGCTGTCCCTATGGTGGGATGAGAGTCACAGTTGGCATCAGAGCTTAGGGATATGGTCTTTAATGGAGATCTGGGGTTAGAACTAGGAGGGGAGAGACGAATAGAATCAATCACTAGTGTGTCCTACCTAAATTAGATTTATTTTTTTATCTAATGAATCGATTTGAATGTAGGAACATGAAGAGATGAGTCAGTTTATTTGAACTAACATTTATTTTATGACCACAATTAATTATGGCATCTGAAAATCAGGAGGTTAACTATGAAATTACCGAAACAAATGTAGCTGCAAAACAAGAGGCGACGAATAATCTTCTTACAAACTCAGAGTTGAATCATTTGCCTAAGGCAAAAATTATGCGTGTTCTATTAAGTAAGGATGAAGGTGAAAGCTCTGCTACAGTCGTTCCAGATCCATTCTTAGAAGCAATTAAAGGAAGTAACGAACTTTTGGAAATTATTGCCTTTAATTTACTCACTAATTGGGAGAGTGATATCACATGGTTATGCTCTATAACAAAGGATCAGAATATATGGACTTTTCATATTAGTCTTTGGGATTTATGGTGTTCCAGCTATGATTTTCAAGATTATTTAAAAATGATGTTTCTATACTTTTGGGCGTTACAATTTAGAGGAATTCAGGTTAAGTTAGTCACTATCGTGGAAACTGCAGTCTATCGAAAATACTATTTTAATGGAAATCATTGGTACCTTACTACTGATGAAGTTGATGAACCCGAGAAACAGTTTGCTAGAAAATTATTCAGTGGTATTCCCATGGTTGAAATACGTGAAGATCCGAATGAAGTATTCGGGATTCGATTTGACGATAACAGTCAAGAAACCGAATGAGGTGATAACCGGTAAGCTATTCATAAATTCTCGTGAAGTCTATGCCATATTAGATACTGGCTCTATCCACTCTTTTATCTCACCTATATGTACTCAACGTTTAAATTTGACTATTGAAAACTTAAATCTTGTCTTATCAGTTGAAACCTCATTGGGAGAAATACCTATTACATTTACTATCTATAAATCTTGCCTAGTTCAAATCAACAACCTCACATTACCTGTTGACCTTATTTCTTTGGAGATGCGTGAATTTGATGTGATTTTAGGAATTGATTGGTTGACTACCCATCATGCTAAAATTGATTGTTTTCATAATATTATTAGTTTTCATAATCTTCATGCGTAACCTGTCATGCAAATTCAAGCAACTAAACCATTGAAATCTATAACTGTTATTTCTAGCCATAAAGCCATTCGTTTATTGAAAAACGGATGTCAAGCCTTTTTAGCTCATGTCACTGATTTGAACAAAAACACGTCAAACTTGAATGATATTCCCATTGTTAATGAGTTTCCTGACGTTTTTTCTGAGGAACTTTCTGGCTTACCCCAAACCGTGAAATTGAATTCTGTATCGATCTTGAACCCGGCACTAAGCCCATTTTTAAAGTCCCATACCAAATGGCTCCCATAGAACACCAAGAGTTGAAAGTTTAATTACTAGATATCGGTATCATTCATTCTAGTACAAAACTTATATCGAGCGAGGAATGCGAGAAGAGTTTTCAAGAACTCAAGAGGAGACTTGTTTCAGCTCCTGTTCTGACCATACCATCAGTTGTTATCTACAGCGATGCTTCTGGCAAAGGTCTAGGCTGTGTCCTTATGCAACATGGAAAGGTTATAGCCTACGCCTCTCGACAACTCAAAGATTATGAGAAAAATTATCCTACTCATGATCTAGAGTTGGCAGCAGTCGTTTTCGCGTTGAAGATATGGAGACACTACTTGTACGGAGAAAAAGTGGATATCTATACGGATCATAAAAGTCTCAAGTATTTCTTCACCCAGAAGGAACTCAACATGCGACAACGACATTGGCTTGAGCTGTTAAAGGATTATGACCACACAATCCAGTATCACCCGGGAAAGGCGAACGTTGTAGCTGACGCTTTGAGCAGAAAATCTTATGCAAGTACAAGTGCACTGCTGACAACACAAAAGTGTATTTTGTACGACTTGCAAAAGATGGAGATAGAGCTAAAGACACCAGGGACCCACTCGAAGATTGCTCACGTGCGAGTAGAACCAACTTTAATCGATAAAATTAAAGTTGCTCAAGCTACCGATCCGGAACTGATAAACATGATAAAGAAAGTACAAGAAGGTGCCATTCCCGAAGCAAGAATCGACGAGAAAGGAATACTTCGAGTCAACTCTCGACTCTGTGTTCCTAACGATCCTGAATTAAAGCATAAAATCACGTTAAGTATTTATAAATCATTTTTCATGCAAAAATAATTAATAAAAATATTTTCTAGAAATAATTAATCTATCGGGTCCAAAATAGGTCGGGTAGATCGGTCCGATAGAAAACTATGGGTTAGAACCAGTTCTTGGGTCGAAATCGAATAGAATAGGTCTGATCGAGTAAGGACCACTAGTCAGGTGGGGCGGGCGTGTGCATCTTAGGCACGCAACATAAGCAGCTGTGCATGGCGCGCGGACGCTGAAAATAGTAGCCCTCAAGCCAATCACATTTGATGTGATAAGTATATACTTTGTAATCTTATTCGTTTATTAGTAAAAATTTTATTCAAAGGCATTTTATTATTCATGAGTAATTGATTCAATTAATTAAATGTATAAACCCATAGTTTTGAGCAATGCTTTTAAAATCATAATGTTGATTATGCTTATGAGATCTAAATTCTAGATAGCTCAAAACTAAAATGTTCTTAATCGTGAGATCACTAAAATGGAGATTAGTGAATCCGGATAGATTAGTACATACTATGATCGCTCTTATGAAGAGAATGATTGATCTCATAATCATTTGTGTGGAGACACTAAAGTAAGTATATAGGTGTTTATTAGAGAATAAGTTCACTGAACGTGACTAGCTTAAGGAACACCTAATGGAGTTATACTTGTCTGTCAATAGGAGTTTCTTATGTGATAATAGTACATGTGATCCTTGAACTTGAGATTATTATAGTACCTTTATGTATTCTGATGTATACTTTGGCATATTCCTTAAGGCTTGTTGGTATATCAAAAGGTATTATCGAGTATAATAAATGTAACACCCCAAAATTCCCATACTATCTACAACAGACTTTATGCATTAAAATTCCATAACATCTATCAATAACTTAACCAATGATCACATAATCATATTGGTTGTATTAGTCTATTTCATACAATTGTTTACCTCCATCCCTGGAACGTAACTTCTTCTCGATCTCATCCTTTCTACAAGTATCAACTTGTAGTTCATCTGTATATATAGATAACACCATATATACTAACCAATTTTTTAACTTTAAGATTTAGACATTCTATGCTTCTATATATCCAAGGTTCACAACATTAATAATGGGATTGTTCATAAAACAAAAAAAATGTGCAATAAATGTGTGCATCTTTATCCGTGGCAAGATTCATTTTCTTATAGAACTCCTCATATTATTTAATACCATTTCTTATATATATATATATATATATATATATATATATATATATATATATATATATATATATATATATATATATATATCTTTATAAAGATATCTCTTCATACCAATATTTCTTATTTATCTGAAATTTGTAATATTAATAACACACTTAAACTTGGAACAGAGAAACCTTGCAATGAATTTGATTTCTTCATCGGTGTTAAATCTCTGTTCTTACAGCACTCACAATGTTATTTAATATCCTCATTCAGATATATTATTATTTATCAATATTATTTTAATGTTTTAACAATTCTAAGTTATATCAAATTTAAAGAAATAACATTCTTTGATGATAATATGATAATATCATTGAATACTATTCAGTTACATGTTTGCTTGTTCATATTACATAAATCTTTATGACTACAAACAACAGACAAGTAAGTAAGTAATCTAGTCTATGCATTCTTATTTACTTCCATGATCTTTTTATCATTCTTCTTAAATACAAAAAAAGGTTTATTCACACGAATAAGCACTACGGCTTAGCAAGTCTAACAAATAATACATACACAGTTTATGCTTTCATATAAACTTTAACATTTATTGACTTAACATATTTCTCAATTTAATATCACAAATAACTTTTATTTCAATAATTTATATCAAGTTGCCACACAAAGTGTATAAATCATGTATACAGCAAGTAAATATCAACTTTAGGATAGAAGACTTGCCTTGGTGTTTTGTATAACAAACATTAAGCGTAAACTTGTTAAAATAACCCTACAAAATCATATAGTGCATAAGCGGTTAGATTCATCATATTATATAACTTCATATGTCATATAATAACTTAAATGAACTCTTTTCATTGGTGTTATAAGCTTCCTAACACCCTAGCTCAAAATTACACTTTTAAGCCCTTAAATCCGAGAGATTCCGAGAAATTTTTAGCTTTGACCTCTTTTACTAACACAAGCATAACTTTCTCATAACAAATCATTTTGACATGATTATTGAGTCTAAAGTCATTAAAATTTCATGATATGCATCTTTATTTTATATTGATAAGCCAAATTCCAATCAAAATGGGTCGTAAAATGGAAATTAAAGTCAGAATGAAGCATAGGTTCATATTTCTTTGATCTGATTAGTAAAAGATGATACCTCAATCATTAACTTGCTAAGATAACATGTTCTATCACTTAATAACCCTTAATAACATAAAAATAACAAAATCATAGACCCACTTATGTATGATTTCATGACGTTTACTCAAGAACACGAAGAACAAATAACGAAATGAAAACTAGTTTTATATATACTTGTTTTTGCTTGCTAAAACTTGATGCAACTAACATTTTAAAGCTAGGTCATCTTGTTTTACCATTCTATAACACTAAATTACAAAATTATAAATCTACTTATGTAAGATTTTATGACTTTTACTCAAGAACACCCGAAGAACACGAAGAACAAAAAATTGTACATAGTAACGACTTATGTTCTTGAGCTTTTCTACTATACTATGATAGAAATTTGAACATAACAACGACTTACTCAAAACAAATGAAGAAACACGGAGAACGAAAAAAAATACATGGTAACGACTTATGTTCTTGAGCTTTTCGACTAATAGATGAAAGAAAATTGAACATTACAACAACTAGGGATTTGACCTCATGTAGTTGCAAGCTTTAACTATTTCTTTTCAACTTTAGATCATTTTAACTCATTCATGAGAACTCTCTCTTTCTAATCTTTGATTATAACTTTGATTCTTGAAAATAGCTTTGTAAAAATACTAAGAATTAATGAATGGAGAGCTCTCTATTTATAGAAAACCAATGGTGGGAGGCAAGTCTAATTAACAAACAAAGGAATAGTAATTAACCAATGTAATTAATTAACAAAATATCTAAGTGATCATCACATTTTCCCCCATTTTGGTTGCCAACTTTGCACCTCCTCAAGCAGTAAATGTTTTTCATCATCTTATCCAACCATGGTTAAAAGCTTGGTTAGTTAGGGTTTGGTTTGGGTAGATTGTAACTTAGTTACACCTAACTTAGTTCACTTTCAACTAGATGTCTTCTAACCTAATTCCATTATAACTTAGTTTCATTTCAACTAATTTTGTTAGTCATTTGGTTCATTCTCACCTAATCTAGTTAAATAGCTAGTTTTATTCCAACTAATTAGTTAACTTCTTAGTTTCTTTTCAACTAGATTACTTATTTCTTAACTAATCCAGTTCATCATTAACTAATCTAGTTTATTTTTAAGTCGTCCGGTTTAATTCACCTTTACTGATTAAAATTCTAACATTATTGAGTTTTGTTCCATATAAACACTATTCTGTGATATAAAAAGTCCAAAAGACTTGACACATTTTTCGATAAATAGTATTTTTGGTGACCATTCCTCAGAAAATTGTTAGACAATCTAAAAGTCAAAAAATTATTCCTTTTGGTGTTATTCTCGTACACTTTTTTGAGAATTTTTTTATTTATAATGTATTTATGTTCCATACAAACACTATATCTTCAAACAAAACGTTTAAAAATGAAAAGCTTTTTTTATGAATAGTAATTCCCGCATTTTTCTGTGAAAAAACTTTTATTGGATAATATGTTTTTTTCACATTGCATTACCTATAGATATTTAAACGGAATGTTATTACGACGCACACATTTCTCTCGAAAGCCTGGGTTATTTCCTAAGGTTTAACCCTTAAGGTTTCCAAAATAGGGTTTAGGTTTTAACCTTTTTTCACTTTAGGTTTTAGCCTCAAATTAACTTCTTGATTTTAATAAGTGCTAAGGTTAAATACTTAAATAAAAACACAAAATTCTACACAAAAAAAAATCACATAACACATTTGAAGTTCAATTCAAGTTTTACTAATCACATAATACATAGCTTAGTTTAAAAGTATAACTTCTAATCGTATGCGATCGTAAATTTTATTCGTATTAGGTCTTTAAAATAGCTCAATATATACTCGAGCAATTGTTCTTAGGTTTTAAATTGACAACCTTCATATAGATCTTTTCAGATCATACTTTCCAGCTTCATTAAAGTTTGGAATATTACAATAAAGTGTACACGGAGGTAGGTGAATGATCAACAAATGATATATCACTTCTAATAATGGGAGAGAATGTCCTATGTAATTTGTTAAATGACAACTCAAAAATTCTTGGCCGAGGTGGAATGAAAATTAGAAAGGAGTTTCTAATTTACATTAGAGTTATGTATTTGAGAATTGAAATGCATAGATAAAATAAAATAAGACTTGACAATAATTTCATGTCTTATATTTGATTGGGACATTGTATGGTATACAGATTGAATTGTACGATAACTATTTGTAAAATAGGTTCTTTTTGATCAAATGTTGATATTCATATGATACAGAAAGTCGTGAATTACTAAGGGGGCCAACCCTTATTGTGGGATAAACAAGTATTTATTTATAAATAAATTAAAGGAGTTTAATTTATTATTATAAATAATATTAGAATTGTTATAATTTATTTATTCTACAACTGGGATAATATTAAATCTAAAGGGTCACACCGTAATAGAGAAATATTTATTTTAGAAGTGGATAAGAGAATGATAATAATAAATTAAGTATATTTAATTTATACTATGGTGATAGAATAAATTAAAAAGCTTAATATTTATAATTTAGTATTTTAGAAATACTAATTATAAATTAATAAGAGAAATCTTATTATTATTATTATTATTATTATTATTATTATTATTATTATTATTATTATCATTATTATTATTATTATTATTTAGTTCCTAAATTATTTAGGAATTAATTAATAAGTAGTGGTATTATTATAAATAATTATGCTCCTAAATGATTTATGAATTGTAATTATTATAATAATTAATTTAGTTTCTAATTAGATTGGGAATTAAATTAAAACTCTAATCCTAAATAGTTTAGGAAATGAGTTTCTCTATATAAGGAGGATCCTTATGATAGATTAAGATTACACACTTTTTGGAGTATTGGATATACTTCTAATAATTCTCTACATCTAACAGTTAAAGAGAGCAATAGAATTAGGGCTAGCCACCCATCGTTTGGAGAAATTAAAATATACTTCTTTAATTCCTAGATATCTTGGTGGATTACCAATAGATGCTGCATACTTGGGTAGCTAACATTGTTCTAAAGATTTTAGTTGGTGGATTTGAAGAAGAACGGGAAGGATTAAAGGGAGGTGAACTCGTACCTATTGAAGATTTAGATCTACAAAGGTATAACACTTTTATCCTTACCCAATTAATAAGTTTCGCATAAGAAAGTTCCTGAAATTTAATTTGTAGAAAAAATTTAAATATGATTTATGATTTGTTTCCATTGTGCTTTATAATGTGATTGTATGTATACCATATTTTTTTAAACCAATAGTGACATCAAGAGCCCAACTTATGTGAATTATTAATTATTTTGATTTCGTATATGTGTGGGTATGTGTTTAGAACAATTTATTGGGCGTAATATGTTGTATAAAATCATGAGTTTTGAAAATAAATTGCAAGAATCATATTTTGGAAGAAGAAAATTAAATATAAAAAAATCAAAAAATTACAACTGGCACTTTTCATAAACGGACTACGCCGGAGCGCAATGTTTGTTCTACTGAACTGCGCCGGGGTGCAGTATTTTGTTTTACAAAATCACGCCGAGGCGTAGTGTGGTGGAATCTAGTTTTTAATTTTTTTCAAGTAGGTTTTCAAAGCTATAAATAAAATATTTATTTTGGATGATTTTATAATTAAAATAAAGAGTTTATTTTAAACATGAAATTAAATTTCATGTAACCTAAATTGCCCATTAAATGATATCAGTATATATATATATATATATATATATATATATATATATATATATATATATATATATATATATATATATGGAATGGTATTATATTCATGGGATTAATGATACTTATGATAATATATATGATATAAATTATGTATTAACACATATGATAATATGTATGATAATACAAGGGATTAATTATGGACTTTTAACCAATGTGATTAGATTTATTTTAGTTGGATGCTTAAATGAATGTGTTTTAATAAAGCAGGCATCCTCTTACCTAATTTTTCTTGATATAAATTCTATTTTTCTCATATGTACTTTCCCTTGACTACTGATCAAGATTTCTATTTTATGAAAATAGTTTAGGATTAGTTAGATTTTTTTGAAGAATTGGAGCCAAAGACAATGAGCGCTTGAAGACCCATTTGTAATGAAGCCTATGTTAAATGTAATAGTTACATTTATGTATTTATTCTTCCACCCTAGGTTTGACTTTTTGGTTTATTTGATGGTTCGAATAAACCAAACTAGAATAAAAGTTCATAATCAACCCGAGTAAAATATAGTATTTTATATGTGCAAGTTAATTATACATATTATATATTATCAAATATGTTTCACATGTTACATAATATGATGCATATTATATATATATATATATATATATGTGTGTGTGTGTGTGTGTGTGTGTGTGTGTGTGTGTGTGTGTGTGTGCGCGCGCGCGCTAAACAAGATGAGACAATTAATAACAAATCCCTCAAGGTTAGATATATTAAATTGTAACGTTCAAAGGTATTTGAAATATCGAACGTCGTCTTCTAGTATTATAAAGTAATAAAGTATTAAATATTTAATATGAGTTTGTTGTGCATACGTAAGGCTTGTATTAAATATTTAAGATGTTGGCTTTATTACATTGGATGTTTATAAAGAATTGAACAATACTATTTTGATGGGCAGACACATGGACGATATTTTTCTATTCACTTCTATGGAATGCTAAGTCGGACTTAACTTAGATAATTTTTATTCGAATGTGCACACATTTGATCATAATAATTTAAGAGACAAAATTAAAAGAAGTTACATGTGGACGTAATTGACAAGGAGTTTTCTACCTATTGAATAAGTTATAATTTGTTATGTACACACAAGGATATACTTATATTGATAGGATCATTATCTTACTAACGAATTTTTAACTAGATTTGCCGAACTATATAAGGAAGGTAATATAGTTTGATGAAAATGGTGGGAGACACCATTTTAAATAAAGACTTAATTAACTTGGTGGTTAATAAAATGAATGCATGTTAATATTGTTATTTATATTCACTTAAAGAATTTTGCTCTATTTAATTCATTAACACTGCATAGCATATTGGATGTTAACAAATTAATTGAACCAAACTGTTCTGATTGATTAAACAAATGGAGAATAGTTCTCAAAGCTGAAAAGCTGACAAATGTCCTTAATTAGCCTATCTTTGCAAATGTTGTATACAATGTCTCTAAGGAAGAGATTGTTACTTTTAGAAGTGATAATGTGATGTATTAATGGCTCAACATATCATACTCAGATCTATAAGTACTAAGTTATACATGCGCCTACTATATTGTCACACCTTCATGAGTTGCATCGTGAGCAAACTAGGTCAACTAAATATAAGATATCCATAGAGCTCTTCCGATCTATAATAACTGACCGCACTACAATATAGACTCATGTCCTAAAGATGATTGATTGGATTGATCAATTGAGACAACTGAGTTTTGTCAAGGATGGAGAGTTGAGTCTAGATTTGATCTTGCAGTCACTCACTCACTCTTTTTAACAATTGTTGTGAAATTCTACATTAATAAGCTAGACATCAGTTTACTTAATTTGTTTAACATGTTGAAGAGTGTTTAGAGTCACTTTCCTTTCAAGAAAGACCAAGTTTTACTGGTAGATGAATCTTCTAAATGAAGGAAGAAGGCCAAATGTATTTATGAGGAGTCAGAAAAGGTAGAAGACAAAAGAAAGACCCCAAACAAAGGACATAAATAAAAGTGTTCCTGAGAACAAAGGAGTTTGCTTTCATTTCGATAAACTAGGACACTAGAAGATGAACTGCAAGGGGTATCTTATAGTAGTTAAGCAAAAGAAGCTTGGTGAAGCTTCTACTATAAATATAGATTTGTTCATAATGAAATAAAACTTTTTATAAGTTAAGTTCTACTTGGGTATTAGATACCGGCTGGTGTTCACATATATGCAAGTCGTTGCAGAGACTAATCTGAAGTAAATAGCTAAACAAAGAACAAGTAATCATGTGTGTGAGAAATGGAGAAAACGTTGTTATATTAGCCTTAGGAACTTATAGTTTAGCACTACCTATAGGAAAATCTATTAAGTAAGTTGTTACTATGTTTCAGTTCTTGTAAGAAACATTATATCTGTGAGGATCCGAATTTCTTTAATAATATCAAATGAGAATTTAATTGATTAAATTATCAAGATTGTTCAAATTAATTATTATTTTATGTGATTAAGACATATGATGAGATTTAATTAGTAAATTAAATCTGTACAGAGATCATGACGAATTGTGTTAATTTAAAATAATTAAAAAGTAAATAAATTGTTTAAAAATAATTCATGAAGAACAAGAGAGAAATTTCGGTTAAATGTACAATAAATTGTACAATTAAATGGAAATGTAGAAATTATGATTTAATTGAGGTTATATGGTAATGTGAGATTTATGATGTAGCTATGAATAAAGATATATGTGTATATATATATGTGTACATGGTTAATGGTGATAATTATAAATATTTTAATTATGGAGATTAAGGGATTAATAATTAAATTAATCCAATTTTAAATGAAAAGCGAATGAGGAAGTTAATAAAATTGTAATTATTGATTTTAGATTTTATCAAGAATTTTGGAAGAAGTTTAGAAATTAATTGAGAAGGAAATGTAATTATATAATAATAAATTATATAATTTATATAAGGAAATTAAAATAAGGTATGAAGAAAATAATAATTATATAAATTATATAAGAATAATTATGTAATTTATATAAGGTGATTAAATGGAATAAGGTTGGAGGAAATTAAGAAATTATTTAAGAAAGGAGAATGTGAATATATAAATTATATAATATTAAGTTATATATAATTTATATATATAAAGAAATTATTGTAAATATTAAAGAAATTGAATAATAAATAAGGAAAAGGAATGTTTTAAGTTATTAAAAATTATATTTATGTATAATGAAATTATTATGACTTTTATGAAAGATAATATTTCAGAAACGTGAACATGTTAGTGTAACATGATGTCTAAGTAACGAAGTGAAAAATTACGAAAAATAATTTTTATATGTTATGTGAATTATTTGATGATTTTTGGAGGTAAAAATTTCCTCATAAAATTACATGCATGGCGTTATGTGTTTACAAAATTTGTCAAATAAAGTACCAAAAAAGGGTGTTAATGTTATTTATAAATTAAATTATGATTTTTAGTGAATTAAAATAAATATTTTATATTTATTATATAAAATATTTATTACACGATATAATTACGTAATGCATTAAATTAATTTAATTTTGCATGCTTAATTCATGGAACGTTCGAGAGAGAGAGAGGGTAAGCAGGTGGTAAGTCGGTGGATTTTTTTTGACCAACCAACTTGGAGAGTATATATAAAAGAGAGTAAGGAAAAAGAAAGAAATAAGAAAGGAAAAGAAAGAAAATCCAAACACAAGCAAAACTCTTTCCTTCTCCTTCCACCCGACGCCACCCAAACCACCATGCCGGCACCACCAAGAGAGAGGAAGTTTTATGCCATGAGGAAGAAGGAAAAAGCTTCAAGGAAGGTTGATCGAGTTAAGGATTTGAGCTAACAATTTAAATAACTGGACGCCAGACAAGTTCTTCAGTCCCTTTTATGTTAAATGTTGGACTGTATGATATGTAATTCTTGTTTTAAATGCATAAAAAAATTATGTGCTATGTGATACGTGATTAATATAACCACAATGTATACTTTGTGCAACGATATGAATATATATGAGATATATTGTTATGGTAGAAGCACAAGCACATGATGTATGACACACACTGAGCATGTTAAGGTATGTGCTATGTGAAACATAAACTGTTGAACTTACTGAGTCGTTGTGCTCATTACTTGCTTAATATACATTTTTGTAGGAAAGAAATAAATTTCAAGAATATCAGATTAAATTAGAGATGAGTTGGCTAGAAGGTTGGAATCGTTATTGCTATATTTTTCATTCAGTTTGGATAATTTGTCAAGGTTACATGAATATTTTGTATGCACATATATGTTGGATCCGAATAGGACGAGTAGTGTTAAATTGTGAACCGTGAATGTTCAAAATTAATTGTTACGTTAGAAATTATTATACGCTTGATTATGAACGATGCAATAAGAAATATTTGTATGAAAATAAATGACTGTAAATTTTAAATCAATGAATAGTTATACGGATATGAAAGGATATTAAATTTTGAGTGATGAGATTCAAGATATTGGTACAAGGAAAGAAAAGAAAAAATGAAGATTGCGATCCAGGGACTATGATCCAAATGTATGGATTTTAAATATCCAAATATTTTAATACAATAATTGAGTTAAGAAAAAGAAAAAAAAAATTATACCGAAAATTTGGTAATTGATGATTTTAAAATCAGATAATGGATCGATTAAGGTGATGAAAGATATATTAACGGACCGAAATTCAGACGTAAGGTAAATAATGTATAATAAATACAAAAATTAAGGGAATAAAGTTGGTCGAATTTCGGGGTCGCTACAGTTAAGTTGGTCGAATTTCGAGGACGTTACAATGTCTGTTCCATGTGTAGACAAGGAAGGTTGTGACATTATAATAAAGAACAATTGTTGTTCTATCTATAATGATAATGTTTTACTCAGAACTAGTTGATTACTTGATGGACTTTGTATACTTGACTTATATGAAAAACTTTTTCAAATGAAACAAACTAAAAGCAAATAGATGATATGAATCATACCTTCATATGGCACTGTAAACTTGATCAAATTAATGAAACAAGAATAAACAAGTTGCATACTTATGGGGCTTTTAAAACCTTTTGATTATAAATCAAATACAACTAGTGAATATTATCTTGTGGATAACATGATCAAATCTCTATTTAGTGGACATGGAGAGATAATTACAGAGTTACAAGAGTTGGTACACACAGTTGTGTGTGGGCCCTGTGATAAAATATGCAAAAGAAGGGTTTTCATTCATTACTTTCACGTATGATTCTAGATTTTGATATATGTATTTGATGAAATACAAATCCAAACCATTTGAAAGGTTCAAAGAATTCAGAAGTGAAGCAAGGGAAACAAACTGGCAAAAGTATTAAAGTTCTTTGACTAGATCGAGAAGTGAATACTTAAGTAATAAGTTTCTAGATCATCTTAAAGAGATTGGTATTACTTCACAATGGACATGGTGATGATCCATAGTAAGTTTTACCAATCTTTCAATATCCTTCTGTGGTTATGCCCTAGAAATGGCCACATACCTACTAAATATGGTACCTTCAAAATACGTCCCTAAGATTTTATATGAGTTATGGACAGAGAAAAAACCAAGTCTTAAGCATTTTAAGATTTGGGTTATCCAGCTTATGTCAAAAGATTTGAAAAGGCTAATCATGGGACAAGATCTGATAAGTGTAAATTTATGGGATATCTTAAAGTAAGTTTAGTAGTACTTCTATAATCCTACTGATTAAAAGGTATTTATTAAAACATGTCGCCTTCTAAGAAAAATGAGTTTATCCTTAAAGTGGTCAGTGGGAGTATCATAGATCTTGAAGAAGTTTAAAAATCACAAAACACTACAAATCAAATGAAGGAATCTATTCTACAAGATAAACCTATTGTATCACAATCAAGTCATAAATCTAGTTAGTATCGATGATACCTGAGAGGTATGGATTCATCATGGATGATGATGATGAGTTACACATCATAATGGATGATGATCCAGTCACATATGATGAAGCATGAGAGTAAAGACTCCAGAGAAATGGCTAATGACCATGAAATTTGAAATGGGTCTTTAGAGAAAGACTAAATCTGATGGTAAGGTAGAGATCTATAAGACCTGACTAGTAACAAAAATATTTCAAATGAAGTCATGAAGTTAACTATAATGAAACATGTCACTGGTAAAAATATTTAAGTCCATTCGGATTTTACTTGCAATTGTAGCTCAATAGAGGATGTATGATTGATATAGTCAAAGCGATTTGTCTCCATAAATGGAGTGAATCAAGTATGTTAGCTACAACGATCCATTTATGAATTGAAGCAAGCTTTTCAAAGAAGGAACATCCATTTTGATGAGACAATCAAAGGAATTTGATTTGATCAAAAATGAGAATGAACCTTGTGTTTACAAAAAGTTAGTGGGGGCACTATAACATTCCTAGTACTATATGTTGATATACTATTGATAATGAATGAAATACGGATACTACAATCGGTAAAGATGAGGTTATCTAAACACTTATCCATCAAGAACTTGAGAGAAGCATCATACTATTAAGGATAAAGGTCTATAAAGATAGATCGTAAAGGATACTCAACTTGACCCAAGGAACGCACATTGATTCGATGCTAAAGATGTTTAGCATGCTAAACTCCAAGAGAGGTCTCATGTTGATGAGCCAGGGAATAAATATCTCCAAGAAATTGTCCCCAAAGACACTAGAAAAAGAGAGATTGGAAGAATAAGATACCTTATATATGACACCCCAAGATTTTACAAGATTGTTAAACAAGCATTATGGTAAATTAAGTAAAGGTTAATAATTAAAACCTAGTTATGAATGACAGATAGTGTAAGAATGATGTAATACAAACTGTTATGTGATCAATATGCTATTATGACCTATGCGGTAGATTGAATATGTTTATATGTATAATTGATATGATAAAGAAAAAAAGATTCAAGATAGAGATTGAAAGAATAATAAGATTGGTGGTCTTTAAATAGTTTGAAGTTATTAAGAACTGATATTAAAGGATTGAAATAAGATAATCAGGTATATGATGTGTAAAGACAGAAATGTAATACCCCCGAGCATGAGTAGAAAGAATGTTGAATGCAAGTACAATTCAACGTGAGATGTGTATGTTAAGTGGACAAGCGAAGGGACATAAAAGTTATAAAAATGTATTATGATCTTATATGATTGAAGAAATGGATTTTGGGTAATCTGAGAGCAAAATTGCTTTTCGAGGAAGCAGTTTATGAAAAAAGTAAGTATCTCGACTAACTGAGATGTCGGGAATTGGAATTTGATTAATTATGGGACCGAGAAGGTTCGTAAAGAATTAGAAGTTGTATTTCTAGTAAAAAGGAAGTTGGGTAATCGAATTGCGATTAATTAGCTAATGAAGCTATAAAATGAGACTACGTGGACGTAGCATGACGGAAAACGAATGACCTAGCCGGTCGATTGAAAGAAGAATCGATTTAAATGAGCGTGAAATGAATAAAAGAGAATGAGGTGTATAAATGTTTGCTTAAAATGAAAAATGACATGAAATTGGAATTCTAACAAAAGTGGCAAAAGACCAAAATGCCCCTCAATAATTTAAATAATGACCATTGTGTCTTAAAGGGTAAAATGACCAAAATACCCTTGACAAATTGAGTAATAACTTATGTGTCCCAAGTGATGAAATCTCAAAAGTGCCCTTAAATTAAAATGTGAAATGACGAAATGCCCTTGAATGGGTTAACTATGGTTGTTATGCTTAACCAAGCCTAGTTGAGCTTTATTTAACCAAACCAAGAAAGTAAGAGCTCTCATTTTACTACACTTTGCTGGAAATAATAACCCTACGAGAAAGAAAGGGAGAAAAGCCATGGAAGCTAAGGAAAAAGCTTGATGGTTTGCAAAGATATGATGGTCGGATGATGAAGGGGCAAGAAGAAAAGAGGAAGAGCTTGTCAAGACCAAGCTTTCTATGCAAAGAAGTTGGGTATCCAAGAAGGTATAATCATGTTCTTGTGTTAAAGTTTGAAGTTTATGTGTGTAAACGTAAGAACAAGAGTAGCCATGCATGAATCCTTGAATTATAAGGGTTGATTGTGAAGTTTTTATGAGTTTATGTGTGTTATGTTTGAAATTTGATGAAGCCCTAGGCTTAAAAGTTGTTTTACAAATGATGGACTATTCATACATGTCTTTGAAGCTAGAACTCATGATTTAAGGAAGAATGTGTGTTAAATGTTGTTGGTTTTGATGAAAACCTAGATGAAGAGGATGAACATGTTTAAAGTATGTGAAATTTCATGTTAAATAGCATTCAAGATGCATTGAAGGTTCAATGGTATGACTTGTTATGGAAATGGTGTGATGTCGCAAGCACCCAAAAATAAAATCTTACCTTGGAAAAAATATTAATGTAGAAGTGTAAGCAAGAGTCCATCCCAAAAAGAATAATTATTTAATTTTATGTTTTATAAACTAAAATTGGGGGGGGGGGGGGGGGTTTAATTGAAGAAATAATTTAAATGAAACTAACTAAAATAAATATGCAAGTAATTTATTGAAATAAATGAGAAGAAAAAGCCTTGGTTTAAGTCAACATCCACCATCAAGAATTTACAACTGATCACTGATGCAAGAATAACTCAATTCATATTTTAAATATTCAACGTGGAATAATTACTCCCATTCGAATAATTTTCTTATCTCTCCTTAATTTTAGTTACACAGAAACAAGCGATCTAAATAACCCTTACTACTAAATAATCCCAGACAGGCGCTAAAGATTTAACCTAGTAGCAGCATAAATAAATAGAGAGATCGTTGAACTAAACAACATAATCCAAGCGTCTGCATTTAATTTAGATGAATATTTTTCCTAAGATATAATAATTTTTTGATTTGCAAAATAATTATTAATCTTAGTTGCTTCGCAAATTAAAGAAACCAAACAATTACGGATTTGATATTTAATTTAGTAGTAGAGTTCAACGAATAATAAACTAGTATGCATCCTAGCAATTAAACGAATTAATCATAAAATTAAACACAGAAAAATATCCAATATTCAAAATATAAATTGAAAAATTAAAATAAATTAGATCTCACAGTGTATAAATCTTGATGGTTTCAATCACTTAAACCAAGAAAAATAATTTAACTAATCATAGTTGTAGAGAACATCAAAGAATAGAAGAGATAATTTTTCTAATAGAAAAGTTGTATTTTACAATGTGTCTCAAGCCTTCTATTTATAGGCTCCATAATCCTCCTAACTTATCCAAACCCTAATAGGATTTACAATTAAAAATAAAAATAAATAAAATAATTATTATCCTAACCCTAATTGGAATTAAAATCCAATTTGAAATCAAAAAGTAGCAAAATCCCGAAATAATATGTTCTACAGCAATTTCCGCGTCTACCAAACAAGCCTTTGACCGGTCAACGCCGATAACGCGCTTGCTGACATCAGCATTGCGCGGAAGATACTCACCCTGGACGTCAAACGACGTCGTTTCTCCAACGTTGATCCGTCTTCTATGCGCACATGGCACGGATATCTATTTCTACTGTCGACCAAACAACATCGTTTCAGCTTCTGCTTCCGTCTATACCCGCACATTACGCGAAACTCAGCTTTTTTGGATAATTACCATTATGCCACCGTGCTATTTTAATTACCAAAATGTCATCAGATCTTTGCAGAATTTACAGATTTGCCCCCAAGCTTATTTTTCCTACAAAATAAAATATAAAATAATTAAAAATAAAAAAAATACTACAAATAATAATAACTTATAATAATAAATAAAACACCTAAAACACTAAAAATAAATAAAAACACATAAATAAAAAGAAATATAAAAATACTATAAAATTATCTAAATTAACATAAATTAACTAAAATCCTATAAAACCTGTTAAAACCAATATAAACTAAATAATTTAAACATTTAAGCACACAATAAATATAAAAACTAAGTATTAGGGAATAAAAATATCGTATAATTTAACTCTATTAAATACCCCCATACTTAGCTTTTGCTCGTCATCGGGCAAAACAAAAATAAAAACTATAAAAATAAAATTATTAACCAAACAACTTACTCGAGCAACAAATCAATTCAAATTTCAACCTCAGTCTCAAAGATTTTTAAAATAATAACTCAAAGAAAATTTCAAAATTATGCAAAGTCCAAAATTCAACATATTTATTAATCCTACGTACTCAAGACCCTTCGCGTGTGTGTGAATCCAAATATATCAAACTAGCAAAAAACTTAGACACATAATTAAATGTCTCATAAATGATATCAAAAATGGTTAGTTTAACAACAAAAGTCTATAGTCTTACTTTTCACATCATTTTCCATTAATATAGACACATATAACTAGAAGATCAAAAGGTTTTTAATCTTGATAAACTCACTAAAATTATTAATGCCAATTTTAAAGTACTTTTTCATTTTTTTTCTTTTAAATGGGTCCATTTTATGCTTCATCCCATTTTTTTCTGCCCTAGTGAGTGCATTTTATGCTCCATCTCACTAGCGAGTGCGTTTTACACTCCTTCTCGCTTTTCATGTGTTTATGAGTGAGTGCGTTTTACGCTCCTTTTCAACCCACCACAAGAATTCTTTCCTTCAATAATAATCCTAGAAAAATTACCTAAATCATCTCCTCCAAATTATATTTTGTCTTATATTTCACTTTAAATAATGATCAAATAAGTTATAGAGCTCAAAAATATTTTCCACAAGCCTTTAACCATATAAACTTTCTCTAAATTAAAACTAACTCATACAAATTGATATAAGTGCATAAAATTTAAAGATCTCAAACAAAGTAATTACCAACAATAAGTCAAAATTCAAACTAAGCAAAAAATTTATCATTTTTCCAAGAGTTATTAAATAAAAATAAAAAAAATCATTGGTTAAAAATTTAAAATCCAATTAATTCATTGCTCAAGTAACACATCCTAAAAATAAAAAATAAATAAATAAAAAACTACCCCATTTTTGTAGGAAACACGGTTACACTTAGCATGTGCAACAAGCCTTTAAACCTCAAGGTTATCCCGAGTGGACGAGTTGTGCCTCGTGAGGGTTTGCAGTGAATTTATCCACAAAATTCAAAATTTCAAAATTTTTAAAATTCCCTAAAATTTTCAAAATATGACCTAAAAATAATAAAAATATGACCTAAAATTTTCAAAATATGACCTAAAAATAAAAATCCTAAATCCCTTCTCCCACACTTTAAATTTACATTGTCCCCAATGTAAACTATAATGCAAAGAAACAGGCACAAATAACTATAAAAGGAAAAATGGAAAGAAATGCAAATCTGATTTCTTGGGTTACCTCCCAAGCAGCGCCTTTATTTATTGTCATTGGCTCGACAGCATACCAAAGTACTACGTCACTCCTTCCTCTTGAATTTTGACAATCTCATCCATCTTTACTCCACTTATCATGGTCTTGTTTAAACTCTCTTACAATGGATATGAATGTTCTACTCCCTCTTCAATGAACATACATTTGAGATGATTAGGGAGAGGCTTCAAATATGGAATGTAATCCTGCAAAACAAAAGGTAAAGATTTCTTGTTAGGGATTGGTAAGTCAAAATATGGATCATTACCTATTTTCGAAGAACCATGCGCAGCCGCAACAGTTTTCTTCAAATCAGCACTCAAGACTAACTCCTCTTTCTCTTTCCTAACACTCTGACTACATGTCATTTTCAATTCACCATTTCCATCATTTTTAGAAACTTTTGCTGCTAAAGAATCAATCACATCAACAGAATAAACAGGATTATGACATTTCATGGCATCAAAAATATTAAACTTAATAATTTCGCCATCAAACTCCATTGCCAGTGTACCACTATGAACATCGATCTTAGTCTTGGAAGTCTTTAAGAAAGGTCTTCCTGACAAAATAGGAGCATTTTGATCATCATTTTCCATATCAAGCACATAAAAATCAGCAGGTAAAATTAATTTATCTACTTGCACAAGAACATCCTCTACTATACCCTTAGGATAAGTGTTAGACCTATCAGCCAACTGAATCACAGTACCAGTTCTATTTAAAGGTTCAAGTTTCAAAGAAGCATATATAGAATATAGCATAACATTAATAGCTGCTCCTAAGTCTAACATGGCTTGTTAAAATCTAGTGTCACCTATCTTGCAATGGATAGTAAACATTCCTGGATCTTGGCATTCTGTAGGGAGTTTTCTTTGAATTATGGCAGACACATTCTTTAATACTTGTATCTTTTCATATCTTTTGAGTGCTTGTTTTCTCTTGTGTGTACACAATTCTTTCAGAAATCTAGCAAAGCGAGGTACTTGTTTAATAGCATCTAATAATGGAATTTTTACCTCGCATTGATGAAAAGTTTCGTATAAATCTGAATCTTTTTCATATTTCCTTTATTCTGTTAGAGCAAGAGAAAAGGGGTACCGGTTTATACTCAAAGAGAGGTGGAAATTTATGCTTAGGAGTACCATTGTCGACTAGAACATTGACGTCCTCTTGACCATTGTCTATCTCCTTGTTGTCCATTTCAACTTTGCTTTGCTCTTTTGATGCAGACTCTGTCTTTGCTGGAGTTTCGATCCCTTTACCGCTTCTCAACGTGATTGCACTAACATTTGCTTTTGGATTCGCCATTGTTTACGAGGGTACTTTTTCTGAATTTTGTGCCTCCAATCTACTGATGGCAATTGTCATTTGTCCCATCTGTGTATTTAAATTATGTATATTTGTCTTCGTTTCCTGTTGAAATTGCAAAGTGTTAGTGTCAAGTTGTTTAACTATATCCTCCAAAGACATATGAGAATCAGATGATTGGCCCTGTTATTTGTTAGGATACGGCTGCTTGTATTGTTGGTAGCTTGCAAAGTTTGGATTTGTGGGTTGATTCCCTTGTGGATTTCCATAACTGAAATTAGGATGATCTCTCCAACTTGAGTTGTATGTGTTCGAGTAGGGATCATATCTCCTTTGTGGTTGACCAGAAAAATCACCTACTGCATTTACTTGTTCATATGACTCCTCTTGAAGAGTGGGGCACATATCTTGTGAGGACCCGAATTTTTGGGATTATTTTAATAATAATTTAATTAACAGAATTATCAAGATTGTTTAAATTATTTGTGATATTTTATGTGATTTAAGGTATGGGATGAGATTTAATTGATAAATTAAATCCGTACAGAGATGATGACAAATTGTGATTGAATAAAAATAATTGAAGAATAAATAAATTGTTTAAAAACAATTTATGAAAAAGAAGAGGAATTTTATATAATGATACAATGAAATTGTTAATATTTAAAATTTTTGGTGGAGGTACAGAAATTAAATGATGTTATATACATATGTATATATATGAGTTTATGTTTAATTGATAATTGTAAATTCCATTAATTATGGAAAAAATAGGGATTAATAATTAAATTAATTCAATTTTAAATAAAAAGGTAATGAGGGAATTAGTAAAATTGTAATTATTGATTTTAAACTTAATCAAGAATTATGGAGGAAGTTTAGAAATTAATTAAGAAGAAAAGTAATTATATAAATTATATAATAATAAATTATATAATTTATATAAGAAAATTAAAGTAAGGTATGAAAAAAATAATAATTATATAAATTATATAAGAATAATTATATAATTTATATAAGGTGATTAAATTAATTAAAGATGGAAGAACATTTTTATGAATTGTAAATTGTGTAAAATGAAAATTATGTAAAAGGGGATAATATAATTATATGAATTATATAATAATAAATTATATAATTTATATAAGGAAAGTTAATATAAATAGTAAGGAAATGGAGAATAAATAAGGAAAAAGGGAGATTTTAATTTATTAAAAATTATATTTATGTATAATGGAATTATTGTGACTTTTATAAGGAATGATATTTTAGAAACGTGAACATGTTAGTGTAATATGTTGTGCAAGTGACGAAGTGAAAAAGTATGAAAAATAATTTTTATATGTTATATGAATTTCGGAGGTATAAATCATCTCATATAATTACATGCATGTCAATATGCGTGTACAAAATTTGTCAAGTAAAGTATCTGAAAAATGTGTTAATATTATTTATAAATGAATTTATGATTTTTAGTGAATTAAAATAAATATTTTATGTATATTACATAAAATATTTATTACACGAAATAATTACGGAATGTATTAAATTAAATTGCATGCTTGATTTTTGAAATTTTCGAGAAGAGAAAAGTCGGTGGACGCATGGGTGGTAATCAAAATTGATTACATGTGAGGCTTATAAAAGGAAAGGAAATGAAGATAAAGAAACTAGAAAGAAAAAAAAAAAAAGCAAAACAATTTTCCCTCTCTACTTTGCTCCAACCGAAACCTTCACCACCACCATGTCCATTGGCAACCACCAAACCCACCACCAAGAAGGAGAGATTTTTGGGCCATTAAAGGAAGGTATTAAGCTTCAAAGAAGGTATAAAATAATATTATTTAATTTATTTATGTAATTATGGTGTTAAATTATTATTGTGGAAAATTAGAAAATAATTAGAATAATTATTCTAAATAATTTATGGATGTGTATTTATGAGTTTTATGATTTTTGGTGTAAGTATATTGTGAAATTTTGGTATAAAAATGGCTAAATTGTGAAAAAGTTGGTACACTGTCACGGGAGAAGAAGAAGAAGAAGGGAAAAAGGGACGACCGCGCATTGCGCGCGGTCATTTTTCTACGAAAGCCGCGAACAAAACGGCGTCGTTTTGGGGGCAAAATGGGGGGTCGTACCTTGCGCGGCGGAAGTTTTCGGAACAGGCCAGCGAACGACGTCGTTTTGGAATGACCAGGGAGGGTCCGCGCGATGCGTGTCCGCGTTTTTGGGGCAAAAATTACGAAAATACCCCTAGTCTTTTAAGTTAATACCCAGCGTGTCCTAAATGCCTAGTAATTACTAAAATGCCCCTGGACTTTCCGGAAAATTCCGATTGTGTCCCTAAGGGCGCGAAAATTACGAAAATGCCCCCAGAACTTAGTTTTAATTAAATAAATGTTTAAAAATTATAGAAAAATATAAAAAATTACTAAAAATATAAAAATGATGTTTGGGCATTAAATTTAATATTTTTGTAAAAATATTAAATATTGGGGATTAATATTTAAATGTTTAAATATTAATCTAATAAGGTTATAATTTAGAAAATGGTTAGATAAAATTTTCGGACACCCAAATATGTTAAATTTTATCCGATGAGCCGGGATGTCCGTAGTGAAGGCATTAAATATTAAGTTATGTTAATATTTTAAAGGACGAGGTTAATATAATTAACCGTATTATGTAATAATTGGCCCAGAAATGATATTAATTTAGTAAATTAATATCATGAGAGGATAAATAATTATTAATTAATTATTTTATGGCCATAGGTTGTTCGAGGAAGGGTTTTAAACTACCAATTTGATAGTCAGGCAAGTTCTTCAGTCCTTTAATGTTAAATGTTATCTGTTATGATACGTTAATACTCGTTTAAATGCATATAAATTATGTATTATGTGTTATGTGGATAATGTGACAACTATGTGTACTTTGTGCAATGATGTGAGATACATTGCTATAATAGAAGCACAAACACATGATGTATGACACACACCGAGCATGTTAAGGTATTTGCTACATGAAGCATAAACTGTTGAACTTGTAGAGCAGTTGTGCTCATTAATTGCACAATATAAGCTTCTGCAGGTAAACAAATAAGTTTCAGAAATATCAAATTGTGCTAAAGATGAATTACCTAGAAGGTTGGATACGTAACTGTTATATTTTCAATATCATGATTCAATGTGATTAAATTGGTGAAATTTACGTTAATGTGTTGAATATGTATACTTACAAATTTGGTCCGGATAGGACAAGTAGAATTAAAATGTGAAATGTGATTGTTCAAGATAATTATTACGATAAAGAGTATTATATATCCAATTATGAAACAAAGAATGTTGTGTAGTTATAATCAACATTAAATTTTGAATGTTGAGTTTTATGATACATGTGTTAAGTTTATATTGAGCTTCGTATGTACGTATCAATTGAAATTAGATATGATGAGTAAAGTTTAAATGGTGAACTGTAATGATTCAAGATGATTATTACGTTAAAGACGATTATATATCTTTGTTTAAATGATAAATCAAGGATTATTGTACGGATGTGAACTATATTAAATTTTGAAGTTTGAGATTTATGGTACATGAAAGAAAAGAAAAAGTAAAGGTTGCGATCCAGGGACTAGGATCCAGATGTAAGGATTTTAAATATCCCAATTATTTTAATACAATGATTGAGAAAAGTGAGAAAAAGAAAAATTTATACAGAGAATTTTGGTAATTGATGATTTATAAAATTAATTAATGGATTAAATAAGGGGATTAAGGATTTATTAACGAACCGAAATTTGGATGTAAGGAAAATAATGTATAATAAATATAAAATTTAAGGTAATAAAGTGGGTCGAATTTCGGGGTCATTACATATCTGTTGGATGTCCTACTACCGCACAAATCCCACAAGCTTTTACTTGTTGTGTATTACCTACAGCCACTTGACGAACAAGAGAAGTTAGACTAGCAATTTTTTCTTTAAGTGAAGAAATTTCTACCTCATTGACAATTTGGGATGTAAAATTAAGCCTAGTGCCGAATTCTTGAGAATTAGCCGCCATTTTTGCAATCAGGTTTCTTGCAGCTATGGGTGTTTTGTCCACTAAAGCTCCTCCACTGGTAGCATCGATCATGCTCTTATCAGTAGACATGAGTCCTTCATAGAAGTATTGGATGAGGAGTTGTTCGCTGATTTGATGGTGGGGGCAGTTTGCACATAGTTTCTTGAAACGTTCCCAATACTCGTATAGGGATTCTCCATGGTTCTGCCTCACACCACAAATGTCTTTTCTGATATTGGCTGCCCTTGAAGCTGGAAAATTTTTCTCCAGGAATAGTCTTTTCATCTCTTCCCATGTGGTGATGCTTCCAGAAGATAGGTAGTAGAGCCAATTCTTAGCCAAAATTTTCAAGGAAAATGGAAAAGCTTTTAGATTGATTTGCTCTTCAGTCACTCTAGAAGGTTTCAGACTTGTGCAGACCATATGAAATTCCTTTAAATGTTTGTGAAGATCTTCACCTGCAAGGCCATGAAAATTGGGCAATAGATGGATTAGACCAGATTTTAATTCAAAGGAAGTGTTAGCATCTAAATTTGAAAAAGTTATGCTTAAAGGTTGTTGATTCAAATCAGGGGCTGCAAGCTCTTTTAAAGTTCGATTTTCTAGCCATGATTTCCATCTTCAACCTGCACAACTCAAATAAAATATGAAAACTAGAGGAAAAAATAAAATAAAATAAAAACTAAGAATAATTACTAAATTAAATAAATATTTACAAAAGCACAAAATTAAATCAAAATCATTCCCCGGCAACGGCGCCAAAATTTGGTGTGATATTGCAAGCACCCAAAAATAAAATCTTACTTTGGAAAAAAATATTAATGTAGTAGTGTAAGTAAGAGTTGATCCCACAGAGAATGATTATTTAATTTTATGTTTTGTAAACTAAAATTGGGGGGGTTTTTAATTGAAGAAATAATTTAAATGAAACGAACTAAAATAAATATGCAAGTAATTTATTGAAATAAATTAGAAGAAAAAGCCTTGGTTTAAGTCAACATCCACCATCAAGAATTTACAACTGATCACTGATGCAAGAATAACTCAATTCATATTTTAAATATTCAACGTGGAATAATTACTCCCATTCGAATAATTTTCTTATCTCTCCTTAATTTTAGTTACACATAAACAAACGATCTAAATAACCCTTACAACTAAATAATCTCAGACAAGTGTTAAAGATTTAACCTAGTAGCAGCATAAAGAAATAGAGAGATCGTTGAACTAAACAACATAATCCAAGCGTCTGCATTTAATTTAGATGAATATTTTTCCTAAGATATAACAATCTTTTGATCTGTAAAATAATTATTAATCTTAGTTGCTTCGCAAATTAAAGTGACCAAATAATTACGGATTTGATATTTAATTTAGTAGTAGATTTCAACGAATAATAAACTAGTATGCATCCTAGCAATTAAACGAATTAATCATAAAATTAAACACAGAAAAATATCCAATACTCAAAATATAAATTGAACAATTAAAATAAATTTGATCTCACAGTGTATAAATCTTGATGGCATCAATCACTTAAACAAAGAAAAATAATTTAACTACTCATAGTTGTTGAGAACATCAAAGAATAGATGAGAGAATTTTTCTAATAGAAAAGTTGTATTTTACAATGTGTCTCAAGCTCTCTATTTATAGGCTCCATAATCCTCCTAACTTATCCAAACCCTAATAGGATTTACAATTAAAAATAAAATAATTATTATCCTAACCCTAATTGGAATTAAAATCTAATTTGGAATCAAAAGGTAACAAAATCCCGAAATAATATGTTCTGCAGCAATTTCCGCGTCTGCCAAACAAGCCTTTGACCGGTCAACGCCGATAACGCGCTTGTTGACGTCAGCATTGCGTGTCCGCCTAAACCGCGCATTGCGCGGAAGCTACTCACCCCGGATGTCAAACGACGTCGTTTCTCCAACGTTGATCCGTCTTTTATGCGCGTATGGCGCATATATCTGTTTTTCTGCCGACCAAACGACGTCGTTTCAGCTTCTGCTTCCATCTATACCCGCGCATTGTGCGGAACTCAGCTTTTTTGGATAATTACGATTATGCCACTGTGTTGTTTTAATTACCAAAATGCCATTAGATCTTTGCAGAATTTACAGATTTGCCCCCAAGCTTATTTTTCCTATAAAATAAAATATAAAATAATTAAAAATAAAAAAAATACTTAAAATAATAATAACATATAATAATAAATAAAACACCTAAAACACTAAAAATAAATAAAATTACATAAATAAAAAGAAATATAAAATTACTATAAAATTACCTAAATTAACATAAATTAAATAAAATCCTATAAAACCTATTAAAACTAATATAAGCTAAATAATTTAAACATTTAAGCACACAATAAATATAAAAACTAAGTATTAGGGAATAAAAATATCCTATAATTTAACTCTATTAGGAAATATATAATATTAGTCTATATTTTCTATATAAACCAAATTATAATCTGTAAAGTGACTTGCAAGATGCGTATAGAAGTTTTGTGATTACCTAAAGTTGTTGTATGTGTATGTGATTATGCATATGAAGCATAGAGTCCAAAGATTCAAGTTAGTTTAAGGATGGAAATAAGTAAAGTTGATAAAATGTCATTAATGCGTGAATTTTAGCCATTATATGTAATTGGAGATCAAATGAGACCAAATACCTAAGTTGTATGTAAATACATGTGTTGAATCGATTTGGGAGTTATTTGGCGTCTATGGCGACAATTGAATAATTTAAATGTTTAAAAACGTCCGCAAATGCCTAAAATAAGTCATTTGGAAAAAAATAAATTCATTTGAAAAGTTTTAAATGTTTTGAAGGCCCGTACAAGTCAATTATGTGTTAAATGAGGTGTTAAAATCAAGTTTTGTAAAAAGATGCCAAAATTGTATATGTTTTGGAAAATGAAAAGTTAGGAGAGTTTATGAAATTTGATGGAAATGAAACTATGAGGTGATTTTTGGCAATTGTGAAGAATTAAAGGTGAAATGAATTCAAATGTCCTAGTTTTATGTTATTACACGTGTTTAGATTGATTTGAGAAGCAACGGATGAGAATTAGAATGAAAATGAGTTTCGAACGATCGAAATCAATCGTTTCGACCCTAAACGGACTTTTATGGACAAAACTCGCCTCGGCTATAATTTTATGGTTTGAAAGTCCTCGACACATCTTATATGACGTATGTGAACTATGTCAAGTGTTGAAATGAAGTTTGGAAGCAAATGGGTAAAAATCACAAAGTATGGAAAAGTGTTGAACAGCTCCTACAGGCGAGTTTTGCAATGATTTTGAGTAGCCAAATGTGCCAAGTAATTTTTTTTTAAAATACTAGGTAGTAAGACCTAGCTATTTTCCAAATTTGAGCTTAATTGGATGTAAGATGAAGGAGTTAAAAATCAGCAAAGGTAGTACAAAAATCAAAAATGCTGATTCTGAACATTGCGCCTAGGCGCAATGTTTTGTACTAAACATTGCACCGGGGCCAAATGTACCGTTTATGGCCGAGAACATTTCATGGCCAGCGAGCTCTGATGGCACCAGGGTGAGATTTATATGCATTTGAAAAAAAATTAAGCTTCCAAAAAGTTATATTTTAATGTGGAATGATAGAAATAAGTTATATAAACCCTATAATTAATAATAATGGTCAATATAAAGGGTGTTAAGGTATAATGGGATGATGAATGGCATAATATATCATACCTAAAGCTAAGCCAAATCATGTTAAAGGTTATAAAAAAGGTTGGGAACGAGCTAGGATGTATTATTAACCTATATAAGGTATAATACACCAACGTGATATGATTAAAGACGAATGGTCGGATATTTATGAGTTAAGTTTAACAAGTTATATAAAGTTTTATGATCCTTTATTGATGTTTATAGATTGTATGCTTCCAGATAAGGTTCGAACTAGCAAACCGAGACAAAGAAGAATAAAAAGGCCAAGCAATGCAGCACAGGTTAAGTAATTAAAAGCACAGGCAAGTTATTCAGACTTAAGTGAAATAAATGTTCTATGTGAACTATGTGATTGTAAATGAATTGAAATGTGCCCTATGTGCAACTATGTGGTTTAATTACTAAATGAATTACGTAATATTAAGCATAACATGTTAAGGGAAATGATGCATGATGCATATTATGAACTGTGAGCATGAAAGGTGTTATCTGATTAACTTGCTGAGCTTTATGCTCATTCTTACTATGAACTAACGTTTCAGGTAAGTACGAGAAGGTCGGTGGTTTCAGTTAAGCTAAGGGTAAAAGATGTTAAGTACGTAGATTAGCATGAAGGAATCCATTATATTCCTATATGTGATATAAAAAGTTAGCAGATAAATGTAAAGTTGTATATGTGCAAGTTATGTAACAGTTGGTTAAATGTCAAACCATGATTGTATTATGGAATGTATGATTTATAAATCCATAGTGATAAATGTATGTATGTATGTATTACTTAAAGTAGAGGAGATAATGAGGCAAGATGATTGTATTGTTGTTATAAGACGAGTATGCTATATAATGAAAATCGCATGTATGGTACAGATATATGTAAACAGGAACAATGATGAACATATATAAGTAAACATGGCCATGTATGGATAAATCATAGCGAAAATTTATTTACAAGTTATGTGAAACATATATTATATGATTGTGAATGGTAATAGACTAGGTCACAAATAATAAATGTTTGACTTAAGCGCTAATGAATGTTAAGTGAGCGTTGCGATCTTGAGACAGGTAAGGAATGTAAGATAAATATAAAAAAAAAAATATGGATCGCATTATGGTCAACTAAATGGTTTCAAAGATTAAGGGTTAAATTTTAACGCACGAGATTCCAGTTAATGTGGTTTAAAGTAATGATTATCTTATCCATACTTAATTAGACTTAATTAAGGAAAGTAGGGATTTTGGTGCGTTACATTATACTTCGACAATAGGATCTATCATGTATAGGATGATATGTACTAGGCCTGATATCACTTAGGTATGACAAGTAGATATCAGTTTAATCCTGAAAAATAATATTAGAAAAGAGTTTCTAATGGTAAGTCTAATTCGAAACTAGAGGGCTTTACAGACTTAAGTTTTTCCAGACCAACCAAGACAACAATAAATTCATTTTTAGGTTGTATAATTACCTTGAACGGTGATGCAGTGAGTTGGAAGAGTTCTAAGTAGCAAAGAGTTGCTGATTTAGTGATAAACGTATAGTATATAGCTATAAGTGAAGCTATAAATGAGGTTGTTTGGATGAACAAGTTCATTACAGAACTTGGTATGGTTCTTAGCACTAAAGGAGTTTAATTGACCAAAAAACCCAAGTCTCGCCTGAAATCCAAATATATGTTGCAACACTTTAATATGATTAGATGAATCATTGAAAAGGAGATGACACTATAGGGATAGTAGACTCTCATAACAACATTACAAATCCATTAACTATAGCATTTACTTAGCATTTTAGTACGATCGCAACTTAGAAAAGATGGGTATGAGATACCGAGGGCGATTGGCTTTAGTGCAAGTGAGAGATTGAAAGTAGTATACCCTTAAGTCAATCATATTTAATGTGATAAGCACATGCTTTATAATCTTATTCGTTTATTAACAAAAAAAAATTATTTAAAGGCATTTCATTATTCATGATTAATTAGTTGAATTAATTAAATGGATAAACCTATAGTTTTGAGCAATACTTTTAGAATCATAATGTTAATTATGTTAATGAGATCTAAATTCTAGATAACTCAAAACTAAAATGTTCCTAATCGTGGGATCACTAAAATGGGAATCAGTGAATCCGGATAGATTAGTACATATTATACTCGCTCTTATGAAGAAGATGATTGAACTCATAATAATTTGTGTGGAGACACTAAAGCAAGTATTTAGGTGCTTATTAAAGAACAACTTCACTAAACGTGATTCGCTTATGGAACACCTAATGGAGTTTTACTTACCTGTCAATAAGAGTTCCTTATGTGATATTAGTATATGTGATCCTTGGACTTAAGATCATCATAATACCTTATGTATTCTGAGCAATTGATGAGTGAATTTTATACCTACGAATTAAATACATTTAAGCTTGATAATTTGTGAATCTGTAAGTGTTTTATGTGATTTTATATGTGTTTTTATGTTATTGTATAATATGGTGAATTATATCATGTTTAGGTATTTTATATATTATATGTCGTTTTTGTGTAGTTTATTCGTAATTTATATGTTAAGTGTTGATTTAGTTGTATGTGTTTTTTGTACCACATTGTATAGGATGTGGTTTTGTATTATTTTTATGTGTTTCTATTTCATTTTGTAGGAATTATAATAAGGGCTCGGTGGAACAAGGCTTGGAATTGTCCGGTTCGCATTTTCTGTGCTCCGTTTACGCAGCAGCCAATGCACGCCCAACTTTGGCCTTTATCCTTTCCGAATATTCAATTTTGTAAAACATGAAAGTTGTAGGTCTACGAGTCTCCTTTCCGAAACATCTTGAATCACCTCAATCGGAGTTCGTATGAAGAAGATATGCCCAAAACACTGAAAGAGGCTGCAGCAGTCCAAAAAGGGCCATTTTCTGGGCAGAATGTATGAGCGCCGCAGCGGTGGTACAAAACCTGAAATTAGCAGAAAGTTTGACCGCCGCGGTGGTGCCTTTGACCACCACGGTGGTGCACTATTCATACGCGCAGAATCAGTTTTAAAAAGGAAAAACTGCAGCCCTAAACATTTTAATCTCATTTCTTCTTCCTTGGGAGGCGGCTAGAGGCAATCTTGGAGGCCAAAGGATGAAGAGAGCCACCTTCCATGGAGGTTAAGAATGAAATGCAACATCTAAGGAAGCTATGGATTGAATGCTTGGAGTTTGGAGATGGGTGACAACTATCTTCTTCTTCTTTCCTTTAATTTGTATTTTCATTGTTGTTGATTACTTTTTGGAACAAATATGGATTAATATCTATCCATTGATCTTGTATCTATGTTGGGTATTGAATCTATAACATGTTTAGCCATTGTGATTTGTGTTTGCTTTCATTTAGCTATGTGTATGTTGTATGCATGTTGGATGTGGTATTACTCATTTGCTATGGCTTGAGCATGGAATTTATGATTGTGTTGGCTATCTAGTACGTAGTTTAATTGAATCTCTCTTTCTTATTTGGTTGTTGATGCATTTGTGAGTTCTTTGAAAAAAGGATTTCATTGTGCACGCCAAGTGTTAGATAAAATGTCTAAACGAAGTTTGTCTTGTATTTTGCATATCTTTGTGCTTCGTTGACTATGGTATGTTGTCTCTTGGATGGCACCATATGAATTGGGTTATCACATTTAGTTTTTCATGTTTAATTGCTTGGACAAGTGGTTAATTTGGTAACATATATGAAATTGGAAAACGGATTATAGTGTTTTGACCCGAATGTGATAACATGTGTTATGCTATGTGTTCTTAGGAGCGTATGCATAATTTTTGTGTAGGATAGACATATACCTATGTGTCACATGTAACCAATGTGAGAATACGTGCTTCAAATTCTTGCGTTGCTATTTCTCATAGACATATAGTGAAATGCTTAGCTTGGGTGTCCTTGTCTGAATTCTGTCGAATGGGATAGGTTTGGATTTGGTATGTTTATATGTCCTTCAAAAGAGGCATGCAAATACTTTTGTATTCTCGGTTAACCATTCATCATGACCGTAAAACCAAATAGGGAGAGTGAGGAGATTTAAATGAAGTATTGGAAGAAAACGTAATCATAGGTTCATCTATCTTTACCGTTTTAGTAGTTTAAATGTTAATTTGCATTATTACATTCCACTTCCTTCATTCAATCAAATGTTTGTACTAAGATCAACTTGATAGGCTCGATATTTGGAAATCGTTAGAACTAATTCCTCGTGGGATCGATACTTTACTTTCACTTTATTACTTGTTGACCGCTTATGCTTGCGCGTTATTGTTCATTCAAACGAACTCAATGTCGGAACTTTACTACTAAATAAATCGTTCCGATTTCGACCAGCAGTAATATACTTTAGCATATTCCTTAAGGTTTGTTGGTATATCAAATGGTATGATTGAGTATAATAAAGTGCACATAGAGGTAGGTAAATGATCAATAAATGATCTATCACTTTTAGTAAATGGAGAGATTATCCTATGTAATGCGATGAATGACAACTCATAAATCCTTGGCCAATGTGGAATGAAAATTATAAAAGAGTTTATAATTTACATTAGAGTTGTGCATTTGAGAATTGAAATACATATAATCAAATAAAATAAAACTTGACAGTAATTACTTGTCTTATATTTGATTGGGACATTGTATGGTAGAATGATTGAATTGTACGTAACTATTCGCGGAATATGTACTTTGTGATTAAATGTTGATATTCATATTAAACGAAAGTCATTAATTGCTAAGGGGGCTAACCCTTATTATAGAATAAATAAGTATTTATTTATAAATAAATTAAAGGAGTTTAATTTATTATTATAAATAATATTAAAATTGTTAAAATTTATTTATTCTACAACTGGGATAATATTGAACCTAAATGGTCATACCGCAAAAGAAAAATATTTATTTTAGAAGTGGATGGCATAATGGTAATAATAAATTAACTATATTTAATTTATACTATGGTGATAAAATATATTAAATAACTTAATATTTATAATTTAGTATTTTAGAAATACTAATTATAAATTAATAAAATGAGTCTTATTATTATTATTATTATTATTATTATTATTATTATTATTATTATTATTATTTAGTTTCTAAATGGTTTAGAAATTGTAATTATTATAATAATTAATTTATTTCCTAATTATATTGAGAATTAAATTAAGACCCTAATCTTAAAGAGTTTAGGAAATGAGTTTCTCTATATAAAGTGAAGTCATATGATATATTAGGGTTACTCACTTTTTAGAGTATTGGATATGCTTCTAATATTTATCTACATCTAAGCGTTAAAGAATGAGATAGAAGTAAGGTTAGCCACTCATGGTTTGGTGAAATCAAAATCTACTTCTTTAATTCATAAATCTCTTAGTGGATCACCTTTAGTAGCTACACACTTGTGTAGATAATATTGATCTAAAGATTCTAATTAGTGAATTTGAATAATAATGCAAAGGATTAAAGGGGAACGAACTCATACCTGTTGAAGATTTGGATCCACAAAGAAATAACAGTTTTATCATTCCTCAATTAATAAGTTTCACGTAAGAAAGATCTTGGAATTTGATTTTGTAAAAAAAAATTAAATATGATTTATGCTTTACTTCTGTTGCGCTTTACAATTTAATTGTATGTATGCCATATTTTTACAAACCAATAATGGCATCAAGTGTCAAACTTATGCGACTTATTAATTGTTTTGATTCTGTTTATATTAGGGTATGTGTTTAGAACAATTTATTGGGTATAATATGTTGTATAAAATCATGAGTTTCGAACCAAATTACAAAAATCTTATTTTGGACGAAGAAAATAAATAAAAAATTCTAATAATCGCAACTGACACTATTCATCAACAAACTTTGTCGGGGCGCGGTGTTTGTTCTACTAAACTACATCGGGGCGAGGTACTGAGCCAGGGCACAATGTTTTGTTCTACACCGGGGCGCAGTCTGGCAGAATCTGATTTTTATTTTTTTCGAGTAGTTTCTTAAAGTTATAAATAAAATGTTTATTTTAGAGATTTTATAATATATATATATATATATATATATATATTTAATGGTTTTAAATTCATGAGTTGAATGATACATCTGATGATATGTATTATATAAATTATGTATTGATACATATGATGGTATATATGATAATACAAGTGATTAATAAAATTTTGATCAATGTGATTGGATTTATTTTAGTTGGATGCTTGAGTGAATGAGTTTTAATAAATGGAGTCTTTGTACCACGTTTTATCTAATATTTGTTGATATAAATTATATCTCCCTCCTATGTACTTCCCCTTAACTGTTGATCAAGGTTTCTATTTTATAAAAATAGTCTATAATATGATTAGTTAGATTTATTTGAAAAATTAGAGCCAAAGACAATGAGCGCTTGAAGACTCGTTACATTTATATATTTATTCTTCCACCCTAGGTTTGACCTCTTAGTTTATTTAGTGGTTCGAATAAATCAAACTATAATAAAAGTTCATACTCAATCCAATTAGAATATAGTATTCTATATATCCATGCCAATTATATATATATATATATATATATATATATATATATATATATATATATATATATTTGCATGTGTGTGTGTGTGTGTTATGTCACCTTCTAGCATAATAAAACAATTGAATATTAAATGTTTAATAGGAGTTTGTTGTACACATACAAGGCTTGTATTAAATATTTAAGATGTTGGCTTTATTACATTGGATGATGATAAGGAATTGAACAATACTGTTTTGATGTGCATACACATGGACGGTATTTTTCTCTTCTCTTCACTTATATCGAATTCTACATTGAACATAACTTGGATAATTTTGATTCGGATGTACACATATTTGATCATAATAATTTAAAAGACAAAATTAAAATGAGTTACATGTTGACGTAATTGACAAGGAATTGTTTACCTATTGAATAAGTTATAGTTTATTATGTACACATAAGGCTATACTTATATTGATAGGATCTTTATCTTACTAACGAATCTTTAACTAGATTTGTCGAATTATATAAGGAGGGTAATATAGTTTGACAAAAATAATAGGAGACACCATTTTAAATAAAGACTTAATTAAATTGGTGGTTAATAAAATGAATGCATGTTAATGTTGTTAGTTATATTCACTTAAAGAATTTTGCTCTGTTTAATTCAGTAACACTGCATAGCATATTGAATGCTAACAAATTAATCGAACTGAATTGTTCGGATTGATTAAAAAAAATTGAGCATAGTTACTTTCCTTCCAAGAAAGACCAAGTCTTACTGGTAGATGAATCTTCTAAGTGGATGAAGAGGGGTAAAATTATTTCTGAGGAGTCAGAAAAGGTAGAAGGCAAAACAAAGACACCAAACAAAGGACATAAATAAATGTGTTTCCGAGGGAAAATGAGTTTATTTTCATTTTGATAAGCTGGGACACTATAAGTGGCACTGCAAGTTATATCTTGCAGTGGTTAAGGCAAAAAAGCTTGGTGAATCTTCTACTGCAAATATAGATTTGTTCATAATAAAATAGAACTTTCTATAATTTAAGTTCTACTTGGGTATTAGATACCGTCTAATTTTCTCATATATGCAAGTCATTGTAGGGAATAATCTGAAGTAGATAGCTAAACAAAGAAGAAGTAATCCTATATGTGAAAAATGGAGCAAAGATTGTTACATTAGTTATAAGAACTTACAGTTTAGCACTGCCTACGGGCAAGTCTATTAAGTTAGTAAGTTGTTACTATGTCACAGTTCTTGTAAGAAACATTATGTTCGTTCCATGTGTAAACAAGGAAGGTTGTGGCATTATAATAAAAAAACAATTGTTGTTCTGTTTATAATGAGAATATTTTATTTAGAAATGGTTGATTATTTGATGGACTTTGTATACTTGACTTGCATGGAAAAAAAATTAAATTAAAAGCAAAGAGATGATATGAATCATACCTTCATATGCCACTGTAAACTCGGTCATATTAATGAAACAAGAATAAACAAGTTGCATACTGATGGCCTTTTAGAGCTTTTTGATTATGAATCAAATATAACTTGTGAATCTTGTCTCATGGGTAACATGATAAAATCTCCATTTAGTGGACATGGAGAGAGAGTTGTAGAGTTGTTAGTACACATAGTTGTGTACAGGACCTATGACAACATATGCAAAAGGAGGGTATTCATTCATTACTTTTACTTATAATTCTAGATTTTGATATATGTATTTGATTAAATACAAATCCAAATCGTTTGAAAGGTCCAAAGAATTTAGAAGTGAAGTAAGGGAAACAAACTGGAAAAAAGTATTCAAGTTTTTTGATTAGATCGAGAAGTGAATACTTAAGCAATAAGTTTTTAGATCATCTAAAAAAGATTGGTATTATCTCACAATGAAAATGGTGATGATTCATAATAAGCTTTACCAATCTTCCAGTATCATTTTAGGGTTATGCCCTAGAAACGGTCGCATACCTACTAAATAAGGTACCTTTAAAATCCGTCCTTAAGACTCCATATAATTTAATGCTATGATCTTAGAATATGTAAAGTTATAGAATATTTAAATTTTAAGGTTTAAAATTTAACCATTATATATGGTGTTATCCATTTATAGGGATGTACTACAAGTTGATACTTGTATAACTAATGAGACCGAGATCAAGTTAAAATCTAGGGACTAAGTAAGAGAAATTTTTTATATATAGTCTAAAATAGACTAATTCAACCAATCTGATTATAGGATCATTGGTTAATTTGATAAATGTTTGGAGTTTAACGCACAAGGTCCAACGTAGCTAGCGAGTGCGGGGATTTTGGGGGGCGTTACAAAAGCAATTAGTTTAGATAGCTTTCTCAAAAAAGTAATATTGACAATTCATGTCCTTATCTGTCTAGCCAAATCAAGTGGTATAGACTCATCTTTCAAACGAATTATCCATATTTAGAATTTTCATCATTTAAACTTTAATGGTTTAAGAAATATTTCTAAGCGTGCACATATGAATAGTCATATTCAAATGATATCAGTTTAAATTTAAGCATGCACTTTATCTATAGAACTTGTACAAAGCAAATAAGGTGTACAGGTAAGAGATACTTGTCTGGTACGTTCACTTTCTCTTCTTCAAGCTTATCAACTTCCGTTCGACCTACAAAATTTGTAATTGGATCTATTGATTAGTCTCTATTGGACTATTATTGAAATTTACGTCAATCTACTCTAACTTATAAGCCTCTCCCAACTAACTCTTCTTCATTTCTCAACATCTCGTTATCTATCTCATTCACCTTATCTTTATCTATCTATGTCCACTCTCATCCTCTACAAATAAAATAACATCTATTAGTATTTTATTTGTTTAATTATTTCCTTAACCTTCTTAACTTCAATTAATCTTTATTGTTAATGATTTAATTACTACATCTCATACTCATCGTCTACAAATAAAATAATATTTATTATCATTTTATTTATTTAATCATTCTTTATATAATTACTTAATAGTCTTTATTATTATTCTTACAAATAAAATAATCATATTATTATTTGATCTGTTAAAACACTCTTCATCATGTATTATTATCTATTTTGATAATAAATTTTAATTATTATTATTGCCTTTCACAAATAAAATAGTCTCTTCATTTTATTTGTTTATTTCTTCCTCATTAATTAACCTTCAAAATTTATCTTTATCATTTACTTCATTATTCTTCACAAATAAAATAACTTTATTATTTTATTTCTTAATAAATTTCTTTCTATCACAATTAATCCTCACTAATTAAATAATTTTAATCATTTTCATTAATCATTCTTATTACCTCCCACAAATAAAATAATAATTATTATTATTTTATTTGTTTAGTCAACTTCTATTTATCTTTAAATAATTTTAATTATCTTTTCTCATTACTCTTTACAAATAAAATAATTTGATTTATTATTTTATTTGTTTAATCATGTCACATTCTTACAAATAAAATAATATTCATTCATTATTTTTTTTGTTTAATTCTTTTTTACTTCACATATAAAATAATATTCATTCATTCATTATTATTTTATTTGTTTAATAAAATAATATCATTTACTATTTTACTTGTTTAATTCTTTCTTGTTCTAAAAATAAAGTAATATGATTTATTATTTTATTTGTTTAATTCTCTCTTATTTTACTAATAAAATAATATTAACTATTATTTTATTTGTTCAATCTTTTATTATTTTATTATTTATTTATTATTATTTTATTACTCATTACGCCCCAAGATAAAAGTCCACTATTGACTTTTGTGGTCAAATTGACCATTTTTAAAATTAAAAATTAAACATATATATTTAGATTTTCAAAAAAGTAGATATTGATATTAGTACTACATATATATAAAAGAATAATAAAATATATTGATTTGAAAAATAGTCAATTTGACCATAAAAGTCAATATAAGATTTTTATCATAGGACGGAGGGAGTAATATATTATTATCATCTATTTTTTTCCCGATTCGGGTCAGGTCAATCCGGTTGGACCCTGTGACGACCCCAAATCTGGATTTCATATCCTCGGGTTTGGTTCTTCACTGTACAATACTTACTAACGATTAAATACATAAATTACATTTAAACTTCGCGGAATAATATAAAAGGTTCCTTGTAAAAAGGCTACTTATAAGAAGGATACACTTCCCAAGGTCGATTAACCTTAACATGACATTATAGCTTTCTCCAGTAAAGTTACAAAATTGGTAATCTGAAGAACAACGACCTTACTGTAAACACATGGCTTTAGTCCCTGCTCAAATCTCCTTGCTTGTCTTGCTTCAGTGTCCACCTGGTGTGGAGCGAATATTACTAATTTGTTGAACTTGGCGGCATAATCAGATACTGACATATTTCCTTGAATGAGTTCCAGGAATTTGACTTCCATCTTGGCTTGCGTGCTTTCCGAAAAGTAGTTCTCCGAGAATACTTCCTTAAATTGTGCCCACGCGATAGTTCCCTCCCCTGCTCTGCTCTTGTTCGCCTTCCAACAATAGTTCGCCTCCCCCTTCATCATAAAGGTAGTGAATGAGGTCATTTGCTCCTCCACTACTCTTGCGACCTCGAAGACTTTTTTCATCTCCTCAATCCAGGTCTGCTCTTCTATAGGATCCGTTGTTCCTCGGAATTCAGGTGGTCCTATTAGTTTAAAATCTTTGAAGCTTGCTAGTGGAGTGGCAGGGTTTGGTGCTCCAACAGCATTTGCATTGTGTCCGTGAAATGCTCCCATTAGCATTTCCACAAACTCTTGCACTGGGTTTGGCAGTACCCCTCCTACATTAACCAACTCTTCTGATGGTGGTGGGGGTAGTGGTTGACTTCTTCTATAGGGCGGCATTTTCTATATAGAGAAAATTTAACTTATTAAAGTTGTTTCATCTTTTTACTTCTATTTTATAGCTTAAGCAATTTAAACTAAAGCACAAATAATCATTTCAACACATATAAACATAACTGTATTTATATTCATATGCTAAAACCATAGTACATAACGCTTTTACATCATAACCATACTACTATAAATGCTACTATCCCTAAAATACTACAAAAGACGAGATCTATCCATAATTATATCCCACAACTTTCTAGAGTTGGGATTTACATCATACTAACCCTTTGTTAACATAAAAGTTGAGTTTCTACTGCATCTAAATACATACATCATAAATAAAGAAAACTGATACAACTAGTGGCGCATCCCTAGACGAACTGCATTATCGCACTCCTCATCCCCTATAGCCATCACCACGCTTTTGTTGATAGTGTGCATGGACTAGCCCTCCTCAGCTGGGTAATAGTAGTATACCCTACTCTAAAATTTGCCAAAAGAAGAACGATAGACATAGCTAAGTCTATCGATCATCACCCTCTTCTCACGGACCTCGTCCTCCAGCTCCAACATCTGCCTATGAGCTATATCTCTCTGGATCTCCATCTCGATCATATCCTCTATAGCCTACTGCTAATGGCCTCTAATCTCCTCCTTCTTTGCCTGTGTTTGTTGAATCTTCAACTCAGCTGCTGCTAATCTAGCCTCTACCTCTTCCATCTTCTCCTTAAGCAACGTGTTCTCGCCAGAGAACTGATATGCTGCATTCCTATACTGGTTCTCCGTATGCTAGTGGGTCTGATTCTTCTCCTCCAAGTGTTGAACCCTATCCTCCAAGTCATCATTCCTCGTGGTCAGAGAGTCGATGATGTCACTGGCAGTAGTGCCCATGCCATCAGCGTACTCAGCTGGCTCATTGTCCTTAGACTCCTCAGACTCGGCCTCATCTTCACTGTATGACCTCATAACTCCACCTCTAATAGGCTCTTCGTGATCACCCTCTTATGGATCAGACTCCGAAAACTCTATCAGTGCAACCACCAGTGGCTGTGCCGTAACCATATGGATATCCATATAACCTCCTCAGCAGCATGACTAGACTGTCCAATCTCCGTCATCTTATATCATAAAAATAACACATGTTAGTACAGTAATAAAATATATTCATTGATTAAATGAAATGATATTTTATCACGTACATCTCGGCTTGATGGATTTTCTCAATCCACCTCCAAAAATACCTAACATGATGAATCTCCCCGTTCATCTCCTAAAGCACTCGATATGAGTTTAGTACTAAAGTTATAACTTAGGTTTCACAATCCTAACGTTTCTAACCTACAGCTATGATACCAACATGTGACGACCCCAAATCCGGGTTCCATAACCTCGGGTTTAGTTCTCCACTGTACAGTACTTACTAATAATTACATACATAAACAACATTTAAACTTCGCGAAATAATACAAAAGGTTCCTTATAAAAAGGCTACACTTTCCAAGGTTGATTAACCTTAACATGACATTACATATCTTAAGAGAATACAAAAGATTTACAAAAGAAATTACATATAAGTAATTAATATAGCATGCATCAAGCTAATCTAAGTTTTGGCTTTTCCCTTGCCTTTGTCTGGTTTTGAACATTCGGGCTTAGCTGAAATAAGTCATGATATAGCAAGAATGAGCAACTAAATGGCTCAACAAGTTTATAAACAAATAGCATAGGATATATCATGATGAAAGGAAAATTAATATCAAGGTTTGCAACAATAGATAACAATTGTGAAAGAAATCAAGAATTAATTTTTCAATATAAGAATGGATTGACTCTTTACTGTTGAGTAGTCTTTAAGGACCATAAACTGCTACTAGGGTAGAACAAACATATATATTTGACACCTCGAAAAACAGGGTATGCGAGGGGATCAGCCTCTTGTACCCTATGTATATGCATAACATTTAGACATCTTGCGCAAGTTCGGTTTCCCGACAAATAAAACCCCCCCTTATTTAGGGTTGTTCATTCTCAGTCTTACTATAAGAATCCGCACCAACCAATGGTTTTGATAAACTTTTAAAATATTCAATTTAATGAATTTAAACATGCATTGTCTAGCCAAAACAATTAGCTTAGACATTCTACTAAGGTAGAACAGACATATATATTTGACACCTCGAAAAACAGGGTATGCGAGGGGATCAGCCTCTTGTACCCTATGTATATGCATAACATTTAGACATCTTGCGCAAGTTTGGTTTCCCGACAAATAAACCCCCCCCTTATTTAGGGTTGTTCATTCTCAGTCTTACTATAAGAATCCGCACCAACCAATGGTTTTGATAAACTTTTAAAATATTCAATTTGATGAATTTAAACATGCATTGTCTAGCCGAAACAATTAGCTTTGACATTCTTAAACAGTTCTTGGATTAATGAACTAAAACATTTGCAAAAGCACTATGTGCGAATACAATAACAGTAATGATGTGGAATAATTTTAGATAATTAACCCACTTAAAACTCTGACAAATATCTACGAGTGTAGGTACTTGCTCAACAATAATTGAATTGCTCAATGTAAATAAGGTTGAAGAAAACTTGCAACAATAAATACAAGTTAAGGTTAAGGAAACTGGCCTCGTGTGTAGTCTACTGCTAACCAATTCAATTTAATTCTCTTTAGATAGACCTAATAATTAATCAAGTTGATCTTTAAATTAGTATCATATACACATTCATATGATAACATCTATAAATTTTACATATCTAATACTTAACCACATAATTATCTAATTACGGGTATTTAAACACGTAGAAAATATTATCACTACTTGATAATATTTCCATCACATCAAACCTATATTATTTTTTAATATAGTTCATACACTTATCTAATTTTATTATTCATTTAATAATATTTTATTTCTTATCTAATATTATTAATCATTTAATAATACTTTATTACATTATTAATATTATTAATCATTTAATAATATTTTATTCCTTATCTAATATTATTAATCATTTAAAAATATTTTATTTATTATATAATATTATTAATCATTTAATAATATTTTATTCATTATCTAATATTATTAACCATTTAATAATATTTTATTTATTTTCTAATATTATTAATTATTTAATAATATTTATTAACTTTATAATATTATTAATCCTTTTATAATATTTTATTCATTTTCTAATATTATTAATTATTTAATAATATTTTATTAACTATATTACCCTTTTGTTTATTATTTAATAAATAATTAGTTAATATCTCTTTTTATTTTAATTATTATTTAATATTAATTTAATAGTAATTAATCACCTTCATGACTCTTAATTATTATTTAATATCCACATAATAAATAATTATATATTTTATTTTTATTGGGTCCCAAATTAATAATATTAATTTTAAAATATTTTTACCCATTTTGATCTTAAATGATTTGAACCGACCAATTTAAAACGAATCGACCCGACCCAAAATTAAAAAATCCGTCTGTGAACAGTTATTGGGGCCCCGACCCCCAAAATAACAAAGGAAATAGGGCCCCGACCCCTAAGTGGCAAAATCTGCTGAATTGTCATTTTCAGATTTTTCAACTTTTGCTCCTTTGATTAAAACTTGAATAAAATGAAATCTATAAATCCAAATAACCTCTAATTGGTATCGATGGATTCGTATTTTCTTAAAATACAATATTCCATCATTAGATCAAATTTTTGAAAAAGTTTTGGTTATGAAAAATAGCCACAATGTGGGTTGTTTGTACTAGGTCATTAAAATAACATGTTTTGCGATAAAAGCCAATACTTATTCATTTTTCTATATTTTTGAGAGATTCAAGTTGAGTTGTCTTCATAAGTCATTCATACAACTTTCTAGCCATAGAAATCACATATTTAACTTGTATGTCTCAAACTACAATAATAAATAGCACATAGCTAACTAGGGTTTACCGGTAAATCGCTATACGAACTTTTCTTCTAAATATTTGCTTACACATAAAAATACATGTATTAAATATATCAAACCATGTATATACCTATATATCATAGTTTTAGACTTCTAGAATATCAAAATAAATTTTGATTGGTTAAAACTATGTTTTGACCATAGAAAACCTATATAGACCATTAAAATGAAATAATAAGAGTTGAGAGCACTTTTGAACCTCTTGGACTTAAATGCTCTCTTCCTCTTGGCTATGAACTTCACTAGTGACTCCACATTAGCTACTAGATGTGCACTCCTAGTGTATTCCTTCTCAAGCTCTCTCTTGCTCTCTATTTTTCTCTCTAGGAAAGTGAATAATGAGCAAACTCTTATCCACACAAGAGAAGCTCTTATTTATAGCACAATTCTCATCATCCAAATTGTATACATATACAATCTATATCTCTACTAAATCACCAATCTCATCTTATCTCTTATCTCAACTTAGCTAAATTTTAGGGATTTTTCTTACATAAAGGACTTGGGTTGGTAGTAATAAAATTTGACATCCACCCAAGTGGGCCCCCCTTCATTCTCAGTAAAATGAGATTAAATCCCGCATTTTTGCTTTATTTTTATACCTTTATATATATATATATATATATATATATATATATATATATATATATATATATATATATAACCATTGACCAACATTTTGACTTCCTATTAGGCTCCACTTTGGACTTAGGAATTAAATAAGTTTGACTCATTCATTTATTTTGTTTTAGCTCAATTTATTTATTACATTAGGCTAACATTAAATAACTTATGTTACATTTAATTAAAACAAGCATTGGGCTAAATTAATTAATCACATAGACTAATGCTTAATTAATTACACAGACTACTAGGTAAATTAATTTGACCTAGTTTAATATCTTATTTAGATTTAAAATATAATCCAATTAAACTTGCTTTAATTAATTATACACTTTGCTTTATTACTTTAAATAAATACACACATACACAAGTATATTCATTCAATTATTTAATGCACAATTAATTAGTACAAAATTTTTAATTTATTGTTAATTATTTAATAAATATAATTAAAATGTCTAAAAGAATTCGTGGTCATTACAGACCCAACTTGGGTTGACCCGACTTTTACTAAACTCAGTCAACTAATGAAATGGGTCACGGCCTTGGCCGTGGAAATGAACTGGAAACCACGGCCCCGGCCGTAGTTAGCAGAATGTCCAGCAACCATTTTTTCAGATTTTTTTATTTTTACCCTTTTTGATTCCAATCATCATATTTTGTTCATTTTTACATCCAAATGAGTTCAAACCAAGTTCACTGCTTAGTAAACTTATATGTCTACCATATTTCAAGGCTTTGATCATTTTTCAAAAATATTTATTTGCCAAAATATTAGTCTAACCATGCTAGGGTTTACAAATAACATATTTTACTAAAAATTTCATCATAAATTCATTTTAACTCTGATTTTGTTCGTTCCACTTGATTTAGTTTTGTAACTCATAGATCTATCATATTTAAGTTTTAGATATCAAGATTTCCATGTTTTACATAAATTATTTTCATCAAAGTCATGCTCATCACTTAGGGTTTTTACACAAGTTCGTCATACATGCATTTTACACATCCTAGCATAACTAAAACACATATACTTCTTCCAAAACCACCTTATAACTTCGAAATCTACCATGATTCCCATATCACATAACCTCCCACAACGAAGCATGATATTTAAACTATATGACTATATATATCCTTAAAACTACAAGATTTCAGTAAGAAAAATGTTATACTTCCTTTGTGCTATTTTTCTCTTTACTAGGAAGTTTGTGAGGCTAGGATGCTCCACTATGATCTTCTTATTCTTCTTCTCCTCCCTTGCTTCTTTGAACCCTCAAGAGTGTCCCCTCACTTTTTTATTTTCTCTCTATTTTCTCTCTTTGTCTCTTCTTCCTCTCTTATGCTCTTCCAACACTTAAAATTTTTTCTAACATTTCTAAAGTGTTGGGAGGAGTCTCTATTTATAGAGAAATACAAATCATGCTTAGCCTTCCTAATTCTTCCCAATACTTGGCAATTATGCTTAATTAAACCACCAACATAATTTCATGAGTTAAGGAAAAAGAGATTGCATTGGGAGTATTTTAGGGAAAATGTTTTACAAAGCTCAAGGAGTGCAAGAACCAAAATATCACAAGGCTCAAGCCCCCCCCCCCTCCTTCTCTTTTTGATCGAATTTATATATATATATATATACACACACACACACACACACAACTGCGTAGTGACGATTTTTTTGAGCTACGGCGACGGTTCAACCGTCACCTTAAACCAGAAATAGCTATGGCGACGGTTGAACTGTTGTCGTGGCCCAAAAAAAATCACTATCATAGCTGACTATGCACTATACAGCTGTTGACATATATATATATATATATATATATATATATATATATATATATATATAGACCAAAGTTTTGACCTCATTTGGACTCCACATTGGGCTCATTTAATTAAATTGCTTGGGCTCAATTTGTAATACACATTGGGCTAGCATTTAAATAACTATGCTACCTTTAATTAAAGTAAGCATTAGGCTTTTTTAAATAAATTACATGGACTAGTAATTAAATTAATTACATGAACTACTAGGTAAATATCTTTGACCTAGTTTAACAACTCCTTTGGATTTAAAAATATAATCCGATTAGATTTGCTTTAATTAATTATACACGTTGTTTTAATTCTTTAAATAAACACACACACACATAAGTACATTTATTTAATTATCTAATGTACAATTAATTAGTACAAAAAATTTAAATTCATTGCTAATTATTTATTAATTATAATTATAATGACTAATGAAATTTGTGGTCATTCCAAGTGTCGTCAGAAATATATAAAAATATATGTTATTAATAATTAATAAAATTTTAAAACATCTAATTTTTTATAAACTAAAATATAGTGAAATAATGTTATAATATTAGTAAAAATATTGTAGTACAAAAAAAAAAAAACTTTAAAACCGGTTCAACTAACCAGTTTTACCGATTGGACCGGTGGTCAACCGATTTTTGATCGGGTCGCTGAAAATCGGTTATCTGGACAAAATCGAGCTGGCATGCCAACCGGTTCCAGTCAAACCGTGGTCAGATCGTCAGTCCGGTCTGAGTTTACAAACATTGGATCGTAGTACTTCCTTCATTCTAAAATGTAGGATTAATTTGACTTTAAAATTAATATGAATTAATTTATTTTTTGGTAAAATAATTATAAAAATAGTAAATTATTCAAATTGTACTAATAATTATAAAATTTTATTATTTTTAAAAGTTAAATGAATTACATCAATTTTAAATGTTTAAAATTGACTTCGCTATATGTGAAAACGGAATGAGTATTAAGAACTTCAAGCAACAAAATCAAGTTCATTGCCAAAATATTAGTAGCTAAATAATATTTGTTTCGGAAATTTAATTACTCTCTTTATTTTATTTTAAATTATAAGATCAATATTAATTTTTAAAAATTTAATTTCAAATATTTTTAAATTTAAAAATGAGATGAATTTATTTAGTTCATATTAATATAATTATGAATATCATAAATTATTTTAAAAATATTACTATTATAATGTTTATTATTTTAAAATTTTAAATAAATTATATCAATTTTAAATTTTAAAATATCTTAAATAAATAATAATTTTATAATCTAAAACGGATAAAATATTTACTTTTTATATAAGACGAACAGCCTTTGATAGGAGACTTTGTTTCCAATGACACAGGTAAATTCTCCGGAGAGACATCTGGATAAAAATCACAGTGAAATATTTTGTTTGAATATCAATGCTTTAATAGAATCCATACTGCACTAATTTCTCTTTTTGGTTATGTTCACTTGTGATGAAATCAAATTTCACATACATTTGGTATGGTTATTTGTGCCCTTTTGTCATTTATGCATCGACTTTTGCGTAAAAATTCTATGTTTTAGAATACAAAATCATAATTTGAATTTACTATTTTATGGATATATAGTACTTGATATTATAATATAAAAATAAATTATTACATTGTGATACAATTATTAATACAAAATTGTGCCTTTAAAAATATAATTAGCAATAAAAATGATTTAAAATGTATAATTTTGTATTATTAATTATATCGATGTGGATATTTGCTATATCTTAAAATCAGGTACTATATATTTACAAAGCGATAAAGTTAGGGTAAAATTTTGCATCTGTTTGTACAAATTGATTATCATTAAAATATTAATTTTTTTCTTGTGATAGTCTCTTATTTAATCTCATTTGTTGATTAATGTTTTGATTTGATGATGATAATTGTTGTGCAAAAAGGATTGTGGTAAATGTGCTTATATGGCTGATTGTCAATGTTTTTCTGAAAGTGTGCGTATGTGTAAATGTGATTATGTGCTTACTTGATTATGTGCATAGATGTTCTAAATGTGATTATGTGCTTACTTGATTATGTGCATAGATGTTCTAAATGTGCTTATGTGTTTACTTGATTCTGTGTGTGAATGTTCGGAAAGTGCCTATGTGATTATGTGACAAAGTGATTATATGTCAATCTAATTATAAGCTTACATTGTCATGTGTTTATGATATATATTCTATTTCAATACTTTGATTTACACACTTGTATAACACAATATGATCTTGTTGTAAACCATCTGCTGTCCATTAAAGAGAATGAAAGTTATCTGGTTAAAATGTTGTAAAGTCCTTTAAAGATATATGTGTACAAAGGACTTAGATTATAAAGATCAGAAATGTTAGGTTGATCTTTCAATAGAAGTCACTTTGCATAAATGATGTAAGCAGAGCAGCTTAAGAATGAATCATTGTTGTATTTGTATTTCAGAGTCTGTAAAAGTCCTTTCAATATGTAATGATATAATAATGTAAGAAAGGACTTCGTTAGAAAAGATCAAATCTGTTAGGTTGATCAGTCTATATGATCGTAGAATGGACTCTACGATTCCAAGCAAAGAAGACTCAACGATTCGGCATGTTCGTAGAGTGAAAGGTACGACTCTCAGCCCGAATGACTCTACGATCATCAAAGAGGAACATACGTGCAAGAAGTCTACAGAGTATTCATGCAAAATCAAATAACTGATCAAGCACTAATCGTAGAGCCGAACTCTACGATCGTCGAACAGACAGCGAAGCAAGCCTGCAGATAACACTGAGCCAGAGAAGAAGTATACTCTACGATACACACTCTCTAGCAAAATCGTAGAGTAAACTTGCTGAGCAAGTTTTCAAGGACTGGAATATGCACAGATAGAAGAAGTCATTAAGTGGAACAGCATTATGAGGCAATGCAGTATATTGATCTAGATATGGAACAATCGTTGAGTAGAATCAAAGGATGTGCCAACAGACTGCAACTCAACGATTCCAATAAGAAGCACTACAGTCAACGAACTCTACGATTTGATCAGACCCATCGTAGAACGAGATCAGCAGCTTCATGACTTGCACAGGAAGACAAGCTCATAGAACGAAACCAAAGCAAAACACTGCAAGCACAAACTCTGTGACCTGACCAGAACAGCAAGGTCGCAGAGTAAGAGAAAAGAACATTCTAACTCAACGTTTCACTTGACAGTCATTCATGGGGTTGAGTTCGCAGGATCAAAGTGGATAGTCTATCACTCAACGAATTCATCAAACAGGATAGAGCTAGCATGCTATCAGAATGGCTATATGATGAAAGAAAGAAGAGTATACTCCTCGCCCAGACTAAAGAAAGATTAAGTGCTGACAAGATACAGATGCATGTCAGAGACATAGTAGACGTTGTGCTCAAACGACTATAAGTCAGGAACCCACTACTCAGGAAAATGGTGAATAAGGTCAGACTAATGGGACATCTCTGAGTGCAGCAGAACAGCTGATTCTTAAAGTCAAGGAAAAACATTTATTGATGAATCAGTATATTAACTAGCAAAGAATATAATAATCTTTGCTGAACAACTCTGAGAAAGCAACGACTACAAATTCAGAGAAAGCAGAGCTACAGGTTAACATATCAGAACACGTCAGAAAAGCACTGACACAAGCGGCAATAAAGTCAACATTGAAGATATTAAGGATCTGCACAAGGCCAAATGAAACCAACGAGATTTCTTTCAAACGGTAATACATGCTCAGAGATATAAAGGCCTAAAATGAGATATAAAAAAAAAAGAAAAGGTTGTTGCATTTGAAAAAATATACACGAGAGAGATGATGGGAGACAGCAACCGATCGTAGAGTAAAACAGAGAATGGTTATGCTAAAGAACTTTACGATCCATCAGAACACTAACACTGAATTGAGAAAAACATAGAGATGTATAACTCTATTACAAGAGAAGTGTTCAGAGCTGCTAGGCACATAGAAGAGAGAAGCTTAAATGACAACTTGATACATACATGGTAGCAACTGAGTACTAAAAGGAAGGAGCATCACAGTCATCTCAGAAGCCCATCTCGAGAAGCAATAAACTGTCTATGATAAGAAGGAACAACTGAGTACCAAAAGAAAGGAGCATCACAGTCATCTCAAGAGTTCATCTCGAGAAGTTATCAAGTACCAAAGGAGCTGAAGTACAAAAGCCTAGCAGCACAATGGGTGATCACAAGATGATATTGAGCATATAAAGAAGTCAAGCATCATTGTCGAACTCAATATTATCCCAGAAATGATCACAACCTGCTACTGAGTGTTTAAAGACAATAGGACTTAAAGTACAACTCAGTAGCAACTCCAACCTCTTTCAAATGATCAGGGAGCCAAGTCTGTTGGACTTGAAGAGGGCAGTTGTCCTTGTCATAGTGACTAAAGGAGCCAAGTCTGCTGGACTTGAAGAGGGCAGTAATGTCCTTGTCTTTGTGACTAAACTAACCAAACCTGCTGGGTTTGAAGGGTTCTTAGTGAACCAGAGTTTCCAGGCTAATAAGCTTGAAGGGTTCCGTATGAACCATCCTTAGTGGATTTCCTACTCGTTGTAGTAGAAGAGTGGAGTAGGAGTTATTCAGTCTCCGAACCACTTAAAACTCTCTGGTGTCATTTACATTCAGTCATTTACATTCTGTCTTATATATATACATATATATATATATGTTTACATATGACTGTGAATTAGTTTACTTAACAAGTGACTTTCTTCAAAATAATCTTAAACTTAACTGAGAAGTTTTACCAATCTTTAAGGGGTGTTTTCAAAATAATATTCCGCTGTGCAAACAAATCTTAATTAAGTTTGTTAATTGCTATTAAATCTTTGAACGTAATATTAAAATAAAAAGTTTTTAATAAGATCTATTCAACCCCCCCCTTCTAGATCACTTGTGTGCCTCTGGGAACTAACATCATTGATTATATTTTGTCATTTATTTGGTTATTTGATAATGGAATATATTCCTAAATGAAAAGATAGTATTATATAATATCTTTATAAATGATCTTAAAAATAATAATAAATAATTCATGAGATTAAATATTAACTAATTGTGAAATAAAATAATATCTAATAATATTAAAAGAATATAAATAATTTTATTTTATCTATTATTTTTATAAACAAACTAAAATTCATTAGATTAATTCTATTACAATTTGATTAGGTTTATTAGGATTAAGACAGCTTGTATTACTTGAGGAATGATGTGTACAGTGGTAAACGTGGATTTTTTTGTTACAAAATCATTATTCTTTCTTCTTTTCTATATAATATAGTCAATTATATAAAATTTACAATTAGCTGAACCTTGGCCCCATATTTCTTATTGAATACAAAATGGGGTCAACAGAAAAAAGTATAACTTAAAATTTAAAATATTTTCTAAAGGCCAAAGACTAGTTAGCTATGATAACCTAAATTACACTCTTTTTAAAAATATAATAAAAAATTATAAAATCGTTATTCGCTTTTAAAGTTAATTTAAGATATTTTTTAATTTAAAATTAGTATGATTATTAACAATTACGGCACAATACATCTTACAATTAACAGTATCGTTTAGATAGTTTGTAATATTTATTATTGTATTGATTAAAATTAAATAAATTTGTGCTAAATTTAAAAATATCTCAAATTATTATTTTTTAAAAAAAGAATATTCTTATATTTTGAAATGAATAGGGTATAATTTTAAAATTCATTTGGTCTTTTTTTTTCTTTTTTTTTTTTGGAAAACACATGCATACTGGGGAGTACAATATAATCATAATTAACATAATTAACAATATCATTCAGATAATTTATAATATTTATTATTGTATTAATTAAAATAAAATAAATTTATCTTAATTTCAAATTTAAAAATATTTTAAATTAACTTTTAAATTAAAAACAATAGTATTCTTATATTTTGAAACGAATAAAGTATAATTCTAAAATTCATTTAGTCTCTCTTTCTTTTCTTTTTTGTGAAACCACATACATGTTGGGGAGTACAATATAATTATATAATCACAATTACAAATAATTAATAAAACCTTTCATAAAGGAGGAATCACCTAAAAGTCAGAAGGGTCCGATCTTAACTATGAAACTAAGACCTCATGGAAAGGTGCATTTAGTCTTGATTAACTTGAGAATGCATTTAGTCACGAATAATTTTTAAATGAGAATAAATTTTATAAGAACGGCTTGTAAATTGGTGTTTTATACTATCGGATAGGAATATGTGAAAATATACAATTTGAGAGAAAATTAAGGAGTTTTTGATTTTGTTAAAATTAATAAATAAATTTTATCATTATTAGAGAATATAATTATAATAACTAATTATAATTATAATTATATTCTCTAATAATCATGATAAATAATATTACATAATTTGTTAAAAAAATTCAAAACTCCTTAATTTTCTCTATAAAAAAATACAAAATTGTCTGATTCCTACTTAATAATATAAAAAATATTAATTTATAGACATTTCCTATAAAATTGATTCTCTCTTTAAATACATTTAATCTTGATTAATTGTAAAATGCATGTTGTCTTGATTGATGCATATTGCATGCATTTGCACCCATCACAAGGATCACAATTTTGATTTTGAGAGCAAGCAAAACAAAAAATAATGCTTACAAGATTCGGTAAATCTGTAATTAAAAATTTTCAAATTTACTAACAGTAAATCCGTAATTGAAGTTTTTGCAGTTGTCATTTTTATTGTGAGAATCGTTTTGATAACTCATCCAAGATTTTATTGTGCTTCTTTTACAAGTTACTTAATATATATGATTAAACCGGCTATAAATGCCTATAAATTTCTCTGGGAGAAAACTAGAAGGCTCATAATACTAGGAGAAGGCATCAAGATTTCTTCAAGCAATTCTTCTCACGTTTGAGGGTAATAGCAGTTCTTTATAAAATTAATGTGCTTAGAAACATTAGTAATTTCTGTTTATTGTTTATGATTAGTCATGTTGTTTAATTTTCATACTAATTAGATCTCACTAAGAAATTGAATTTTGATTTTAATTACTAAAATGAAGCCATTTGATCTTGCAAGAGTAGTGAGATCTATATCCCATAAGCCCTTTATGCTTTTATGCGAAATATGAATTTAATGTCTCTCAGTTTTTTCCTTGTTATGCAGAATTACCCCTTTTAGGCCAGCCAAATGGAGGAAACAATTTTTTGCCATTTATTAATTTATCTCAAAATGATTGCCAAGGATATTCGAAAACTATTGTATTTTGCCCAAAAATTATTTTATTTTGTCCAAAAAATTTATTGTATTTTGTCGAAAATGACAACTTTTAGTTGGTCAGATGGACTCTACACCCGTATATAAGAGTGATGCATAATAAATGTTTTTATGACACTTTTTGGATATAATCATCTGTGATCGTTCATAAGACACTGGATCACTCATATAAATTTTTTAACCCTTATGCCAGATATTTTTTTTCAAATCAAGCACGTTGGTTTTCAAATCAAGATTGTTGATTTTTCAATTGAACGATCATAGATGAGTTTACTTAGATACTGTCATAGGACAAACATTTGCTATGATCATTCTTCTCTATACATATGTATATGTATAAACACATGTATAATAACTCTTTTTCGCTTCATTTTGGTACACTTACTGAAGAAATATATTTGTGAAGAACAGGACTCTTCAGCGTGAACGATTTGGTTGATACCATGAATTTCAGGGACTATGATTATGATCATTACCCTATTTATGGGATGACTGAGCGAGAAAATACCTTCTACCATCCTCCACCACCATGCTACAAGGATAATGGACCGCCGCTGCCACCTCTGCTGCCGGCGAGATACACTTCAGAAAGGTCGCCACCACTTCCCTGCTATTTTCCTCCACAGCCACCCCATTATGGTCCACCACCGAGGTACAACATGTTCCAAAGACCGCCACCACTGTGCCGCCACGAACCTCCACCGCCACATTATGGTCCAGCATCGAAACCCCAGTATGGTAAACCAAGGCAGCCGCCACGGCCTCGCTATGGTCCACCACCACAACACCATGGTCTACCACTGCCGCCGCACCACCGTGGTGCTCCGCTGCCGTGCCATCATGGTGCTCCGCCTCCGTGTCACCATGGACAGCCGCCACGGAGCCACCATGGACAGCCGCCACCATGGTCCGTCGCCTTGCAACCGTGGTCCTCCGCCGCCATATGATTCCGATGAGCATGAACCCCACCGTGCACCACTAAGCACGGATTACCCAGCCTGTGATTGCTTCGATGAGAATCCTATCGACTGTAAGGTTATGTGGAATGCTGGGGTCCTCTTCCACATGTTTTCGAATTAAGTTGGTTTTTTATTTTTCTGCCAACATAGAATAATGTTCATTATGATGCACTTTACCATATTCCATGTGTCTTGGTTTTAAATATTTGTAAGAGTAAAATTTCAAAAACTATCAGTAGTTTATCTAAATTATTGAGTCATGGCTTGTAGTTCAGAAATTATCAATTTACTATCATATTTAATGTCACAACAGTATCCGTTAATGATTTTGACCTAACACCATTAACTTTTATGATAAAGGACAATTTTATTTTTATTTTATTTCAAGCAATAGCATATTTTTATATTAAATTATTAAGCATTAGAACTAAGTTAATACTAAATTCTATTAAATCTAAACCAACTTAAATATAATAAAGAAATAATGCACAAAATTTAAATTTTTACAGAACATAACTACTATCCATTAATAATATCACTTTGAAAATAATTAGCCAAACTTAAATAATATTATTAATAGTGATTAGCCAAAAAAATTAATACCATTAAAATTGATTAACCAAAACTTAATATATATATATATATATATATATATATATATATATATATATATAATTGTGAACAAATTTAAATGAGCCGTATAAGTATAATTGGTTAAATTTAAGGAAGATTTGAGGTTATTATTGTCATTTAAACACAAATTATTATGGTTGAAGAAGACTTCACCCACTTTTGGGCGAGTGAAGACCATTTGCTATTAACTTAAATGTAAATGAGATAACTTGATGTTTGAGAACAAATCACATGTGGTAAATCGATAATTTATGAACCACGGGTAGTGACACAAGAATTTGAGTAAACCACATGAGGTTTTTTGAATCTTACTCTCATTTCAAAGTAATAAGTCATAAATTTTTATAATTTTAGACAATATAGTACCACTAATTATAATTTTTATTCTTTTAAAAGATAATTAAACAACATTAATTTTAATTTAAAAACATCTCATTAATGTAAAGAATTCGAACATAATCATATATCTTATATTTCAGGGAGAAAAAAAGGAGTATTTAAATTTTTTGAATAAATAATACTACTTTCATTCTCCAAAAAGTGTTTTCTGGTCATTGATATGAAAAATAAAAATTAGAATATTTTTTTTGCATACAAATTTTGAGAATATTTTTGCATTTCATACATATCACAAAAAATATTAAAGTGTTTAATTTAATAATAATGATATGAATAATATATGGTTATGATAAGTTTAAAAACATATATATTTTAAACACCAACTTGAGTTCAATTTTCAATTAATTGAAAAATCAACTGAGTTAACTCAATAGTGATTCATATTATCCAATGGAGTTGACGCGATAATAGTAAATGTTATGTTTAATAATTACAACAAAGTTGACCCTATAATTGTTAGTTGGATAAATTTTTTAATTTTAATGATGGATGCAAAAAAAAAATTGCATAGGTAAAGACATTTCTATTTGTTCATTTTTTGAGTTTTATAAATGCATTTAATTATAATCACATTTAATCATAGACTTTTATAAAATTATAACAAACTTACACTCGATACAAAATAAAAATTTACTATTATTAATTATGTTTGACCAATTACTTTTATTTTTATCTAGATTATTTTGAATTCTATAATTTGTTATGCTATTATTTATACATAAAGATTATTAAATTACCAAAAAGTTATAAAATCACAACAAAATAAGGCATGTGTCTCACACGGGCTAATAAACTAGTGTTGTTTATTAGCAATAAAATTTTTTTAGGGAATTAATATTTTCACAAGTAATTAAAAATATTAATTTCACAAAATCTCTTCTCACGTAAGGGTAAACCCTGCATACTATTTATGTGATATTGTGGAACTAACATTTTTATTTGTGAAAATATAATTTTTCATTTTTTATCTTAAAAAATCTACTAATAGCTAATATATATTTTATGAAATGACAAACCTTTTTTCCCTCATGGGAAGGCATTAGAAATAGTTTATTTGCTTTTGGCTGCAAAATTACACTTTTGTTATTTCACATATTTGTATAGTAGAAAAACATATGTGTTAGTTTCAAATGACACGAAAGATATCTAGAAGAGGGGGGGGGGGGGGGGAATAAATTCTTTAAAACTTTTCCTTTACTTTAATTTAAGATAGAATGAATTATTAATGAATTATTTTAGCACAGCGGAATATGATTTTGTTACCCCTTCTTGATATGTTAATGTAATCATTCAACAAGCAGTTATATAGCAGTTATATCAGTTAATAGACATAAGATGAAAGACACCATATTTTAAGTGGTTCAGAGTTCACAAGACTCCTACTCTACTGTTCTGCTCCTTGAGCAGCAAATCCACTAAGGATACTCTTACAATTTTCGAATCACTAAGATTCTTTCAAGACCAGCAATCTTGGAATTTTAGTTCACTAAGAAATCTACAAGTCCAGCAGACTTGGATACTCTAGTTCACTAAGAACTTTTCTCGTGAGTAGTATTGGTTTGGGTGTACTACTAAGTTTCAATTAGCATAAGTTTCTCAAGAACTTAGTAGCGAGGCAAGATAATTCTTTTGTTTGATCGTTTTGAATTCTTGCGTATTCTTTTCTGTCTTGTGTTATTTTCTTGTTTGATCTTGGGCACCTCATATAGGAGCTTCAGATTTCTTCCCGTTTTGAAATCTATTCTTTTCTTCTTGCGTATTCTTTTCTGTCTTGTGTTATTTTCTTGTTTGATCTTGGGCACCTCATATAGGAGCTTCAGATTTCTTCCCGTTTTGAAATCTATTCTTTTCTTCAGTTTCTGCCCGTTACCTTATGATGAAAAGCTGCTAAATATAATATTCATTTAGCTCATTAATGCTTTGACCAGGTATTAATTGACCTGCTGATACTGTTCATAAAAGGTGTCTCTTTTTTCTTCCTTGGGACAAGACGTGACAGTCCTAGGTTTCTACCAACTCCTATAGAGGTAACTGGTCTCCCATACACTATGGCTGATAGGACACAGTCTTCTGACTTTAGTGCTACCTTGAAATCTTCACTCTGTTGCTTCGCACGCATTGGTCAGTCCTCTGATATTTCTGACTTTAAGCCCTTGGCAGAGGTTCACCTGTTCACATTGATGTAGACTGTTCTTCTCAATGAAGTTGCTTCTGTCTTTTAGTACACGAGATGAACCATCAGACGTTTAGGTATTGATCTGTATTACATGTAGTTGAGGAGAGTCAAAGTGTTGTTTTAAATAACTCTTGCTTTTATTCAATGAATCTCTATGATCAACTCTACGATCAATCATGTTGTAGTGTCTGTTCTGTGATAAGGCATACCGGTCATAGAGTCAGTTCTATAGTTGTTTGCTTTGGTCGTATAGTATGTTCTACAATTGGGCTTCTTCCTTGGTCGTAGAGTTTGTTCCTTCGATTTGACCAAATCGTAGAGTCTGGTCTATGAACAGACTTGGTCATCGAGTCTTCCTTGCGCGAAATTGTAGAGTCTATTCTACGATCAGACTGAAACGTTGAGTCTTCTTGGCACAGAGTCGTAGAGTCTACTCTACGATCAGACTGAAACGTTGAGCCTTCTTGGCGCGGAGTCGTAGAGTCCATTCTATAATTAGACTGATTGAAGAGATACAACACAAGATCAACCTAACAGATTTTGATCCTTTTAAAATCTAAGTCCTTGTACATTACAAAGGACTTTGCAACTCAATACATTCATAACCAAAAGATTAACCTAACATTTTTGATCTTATGTAACTAAGTCCTTGTACATCATAAATAATTCAAGGACTTTACAACTCTACTAATGAATGCATTTATTAACTTAATTCTTATCATCAAATCAAATAAGCAATGTTCAACAATCTCCCCTTATTTCATTATGACAACACTAATAGCAGAAGGTAGTTTGAACACTTAAATTAAGCAAATGCATTTAAATGATAGAATGCCTAATATACAGTGAGCATATGTATTTCAAATTAAAGATGAATTTTATTGATGTATAGTCAGATGTACAATGAGTGGTTAAAACAAAATATATAAAGGTAAATACTTACCTCCTTCTACTAGGATATCTTCTTCTCTCATCTTCATGCCTTTGCCTAGGAGATCTTCTTCTCTCATCTTTCTGCCTTTGCCTAAAGAGTGCTCTCCTTTCCTCTTCTGCCCTTTTAAGTTCCATTTCTTCCCTTTGTATAGCTTCTTCCTCTTTAACTTGGAGCCATGTTTGTGAGCTGGATGGTCTCGCTGTTGAGATTGTCCTCGATGACTTGGTACAGATGATCTTGCAGTTGAGTCCTGTCTGAGATGAATTGGTACTGCTTTAAACCTAGGATGTTGAATTGACGTTTGAACCATTCTCATCCCTTGAGGTGCTCTTCCTTTTCTGCTTTGACTAAGAGCCATACTCTTCTCCCCCTTGTTGGCATCATTAATTTTGGCCACTGTAACGACCCCGAAATTCGACCCACTTTATTCCCTTAAATCTTATATTTAATAAAAATTATTTTCATTACGTCCAAATTTCGGTCCGTTAATAAATCTTTCATCACCTAAATTGATCCCTTATTTAATTTCAATATCATCGGTTACCAAATTTTCGATATAAATTTTTCTTTTTCTCAACTTGATCATTGTATTAAAACATTTGGATATTTAAAATCCTTACATTCTGGATTCTAGTCCCTGGATCGCAACCTTAACCTTTTTCTTTTCTCTTACTAGTGTCATACAGCTCAACATTCACAATTTAATATTGTTCATATCCATACAATTTATTCTTGATTTCATAATCCATAGTTAAGCCATTTAGTAATTTCTATCGTAACATCTATCTAGTACAATCACAGTTCAAAACTTGACTTATCCTGTCTGGATTCAACATATATGTACATACAAAATAACACTATAAACCTAACAATAGTATTCACATTATGTTATTGAAATATAACAATAACGTTCACAACTTTCTGTGATTATCCGTCTTTATATCATCTGATATTTTTGAAATTCATTTCTTTCCTGCAAAAATGTTTATTAAGCAAGTAATGAGCACAACGGCTCAGCAAGTTCAACAGTTATACTTCACGTAGCACATACCTTATCATGCTTGGTGTGTGTTATATATCATGTGCTTGTGCTTCTACTATAGCAATATATCTCATATATATTCATATCGTTGCACAAAATACACATTGTGGTCATATTAATCACGTATCACGTAACACATAATTTGTATGCAGTTAAAACAGGAATTACATATCATAACATTCCAACATTTAACATAAAAGAGACTGAAGAACTTGCCTGACGTCCAGTTATTTAAATTGTTAGCTCAAACCCTTATCTCGATCAACCTATGATCATAAAATAATCAAATAATAATTATTCATCTCTTTATGATATTAATTTATTTAATTAATATCATCTCTGAACTAATTATCAATCTATACGGTTAATTATAATAACATCGTCCCTTAATATATTCATTTAACTTAATATCAAATACATTCACTACGGACAACCCGGCTCATCGGATAAATTTTAACATATTCGGTTGCCCGAATTTTTATTTATTCATTTTCTAGCCTTTAAACTCATTTGATTAATATTTAAAATATTTAAATATTAATCCCCAATATTTAATATTTTTATAAAAATATTAAATTTAATGCCCAAACATCATTTCTACATTTTTAGTATTTTTCTATAATTTTCTATGATTTTTAAACAATTTTTTAAACATTTATTTCAATAAAATTTGATTCTGAGGGCATTTTAGTAATTTCCTCGCCCATAGGGACTCATTCGGTATTTCCCGAAAAGCCCAGGGGCATTTTCGTTATTTCGGCAACGTTAGGGGCAAATCCGGAATTTTCCGAAAAGTCCAGGGGCAATTTTGTAACTTCCGCGGCCTTAGGGACACGTTGGGTATTTCTGGAAAAAGGCAGGGGCAACACGGTAATTTCCAGCATTGCCAGTCGCCCGCGCATTGCGCGGCGACTGTTCCTGCCGACGCCACAAAACGACGTCATTTTCCAGCCCGTTTCTGGGCTCCGCGCAATGCGCGGCTCCCCCCTTCCGCGCCATGAAACGACGCCGTTTCATCCCTGCAGCTGAAAAAAAATGCGCGGCAGCCCTGCAATTCATTTCTTCTTCCTTCCCAGCGACACAGTGCATCACCTTTTCATTTTTTATCCACTTTTGCTCCAAAAATTCACAATAAACTCCTCCAAAAATCACGTAATTCATACATATACATCTATAAATTATTTGAAATAAATTTTCTAATTATTCACAATTTTTTTCCAACAAATTATTTACAACCACAATTACACAAAATAAATTAATAAAATTCATTTTTATACCTTCAATGCTTGGAAATCCTTCCTTTGAACTTGTTCTTCTCTCCTCTCTTAATGGTAGTGTATGGTGGCGGATGGTTGCGTTCGGTGGAGCAAGAAAGGATAGAGAATTATGTTTGTGTGTGTATTTGTTGCTTTTCTTTTCCTTTATTTCTTTTTCCTTCCTTTTGGTTGCTTTTTCCTTTCCTTTTATAAACCACAAGTCTTAACTCCTTTTAAAAATCCCACAATTCCACCGCCTGTCTGCCTTCCCGATTCCCGAAATTTCCAACAATTTCCACAAATTATGCCTAAATAATTTATTTAATGCATTATGTAATTATTTTGTGTAGTAAATATTTTATATAATAAATATAAAATATTTATTTAAATTCACTAAAAATCATAATATGATTTGTCAATAATATTAACACCCTTTTTGGGTACTTTATTTGACAAATTTTGTACACGCATAATGACATGCATGTAATTATTTGAGGTAATTTATACCTCCAAAAATCATAAAATAATTCATAGAACGTATAAAAATTATTTTCCTAATTTTTCACTTCATTACCTGGACAACATGTTACATTAACATGTTCTCGTTTCCGAAATATTATCTTTCATAAAAGTCATAATAATTCCATTATCCATAAATATAATTTTTATTAAATTAAAACATTCCTTTTTCTTATTTATTATTCAATTTCTTTAATATTTACAATAATTTCTTTATATATAAATTATATAACTTAATATTATATAATTTATATATTTACATTCTCCTTTCTTAAATAATTTCTTAATTCCCTTCAACCTTATTCCATTTAATCACCTTATATAAATTACATAATTATTCTTATATAATTTATATAATTATTATTTTCTTCATACCTTATTTTAATTTCCTTATATAAATTATATAATTATTATTATATAATTTATATAATTACCTTTCCTTCTCCATTAATTTCTAAATTTCTTCCAAAATTCTTGATAAACTCTAAAATCGATAACTACAATTTTACAACTTCCTCATTAGCTTTTCATAAATTCTTGGATTAATTTAATTATTAATCCCTTAATTTTCATAATTAATGAAATTTATAATTTTCTCAATTAAACATAACACACACACACACACACACACACACACACACACACACACACACACACACATATATATATATATATATATATATATATATATATATATATATATATATATATATATATACATATCTAACTCCTGCATTTCACATTACCACATAGCCTTAATTAAATTATAATTTCTGCATTTTCATAATAATTTAATTGTACAATTTATTGTACAATTACCTGAAATTTCTCTTATTCTTCATAAATTGTTTCCAAACAATTTATTTACTTTTTAATTATTTTAAATCAACACAAATCATCACCATCTCTATACAAATTTAATTTATCAATTAAATCATATCACATACCTTAAATCACATAATATAATCATTTATTTAACAACCTTGATAATTTTATTAATTAAATTCTCATTTGATATTATTAAATAATTCTGAAAATTCGGATCCTCACAGCCACCTTATCCAATAGCTGTTGCATACCCTGAACAAGTTCTTGATGATAAGTCTGGATGGTAGTTACATCATTGTGGTGTTCTTGAAGTCGTTCTTCAACTAGCATCTATTTATGCTCCACCACTGTCAGAGTTTCATCTAATCGATGAGCTTGTTCTCTGAGAGATTTCTTCATATCGAAGATCTGATCAGTGAGGAGGGCTATAAATTTAGCATTGGTTTCTTGAAGAATGTCGATTGACTTTTAATGGTTGGCCATCGCTTTAATAAACATTTCATCCCTTGCCTTAAGATTGTCGGAAACTGCTGCAATTAACTCCTTCAGCCTTGAGGAGAATGCGCTTCCCAAATTTTGAGAAAGGTTGTTTGCAGTAGTAACAACATTGTTTAATCTCTATTGAATGATGTGGGACTTAGATGCCAGATCGTTTTGTATCTCTTCTTGCATATAACTTGTAATATCAGTTAAGCCCTCAGTTGTAGGCAGTAGAGATATATTTTCTATAATTTCTTTGAGGAGTTGAGTTGTTTTCCCCTGGTCAGCCATGGAGCTTGGAATGTGGAAGTATTCATAACTAGATGTTGAGGGGATGTCTTCGTGTGTTAAGAGTAGTCTAGGTGGTCGGGAAGGTTAAGCAGGAGGCATTGTTTGTGTAGAAGGCAAGATTTGAGGAGAGTCTTGAGGGTACTCTACATTTTGATCATTTAAGTTTTCTGGACCATCAATTGTAGAGTGTGAGAACTCTACAACTGGGGTAGGGTTAGACGTAGAGCTTGTTTCAGAGTTTGCTTTTGACAGCTCCTCGAATTGATTGAAGGGTCATGCAGGTGTATGAAGTTGTATGAAGGCTAGAGGGATAAGGTGTACCTTTTGCCCTACTGTAGGTGAAAATGAGTTGTTTGAGATCAGCTTTTGAGCAAAATAAAGGTTTTGAGGGTACCCTAGAGCCAAAATCACCATGTTGGGATATGCTTTGTAGGTCCAAAAAGGTTGATCCCATGCATTGTGCACCAGGGCTCGGTGGAATGACATTAGTGGCAAGAATTTCATTAGGCAGTTGTAGTCGAGATGTCTCTGTTCATTTCTTCCCACTGCCACTATTTTGATGTCATCCTATTCCTCAGTATTTATGGATTTGTGGCTAGAGGGATTGATACTGGAATGGTTTCTTCTCAAATCTCCCCCTTAATTTGAGCATCAATAGGATCAGTTGCTTCAAATGGCTCCCCCTCAACTGGAGCATTGTCTGATTTTTCATGTAGCTCATCCTCAGCTACTGAGCCTTTTTCAGTCATTTGATATACTAATTTCACTAGCCTTCTTTTCTTTAGTTTTGGCTCTAATGAAGTGACCTCCTCAGCCTTATGCTTGTTATGAGTTTTCCTTCTCCGTTCTAATTCTTCATCTTCTGAGGCAGCCTTCTCTTTAGGAGTAACGTCAGAGGCCTCGTTTGATGATTCTTGAGGTTCTTCAATCTTAAGGGCTTTCTTTCATTTCCTCTTCCAGATTAGACCAGGAGATTGCCTGCTGACCTCCTGAGATTCTGCGTCTACAAATATGTTCTTCATTAGTGAGGGCCTAGTACCACTCTGTATTCCTTCACTATCTCTAGATCGGAATACTTTCCTATTCTTTAACTGGGTTTCTCTTTTAGTTTTTGAATAGTCTCTGGGTCATCCTCTTATTTGCGTTGAGGACTTCCCCTTCGGCATGCTCGATCTTATCCCCTAATATTGATTGAAGGAGAATGCTTATAAATCTCCTATAGGGCATTTTTCTGACCCCTTTTGCTTTCTCTGCATTTAGGATCCACTTTCTGATCCATTCAAATAGTAAGGAGTCATAGTTGATGTTTATCTTCTTTACTATGGCTATCATTATCTTTAGCTAGATCTCACTGACAGAGCCGTGAGCTGAGTCTTTGTAGATGAGGCATTTCCCTAAGATGTCAGCCAAAAATTCATACTTCTGGGGAAACTTTTTCTTCTTCAATCCTCTCAACTCTGGATTCTTCTTGTGGTGCATCCTTCTCAGGCCCTCTTCTGTACTCACCATGTTAAGAGTCGTGAGGTCCCCATGTTTAAAACCTAGGGCTAGGTTTATTTCTTCAGATGTGAGATTGAGCTTAACCCCTTTAACTATGGTGGTTAGGGTTCCATTTACATACGATCCATTTGTATAGAACTCTTGGACTAGCTTTGATAGGATCCTTGTGTTGGTTCCTAATGCTTCTCAAAGGCCAGCCCTTTCTAACAGATGGATTATCCTTCGGTACTGTTTATCGGCGGTAGTGAAGGCTGCAAAGTTTAGTTCGTTTCCCGATATAACTTGAGCATACACCATTTGATTGCTTTTCTGTAACAAGAGGAATGATTTAACTAAGTATTGTAAATTTAGGGTTCTAGATTGCGAGAGAGAGATAGTTTTCATTTTTTTATTTTTATTTTGAAGAATAATGAAAGACGCGCAGTTTTCAAAATGTTTAAAACTTCCCTCTATGTTTGCTGAGAGTGAGACGCGTGTCAAATTTTGATAAAAGAACTTTTAGTTGGTTGATGACTATTTTTCCCTTTGTCTCCCCCTGAGCTCTACGATCCCTCTTGACACAACGATCCTTTGCTTTGGCAGTTGTTGAGTGAGCTTTATGACTGGGATGTACTCTACGATCCTTGGCTTGACAATCGTTGAGTGAGCTCTACAATGTGAAGTGTACTTTACGATCCTTAGCTCGACAATCGTTAAGTAGGCTTCTACGATTTGAAGTGTACTCTACGATCCTTGGCTCCATGATCGTTGAGTAGGCTCTACGAATTGTTCTTTACTTTATTCTTTGAACATTTTTCTCCTTACAGTGTTAGTAGCTTCCAAAGCATGATATATATTAAGAGTCTAGATTTAGCATTCCTAACTCACTTATAAGTTTATTAAATCTTGATTCATCTAACGATTTTTTAAATACATCTGCTAGTTGATCTTTAGTTGGGATATAGTGTAGTGATATATTATCATTTTGTACATGATCCCTAATGAAATGATAGCTTATGTTTATGTGCTTAGTTCTTGAATGCATAACAGGGTTATTGTAACGCCCCCAAATCCGGGTCCTTGAACCACGGGTTCAGTGCTCACGATACTATTCTACCCTGTCAACATATCCATTCATTCAGAATAATAATAAAACTTAATTACATTCATTCATAACTATATCAGGTTCTACATACCTTTATACATACATACATCTGTACCTGACATATTACAAAAAGATACAGTTTACATATACATGACCCTATCACTGTATATCAACTATTTGCTGATTTTTCCTTTTCCCTTGTTTGTACCCGACCCCTCGACCTGCTCAGGTTTAGCTGAAATATCATGTTTAAAAGCAAGAGTGAGCATGAAATAGCTCATCAAGTAATTAAACAATGATGACATGATATCTCAGAATGGGGAATGAAAATCATTTACAATGAGTACAAGTCGTTTACAGTAAGCTGAACCAAACAATGTAATGGATCATTTCCAATAGCTGACCAATATCAGTTCAATATATGAACATGAGAACATGCATAACTTTACATGATTAGCTGAAAACATGAAGCTTGCTTGCTGTACAGTCACAAGACCTAGAACTCGTTAAGAACAATACCAATCATAAAGACTGACATTGCCCAGGATAGTCATAAGACTGCTGTTCAATTTAGATGTGTACTCTGGGTGATCAGCCCATCGTACTTTTATATTGTGCACAACATAAACATCTAGCGACGCAACCACGCCATGAAATTATATTGCTTTATACTTTACTCCCATTTAACAGGGTTGTTCTATTACAGCATATCATAGAATCCGCACCACATCAACGTGGATTGGAGCACATAACAATAAACATTTGATTTCAACATAAATCATCATATGTGTCTAGCCGGAATCAAGATTGGCATCAACCCTTTTTCAGAGTAGTTCAATGGTGAATGAACTTTACATGAGCATATGAATGCATATTGTGAATAACTGCTCAAGGAACTGCAATTAAGAGTTCAGATAAAACACTTGCCTGTATCCTCGTCTATCACAACCGGCAAAATATTACCCAATATGGGAATATTTGCTTGAAGGTGGGTAATTAAATAATAAGTCCAAATGTTATGTTGATTAATAGCCCAAGAGGTAATTAATATAAGTCCAATTAATTAATGTTGATAAGTATTGTATATAATGAGGTGGTACTCTAATTAAATAAATTACATAGCCCAAGTTATGGAAGATGTGTGAGTTGTGTTGGGTAGCCCAAGTAATTAAATAAGAGAGCCCAATGCAAAGTAAACTACGTAGCCCAAACATTTAAAAAGTCAATTGACGATCAAAGTGTTGGGAAATTTGGTTGAGTGTAAAGAATTAACTAATGTAGGGTTAATTGAATAACCCTAGTTGGTAGGCAAGATAGAGAATTAACTAAATATTGGTTAATTGCTAGAAGAAGGAAAGTAGTGATGAGAATTAACTATGGATGAGTTAATTGAATAACCCAATGTGGTAGAATTATTTATAGCAAGTGTAAGGGGAGTATATTTTAAATCCAAGTGTGATATTAATCTAGGTCAAATTAATTTACCTAGTAATCCATGTAATTAATTAAACTAGGTCCAATAAATTAACCTAGTAGCCTATATAATTTAATTAAATATTGATCCATGTAATATTTGAAACAAGCCCAATGCTTAATTTAATTAATTGTAGCATGTTTTAGTTAATGTTAGCCCAATGTAATAAATAAATTGAGCCCAAACAAATTAAACGAATGAGCCCAATATAATTAATTCTAAGGTCCAAAATGGAGCCCAATAAGCTTGTATAGGTGAATATGTATACATATATTGGTGTGTATATATATGGATACTTATATAATTATATAGGACTTAAAAATAAAGTCAAATTGCAGAAATAAAATGGTCAATCCCGAATTTTGGGCCCCACATGGATGGGAAGCTAGCTTGTTGGTTGATTTTTGAGTGTAAAATGGTTTAAGCAACCCCCAACCACCCTAGTCATTTATATGTTCATTCAAAGGGTCTATCAAGTGGTCATTCTATGCTTAGTAAGCAAGATTAAGCTCCTAATTGACTAACATTGGTTGATGAGCAAATGTCTCATCGTAGTTAATTCCTTCTTCTTAAGAATAGCCTTTGGCTACCAGTCTTGCTTTGTTCCCTGTAATCACACCTTTTTCAAATTGATTGAGCTCCTCTTGCATGGCCTCTATCCAACTTGAATCTCCTGAGGCTTCTTCGATCTTCTTGGGTTCCACTTGAGAGATAAAGCTTAGGTAGAAGCATTAATTTAAAGTTGCAGCTTTTATCTTGATTCTGACATTTAGATTTCCAATTATTAGATCTTGAGTGTGATCCTTGGTCTACTTTCTTCTGCTAGGAACGTCTGTTCTGATGCCTTCTTGTTTGAGTTCTTCTAAATCAACTTCTTGTTCTAATCATAGAGTTTCAATGTCTGGCATGATGAACTCTACGGTTTCTTTTGCTTGCATAACATTTTCTGTTGCTAGTTCCATGATCGTAGAGTCCGACTCTACAATTTTGAGTTATTTCATTGTTGAGTTTATTTATGATGAATCGTTGAGTGTTGAGCTTTTCTTTTCTGGATATGATTCATTGAATGTGACATGGATGGAGATTTCAACAGTTAAGGATTCCTTGTTGAATACTCTGTATGCTCTGCTAACCGTAAAATAGCCAAGGAAGATTCTTTCATCTGACTTTAGCTGGAATTTGGTTAGATGCTTCTTGCCATTGTTGAGTACATAGCATAGACATCCAAACGCATGAAAGTAGCTTATGTTTGGCTTTCTTCCTTTCTACAATTCGTATGAAGTCTTTTTCAATGTTGGGTGTATGGGTGACCTGTTCTGGGTGTAACATGCAGTGTTGATTGCTTCAGCCCAAAAATACTCAGGAAGATAAGCTGCTGCAAGAAGGGTTCTTCCTGCTTTAATCAGAGTCCTATTCTTCCTTTCTGCTACTCCATTCTGTTGAGGAGTCATTGGAGCTGAGAAGTTATGATTGATTCCATTTTCTTCACAAAACTAGTCCATATCTGAAAAGTCAAACTCTCTTCCATGATCACTTCTGATATCCTTGATCTTCTCACCCTTTTCATTCATGATTAGTTTGAAGAGCTTGATAAGATGTGAAATAGTTTCATCTTTAGAGCTTGGAAAAGATACCCATGTTATCTAGTGTAGTCATCCACTACCACTAGAGAGTATCTCTTTCCTCCAAGGCTTGCAGTTGGGATAGGCCCGAATAAATCCATGTGTAGTAATTGAAGAGCTCTATCATTTGAGTTGACAGTCTTGCTCTGGAAGGAGATCTTTGTTTGCTTTCCAAGTTGACATGCTTTGCAGGGTTTTTCTTTGATGAAGTTAAGCTTTGGCAATCCTCTTACTAGGTCTTTGGAGGCAAGCTTTGACATACTCTTGAAGTTAAGATGAGATAATCTCCTATGCCAAAGCTAACACATATCTTCAAGGGCTTTAGCAAGGAAACATACTGTCTCATTTGAACTTAATTGGGCAAGGTTGACCACGTAGACATTTCCTTCTCGAGCTCCTACTAACCTTAAAGAGTTAGTATTCAAATCTCTAACTTGGCATTGGCTGTTGAGAAAGGTGACTTGATGTCTTTTGTCACACAATTGACTGATGTTTAATAGGTTATGTTTTAGTCCTTCAACATAAGCCACCTTACAGAAAGATATTGCACCATTTTCAGTCGAGCCATATCTTCTGGTTTTTCCTGATTTGTTGTCTCCAAAGATGACTGTAGGTCCATCATTTTCCTTGTAATCTGACAGAAGAGCCTTGTTCCCTGTCATGTGTCTTGAGCATCCACTGTCAAGGTACCAGATGGATCTCTTTTCCTTCATGACAAATCAATCTTTATTTTGGTACCCATGTTTGCTTGGGTCCTATTTTGTTAGTACTTTTTAGGACCGAAATCTATTTGATTTTAGAATTTTATAGTATATGATAATGATAACCTAATAAATATTTATCATTTTTGTGATGGTGCCTATGATTGATATGATATTGCTGATGATGTGTGTATATTTGTGAATTCCTATTTGTCTAGGATTTGTATGAATTATAATTGCTCATAGTCTTTTTGTTGGACTGATATAGATGATGCTTCCATACTACTCTACGATTCTCATGTTTCATAGAGTGAAAGTTAACTCTACGATTTCTGCAAGGTTGGTTCATAGAGTAAGTTTTGCTTAACTCTGTGATCCTTTGAGGTTCAGTTATAGATGTTGACTTGCTTTTTAATTTTCTGAATCCTAGACCAGTATGAGTTTTATTGTCTAATGCGATAACATTATTTGTAGAGTGTGGGTAGCTGGGAGAGATTGATTCTGAGGATTTGATGAACACAATGCCATTATTAAAATTAAAGGAGTTGCTTTCATTTACTTCCATTGATTTCTCCATATTAGGCTCTGAGAAAGAATTCTTAAAACCTAATCCTGATCTATTAGCTACATCTCTTTGTCTTGAGATCAGGGTGTTCATAGACAAACTTGATTTGTTCAACATGGAAATTGTCTTTTCTAATTCCTGAATTTTGGAGACTAGTGAAGACTCTTTCCGAGTGCTCAATTCAATTATCTTTTTCAGTTTTTCATTCTTAGTCTTAAGACTAGAACAAATTTTCTCAGTTTGAAGCGTGACTTCTAATTTTATACTTAATTTATCTTTTTCCTCTTCTAGATGAGAGTGATCTTTAGACAACCTTCTAAACATTTTCATGTATTTGTGTAATTCTATCATTAAGTCATGCATACCTTATCTAAGATCATCAATGTTTAATTCAGGAGAGTAGAAGTCAAATACTTCATCTATGTTGAATTTTTTTTGTTTGCTACTTTATTCTTCTTTTGCCATTAAGCACAGGTTGGCCTTCTGTGGCTCTTCACCATCACTTGACTTAGAGGTTAGTTCCTCTCTTGAGTCACTCTAGAGGCCTTCAGCTATGAAGCTTTTTGTCTTTCTTCTTTTTCTTGTGGAGGCTCTTGAATTCTTTTTTTGGATTTGCTTTTGTTCTATCCTTCCTCAGCTCTTCTCTCAAGGGTTTTGGACACTTAGCAATAAAATGGCCCAGCTTTTTGCTATTAGAGAAAAGGTCATTTGTTTGTTCTTTGCTGCTGCTACTTTTAAACTTCTGTGGTCTGTTTCTATTGATGAATCTTTTAAATTGTCTGACCAGGATGGCAGCTCCTTCATCATTATCTGATTCATCTTTATCAGAGTCAGAGTCATCCTTAAGATTGCTTTTGTGAGCTGAAGTTGAGACTTTAAGGGCAATGTTTTTCTCCTTCTTTCTTCCTTCAGATAGAGTCTCTGCCCTTTGATTTAGCTCCAGCTCGTAGGTAAGAAGATTTCCATAGAGCTGTTGTACAGTATTCTCGTGCAAGTTCTTTGACTCTTGGATGGCTGTGGTTTTGGCATCCCATTTGCTTGGTAATAATATCATGAATTTGATGATGAGATCTCTATTTGGATAGACTTTCCCAAATGATCTGAGAGAGTTTAGCAGCAAGTTAAATCTTTCATAGGTGTTTGTAATGTTCTCTCATGATATATGGGTGAACATTTTATATTGCTGAATAAGCAGTGAATGCTTATTTTCTGTGACTTCTTATGTTCCTTCGTGCATGATCAACAGAGTCTGTCAGACTTCTTGAGTTGTTTTGCAGTTGACAACATGTTTAAACAACTCATCATCTATAGAATGGAATAGATTATTTTTCACCTTTTTGTCTCTTTGAACATCCTTCTTTTCGTTGTCTGTCCATTCTTCTCTTTTTCTTTTCTACTAGCTTGTTTGGATCTATAATCGTTAATGTAAGCTTCATTGGTATAACTGGCCCATTAAGTACCGCCTCAAATAGCTTGTCGTCTATTGCATCCATGTAAGCCTGCATACAAACTTTTCAGTTAGCAAATTTTTCTTTATTGCACATAGGTGGTACCTCCACCAAGTTTTGATCCATTCTTGTTGTGTGCCATTAGATTTACTCAAGCTTGTAAGGCTTTAAATGTGAGAACCTTCTCTGATACCAATTGTTAGTTCCCAATGACACAAAAGATATCTAGAAGGGGGGGGGGGGGGGTTGAATAGATTTTTTAAAACTTTTCCTTTACTTTAATTTAAGATAGAATGAATTATTAATGAATTAGTTTAGCACAGAGGAATATGATTTAGTTACCGCTTCTTGATATGTTAATATAATAATTCAACAAGCAGTTATATAGCAGTTATAGCAGTTAATAGACACAAGATAAAAGACACCAGGTTTTAAGTGTTTCAGAGTTCATAAGACTCCTACTCCACTGTTTTGCTCCTTGAGCAGCAAGTCCACTAAGGATACTCTTACAATTTTCGAATCACTAAGATTCGTTCAAGACCAGCAGTCTTGAAACTTTAGTTCCCTAAGAACTCTACAAGTCTAGCAGACTTGGATACTCTAGTTCACTAAGAACTTTTCTCGTAAGTAGTATTGGTTTGGGTGTGCTACTAAGTTTCAATTAGCATAAGTTTCTCAAGAACTTAGTAGCGAGACAAGATAATTCTTTTGTTTGATCTTTTTGAATTCTTGCGTATTCTTTTCTTTCTTGAGTCGTTTTCTTGTTTGATCTTGTGCCTCATATAGGAGCTTCAGATTTCTTCCCGTTTTGAAATCTGTTCTTTTCTTCAATTTCTGTCTGTTATCTCATGATGAAGAGCTGCTAAATATAATATTCATTTAGCTCATTAATGCTCTGACCAGGTATTAATTGACCTGTTGATTCTGTTCATAAAAGGTGTCTCCTTTTTCTTCATTGGGACAAGACGTGACAGTCCTAGGTTTCTGCTAACTCCTATAGAGGTAACTGGTCTCCTATACACTATGGCTGATAGGACACAGTCTTATGACTTTGGTGCTACCTTGAAATTTTCACTCTGTTGCTTAGCACGCATTGGTCAGTCCTATGATATTTTTGACTTTAAGCCCTTGACAGAGGTTCGGCTGTTTGCATTGATGCAAACTGTTCTTCTCAACGAAGTTGATTCTGTCTTTTAGTACACAAGAAGAACCATTAGACGTTTAGGTTTTGATCTGTATTACATGTAGGTGAGGAGAGTCATAGTGTTGCTTTAAATAACTCTTGCTTTTATTCAACGAATCTTTACGATTAACTCTACGATCAATCATGTTGTACTGTCTGTTCTGGGATAAGGCATACCGTAGAGTTTACTCTATGGCCACTCTGTTGGTCGTAGAGTCCGTTCTATAGTTGCTTGCTTTGGTCGTAGAGTACGTTCTACGATTGGGCTTTTTCCTTGGTCGTAGATTCTATTTCTTCGATTTGACCAAATCGTAGAGTCTGGTCTTTGAACAGACTTGGTTGTCGAGTCTTCCTTGCGTGGAATCGTAAAGTCTATTCTACGATCAGACTAAAACGTTGAGTCTTCTTGGCACAGAGTCGTAAAGTCTATTCTACGATCAGACTGAAACGTTGAGTCTTCTTGGCACGGAGTCGTAGAGTCCATTCTATGATCAGACTGATTGAAGAGATACAACACAAGATCAACCTAACAGATTTTGATCCTTTTAAAATCTAAGTCCTTGTACATTACAAAGGACTTTACAACATAATACATTCATAACCAAAAGATCAACCTAATAGTTTTGATCTTATTTAACTAAATCCTTGTACATCATAAACAATTCAAGGACTTTACAACTCTACTAATGAATGCATTTATTAACTTAATTCTTATCATCAAATCAAATAAGCAATGTTCAACAATATATTAATCTTGTCAACTCACACTACTAAAAAATTTTCCATCTTAAAATTTAATTTGAGACATATTTTACCCATCTCAAAATCCGTGTCAGTAAGTCGCGTCGCTAAATTTTCGCGTCTCAAAATTCATCTAAAAAAAATTTAGATATAGAAAATGTTCATCCCAAAAATATTTAAAGACTGATTGTTTCCATCTCAAATAGCCCTTAAGTTCTTATCAACTTACCCACAAGGAGTTACATTTTGAAGTTATCTTTGTCAGTCTCTAATTTTGGCGGAAAACATTTATGCCATTTTTTAAACGCTCATAATTTGAGACATAAACTAGTCGTCTCAAATCTGTTTCTAAATAGCTTTGGCATGAAAAATATATATTTGAGACGTTTCATTTTCGTCTCTAATCTGTCTTAAACATTAGCATAGAAAAAAATTAGTTTCAAATTCAATTTCTAAATTCGTCACAAAATTAAATACAATTTTTTTTCACAAATTTTTATTTTTGAAAATTTTCACACCCAAACAATTTTAATTACTTTAATAAAATAAAACATTATCAAAACACATTAACATTATTGCAACTATCATTACATATCAATTATGTACATGATAATATCAATATGTTATGAAATATTACAAACTAATAGTCCAAATCAACACTTCAAAATCTAATAATCTAGCATATACATCACAATCCCCATACTCGCCAATACCAACTAGCTAGCAACTAACGTTAATACTGTTACTGCTTAGTACAAACTAGGGATAACCCGTGCTTAAAGGCACGGTGTAATTAATATAACAGTTGAGTATTATATCTAATATTTTTAGATTGAAAATTCTAAAACTGTTGTGGACTCTCAGTTCCATAATAGAACTGAGAGTCCAACCATTAATACAAAAAGATTGATACTCAATTCAGTCATAGTTTCTTTTTTAAGCAAACATTAGTGTGCTACTTGTAGACACCCAAATTTTGCACTTTTGCACTAACCCTGATAGGAGGGCAGAATCGTCATTTGACCCGACGAGCGAAAAGGAAGGTGGACCCCAACATCAAGCCACCCCAGCGATTTACGGTCAAAGCCGCCACAACGGACAACGGACAACGAACATCCGGTCACTTGAGGCAAGGCGAACAGTTGATCCAGAAAAACCTGAGCCGACGACAAAAGACGACTGATGGCCACTCCGCTTACGATGTTCGGAAGCCAAGCACAATTATTAAATTCTATATCAAGTCGCAGCCCTCCGAACTAGCCTCCCAGAACAATGTGGCACGTTTCCCAGGGATTTCCGGATTGCAAAAATACAGCCTTCCAAAATAATACCGCAGAAATTGGCGAATTAAGACCGCGTGGCACGAAAATCGAGAAAAGCAAGCCAGACAGCCGCGGATGCATCTATGGCCAAACGACTTTCGAGGTTCGCACGGCTCGAGGAGAAGGCACACGGCAGCAGAGGAAGCGGCGCAGGCGGCTTGCCGCCCAGCCGCAGATGGATCTGCGGCCAGCCGCAGATGCATCTGCGGCTGCCTGGAAATGGCTATAGATCACCATTTCCACCCGAGAGCTGAAAAGAGGAAGAAAAAAGAAAGAAAAAGAGAGAGAGAAAGATCGCGGGAGAGAGAGAGAAAGCTCGGTTTTGGTTAGATTTAAGCATTAGATCCATATTGTTGTGCTATTTTAGTTGAGTGATCTTGTGGTGTAGTTCATTTTATGATATAAGAGGCTCGAATCGACGTTTTGCAAGGTGAAAAGTTGTTTGTTTTGGGTTTTTTTGTTTGTATTGTTAGTATAGCATTGTGTTTGGTTTATTTGATGTAATATGTTATTATGTGGGTGATGATCCGTGGGTTAGGCGTCGTTAGCGAGGGTTCCATCGGAACATAATTTCTCCTAACGCCCCGATGACACCCGTACGGTGATTTTTCGCTCGTCGTGGTAATGAGTAATGCGTAGTGTTGATTTGGGTGATATTTGGGTTATGTAATGCGATAGTAATGTTTAACATTGTTTAGATTTGGCTTATTATTGGTTATGTAGCTATTTGGGTGATTGTGAGCCTAGGGAGGAGATCCTAGCGGTCGAATCCCGATGATGGACGTTTTGGGTATATGTAATCATGATATAGGGTCCATGTATGTGTATGTTGTAATATCGGGCCTTAAAACGATACAAAGTCGTGTTCGGGTTAAGGCCCCGTGATAATAATAAAATATGTGATTGTGGGTGTTTGGGGTTGTCGAGATGGCTCACATGCCCAAGGACAGCCCCGACATGTTGTGGATGCTTGTTTTAATTTACGACACGAAAAAACGGTTTTCCAAAATAAGGCAAACGATGAAGATTTTCTAAAAGTGATCAATTTAGGATATTAGATTCACGAGGTTTAAAGGTTAAGTGTTTTGGCAAACTTTAATCCATGATTGATGAGTAGGCTTTAGTTGGTTTTAAAACGTCACAAAAAAATGATTTCGTAAAATAAATGAATGTTTTAATTAAACTTTGTGCATAGGGTGAAAGAGTTCTAGAAGTTGCCTTCATGTTATTTCATCTGTTATTAGAGGGCAATGTATAGTCTTGATACCTATTTGACAAAAGTTTAAAAAACTATCTTCTGAAAACAACACCTAATAAAAAACCATCATCGTTTTCGAAATTAAAATCAATCTTTATTATAAAACGAAGCCTCGTCATTTGGGTCAAAAGACGTCAAAACGTTTTCCAGATAAAGCATATTTGCCATATAAAGTCCAAACAAAATTCACCACAAACATTCATTTAGGCACACACGCACACACGCGTACACACACATATTTTTAGGATTTAAAAGGATAGGAAAACATCAAGATAGCGGTAACCGTGTTTCACGGAAGTCGGGGGGTGCCTAACACCTTCCCCTCGCTTAAGCAAGCCCCCGAACTCTATGAATCTCGGTTTGCGGACCAATTAATTCGGAGTCACATATGAGCCAGCGATTACGAAAACAAAATTCGGATGAGTTGGTACATCCATTTCAAATATACCAACTGGCGACTCTGGTCAATTGGCTCATAAAAAATCGATCTTTCAAAACCCGTCGACATTAAGCCGACCCTTTTCAAAATCACATTTAATTCAAAAGGCTAAAATTGGAAAGGGACATTTTAATAATAAAAAACGAGACGACGAAAATCCCGGCGTCGACACTACTCATTCCCAACTTAAAATTAGTTATTGGCAGGTTTGAGCAATTAATTGATTGACGATAACGAGTTCAAATTTGTGTAATATAGTATTTTCGGGTATCCCGCACACCTTTTCTTTATTGACAAAACGAAATGAGAAGTTTAACAACATTTATTTGTCTTTAGTATTTTTAACCATCGATCAATATGATCCATGCACAGTATTTTCTGTGAAAAAATGGTAGTACTGCAAGTCATTTTGTGGGATCCAGTGAGGGAAAAAAAAGATGTACAAATCCAAAAGAAAGAGTTTTACATATATACCTAAAAGTATAAAATGAGCTCTCTAAGTTCAAACAAAAAAGTATTGTCATAACAGCAACTAAATCGCATTACCATCACATTTTTTCCTCTATATTTTTTCTTGAAATTGGACAAAATATTCTCATACCATGAGTCAGAGCCTACTACAATAGTTGCTCTCGATATAGCCCGCAAAAACACCAAAAAGTTGGCACATAATTGCCCGTGCCTGAAGGCACGACATAGATTAAAATTCCAAAAATACTCTATTACCTAAAGACTATTTGTAACCTAAAATAACTTACAAATCAATTAGAATGAATCCGAATCATTCCTATGATTTCCTGCCCAAATCAATTTTCATGTGAAAACATAACGACCGCAATACCCGAAAAACAAAAAAAGAGCATCGATGCTAAAAGGGTGACCCATGTTATTTACGTGCAATTTTAATAATAATAATAATAATAATAATAATAATAATAATAATAATAATAATAATAATAAAACAGAGCGACTACGGTAGGTCTAAGCACAATTGCGCTCGACCTCGCTGATTATCTGAATTTTTCTATTTTTATGTAGTTTTGAAAATTTTAAATAAAGAGTTTATTTAAACTTGAAATTGGATTTCATGCTAACTACATTGCCCATTAAATGATATATATATATATATATATATATATATATATATATATATATATATATATATATATATATAATGGCTCTAATTAATGAGATGAATGATACATATAATGATATTAAAAGTAGTATGCTCTCAAGCTAATCACATTTGATGTGATATGCATATACTGTGTAATCTCATATGATTTATTAATAAAAGTATCAATGTATTTCTTTATTCATGATTAATTGGCTGAATTTATTATATGCATAAACCATAGTTTTGAGCAATACTTTTAGAATCATAATGTTGATTATGCTAATGAGATCTAAATTCAAGATAGCTAAAAACTAAAATATTCCTAATCGTGGGATCACTAAAATGAGGATTAATGAATCTGGATAGATTAGTACATACCATGTTTGCTCTTATGAAGAGAATTATTGACCTCATAATCATTTGTGTAGAGACACTAAAGTAAGCATGTAGGTGCTTATTAGAGAATAAGTTCATTGAACGTGACTCACTCAAGGAACAACTAATGCATTTTTACTTACCTATTAATAGGAGTTCCTTTTGTGATAGTAGTGCAAGTGATCCTTGGAGTTGAGATAATCATAGTACATTGTGTATGATGAGTTATACTTTGGTATATTTCTTAAGACCTTTAGGGTATATCAAAGGGTATGATCAGGTATAATAAGTTGTACATAGAGGTAGGTGATGTGACACCTCCAAATTCGGATCCCTTGAACCACGGGTTCAGTGCTCACGATACTATTCTACCATTCAATCTCAATCATTCATTTCTGAATAATATAACTTAATTTACAATATTACATAACTATCTCAGGTTTATAGACCTTTATACATTAGAAAACATTTACAACTGACATATTACAAAAATATTATATTTACAACACTCCCATAACTATACAACTATTGCTTGTTAGCCTTTCCTTTTCCTTTATCTGTCCTTGACCCCTCAGCCTGTTCGAGTTTAGCTGAAATATCATGTTAAAGCAAAATGAGCATAAAATAACTCAGCAAGTACATAAACAAGTAATGACATGATATTTCAAAAGAATGAAAGAAAATCTTTTACAATAGGATTAAACCATTAAAAGGTTCCATGATGAACATGAGAATATCACATAATTCTTTTCATGATTAACTTGAAACATGAAAATGGCTAGCTGTATAGTCACAAGACCAAGAACTCGTTAAGAACAATACCAATCATAAAGACTGATACTGCCCATTTTAGTGAAAAAATTGCATTTCATTTTCGATGTATACTCTAGGTGATCAACCTATCGTACTTTTAAATTGTACACAACATAAACATCTAACGACGCAACCATGCCATGGGATTTATATTTTCCTATTTACATTTATCCCATTTTTATCAGGGTTGCTCTGTTACAGTATTTCATAGATTCCGCACCACAACAACATGGATTAAAGAACATAACAATGAATATCTAAAGTCAACATAAACTATCACATATGTCTAGCCGGATCAAGATTGGCATCAACCTTTGTCAACAACAGTTCAATAATGAATGAACTTCAAAATAATTTATAGGAATGCATAAGATATATCATTATTCTAGGAACTACAAAAGAGAGTTAAAATAAAACACTTGTCTTCGTTCTCGTTTACGTCTATCAATAATACCTTATCCCGTTTATGTCCTGCATAACTATAATATTGGTCCATGCATTAGTTATATATATTTGCATGCTTTACCTTGCTTTACAAGCTACCATTTACCTTTACATAAACTTTAACACATAACACATCATTCATTTATATCATAATACTTACCACATTAATCATTTTTATCAATTTATGGCTTACAACACATGTCTCTATCATATAATATTAAAACATTTCTTTTTGGATTAAAATAAAAAAAAATCAAAAACTAGGACATCTCGCCCCCGGCGAGATGTTTTACACTACACATCTTGCTGGCTGCGAAATCTCCTCAGTTGGACCTCGCCTCGGCGCCGACTGGTTTCACCATCAGCGAACTCTCCTCAGTCGCACTGCGCCCCGGCACAGTGTTTAGTTCGAAACACCTCGCCCCGGCGTAGTGCTGCAGATTTTGAAAAAAAAAATCATTCCAATTTCCATGCTATTTTTGGCCCATTTTTACAAAACTTGATCCCAACACATGATTTAGCATATATAACATATATATGACCTGCATAGGCCTTCAAAAATATTAAAAGTTTTTAAATTACCCTATTTTTTCAAAAACTTCATTTTAGGTGCCAGCGAACGTTTTTAAACGTTTAAAATTCATTTTTATCACCATAAACACCAAATGACTACCAAATCAACACAAACACCTGTATTTACATAAAACTTAATTGTCTAGCTTCATTTTACCTTTAATTACACAAAATGGCCATAAAACCTTTGGTAGAATTTGGCCAACTTAAAAAAATCTACCCTTAAACTCATACTTGAGTTCTTAAACTGTACACACCATATACACCAACATAAGCTTAATTGCTCACTTAGTATGATCACATAACATCTATATGCACCTTATAAAGCATGTTACATATTATGATTTGGTTTTCATGAAAAATATAACCTAATATTCTATTTTCCTACACAGGTCATGTTTTTCAACCATTAATGAACTTATTATGCTATCTAGCAAGAAATTATACACGTTTCAAACATGTTTCACACTTCAATCTAGGGTTTCACCGTATCTATCAACATATAGCACATGATCCTCTTTAAATCATGTTTCCTAGTCATTAATACATACATGCATAACTCACCACCTTTGTAATACAACTCTTAAGCTTATGGTTTCATCATGTATCACTCATATAACACATAACTCACATAAATCATACTTTTGATCATAAATACATGTAACGCACCGAAATTTCGACCTTCCTTAATTATATCCATTTATATCTGGATTACATAATCATTAACTTTAAATCAATTTTTATAATCATAAAACATATTTACGGCGATCTCATGCGTTAAACTTAACCTTTAACCTTTTAATACCTTTTTAATTGACCATAAATGCGGTCCATATTTTTTTTTATAAACTTTATCTTACATCCCTTATCTGCCTTAGGATTGTAACGTTCACTTACCCTTCATTAAACTTAGGTCAAACATTAATAATTTGTGACCTATTATAATCACATATATATTTATTTACATAATCTGTAAATAAAATTTCGCCATAAAGTATCCATACATGGCCCTATTTACTATACCTGTTCTGTGTTTGATCCTGTGCACTTACACCTGTTCCATACATAACTTGATCTATGCATATTTATCATACATACGAGTTAATTATATAGCATACTCGATTAACCACATTACATTAATCTTACATCGTTACAACCTTTTCTTGAATGATAATATTACATACATACAACACAATCCCAACGGATTCGCAAACATTGTTACTTGTACATAATATAATTACATTTAACATATTTGCTTCACGCTTATCTATTCCATCATTAATCTTTTACCTTTAGCTTAACCGGAATCTTCTGGCCTTCTCGTACCGTACCTGAAATGTTAGTTCGTAGCAAGAGTGAGCACATAGGCTCAGCAAGCCATTCAAATAACACCTTTCATACTTACAATTTATAATATGTGTCATGCATCCTTTACCGTAACCTACTATGCTTAATGTCACGTAATTCATTTAGCAATTAAACCACATAGTTGCATATAGGGCACATTTCAACTCTATTACTATCACATAGTTCACATAGAACATCTCTTACTCTTAAGTCTGAAAAACTTGCATGATAGCATTTATTTACATAACCTTTGTCGCCTCATTTGGCCCCGCTATCCTTCCTTAACTCAGGTTGCTTATTCGAACCTTATCTGAAAACAGACAATCTATATTCATCATTATAGGATCATAACTTAATAATCTTTGTTAAACTCAATCCATAATTACATAACCATTAATCTCTATTCATATCACATGTGATGTATTATACCTTATGTGGGTGAATACATCATAGTTCGTTCCCGACCATCTATCTCATTTAAAACTTACTTTGATATAGCTTTAGGCATATTATTTTATGCCATTTATCGTTTCATTATACATTGACACCCTTTATTTTGGTCATTCTTTATCTATTTAGGGTTTACATAACCCATCATTATCATTCCATGTCAAAACATAGCTTTTCGGGCATTTAAAATTTTTCAGTGTTACAGTAACCTTGCCCCGATGCCATTTTTCTTCTTCCAGACTTCGCTAGCTGCGAAAAGCTCTCGACCCATGAACAGTAACACTGCACCACGGCGCAATGTTCAGTACAAAACACTGCGCCCCGATGCAGTGCCCTGAACCAACAAGTTCTGATTTTTGTCACTGCTTTGCTGATTTTTAACTTTCACACCACAAATTCAATTAACTCCAAATTTGGAACAGTGCTAGACCTTACTACATAGTATTTTACAAAATTTTCTCTTGCCTCATTTGAATTCTCGAAATCAGTGCAAAACTAGCCTGTAAGAGGGTTGCTCAACTCAATTCAACACTTAGGAAATTTTTATACTTCAAAACTCACTTTTTACCAACTTGGTGATTTTTGGCTATTTGCCTTAAAACTTAATTCTAACACTTGACATAGCTCATATAGGTCATATATGACATGTCCAAACTTTTAAAACCTTAAAACTTTGCACGAGGCGAAATTGTCCGTTAAAATCCATTTCGAGTCAAAACGATCGATTTCGATCGTTCGAATTGCCAATTCATTCAAATTTGAATTCGTTAATTAACAAATCAACCTAAACACATGTAATATCATAAAACTAAGCCATTTGGCTTTATTGTACCTTTAATTCTCCAAAATTGCCAAAAATACACTTTAATGGCATTTTTATCAACTTTCACTAACTTTTCAAATTCAAAAACTTAACTCAACTTGACTTTTTAAATTTAACACGCCACCTAGGCTACCACATACACATTTAACGACTATACAAGTCCATATAACTTCCAACTGCATATTCTAATGCTCTTTATAGATTACGATTTGGTTTATTCACAAACTATAGCCTAATATTCAAACTTTCCTTAACAAAATGTGCTTTTTAACCATCAAAGTCTCTAGCTTACCATCTAGCACAATAATTTGCTTGCATCAAACATGATTAACCTTTCAAACTAGGTTTTCATTACCTTTAGCCACATAAAACACATAATCATCTATAAATCATAATTTAATATTACACTTTCCTTAAACCAAACATGTTTTCTTTCCATTAGAGTACTTAAAATGATCTCTAACATACAAATATACATGTATTATACATATTCCACATCTCCAACTAGGGTTTCATTAAATCTAACAACATATTACATATGATCATGCCTTGAATCATGACTTCTAGCTTGTAATCACACATGAATAGTCCATCAACTTTGTTCCACCAACTTTCAAGCCTAGGGTTTCAACATAAACCAACATATAGCATGAAACTACACATAATCTTTCCATTTAACCATGAATACATACATGGCTATCCTTTTTCTTGAACTTAAATACATAAACACAAAGTTTTAAGGGTTGAACATAATTATACCTTCTTGGATGGCTAGCTTCTTTGCATAGAAAACTTTGTCTTGATGAGTACTTCATTTTTCCTTCTTGCTCCATGACCATTTAATCATCCTAGCTCCATGATTTCCAAGTTTTTCTTCTCTCTCTCATAGCTTCCACTAATTTCTCTCTCTTAGGGCATTCTTTTCCAGCAAATTAAAAATGAGGAATGCTTGCTGGCTTAGTGAATTATATGAGATTAAACTCAAATGGAGTTACTTAACTTAACTATGGCTAATTTTAACCCAAGGGCATTTTGGTCATTTCACATTATAAGTGAAGGGCATTTCTGTCATTTCACCACTTGGGACAAATAAGTCATTTTCTAATTGATCAAGGGTATTTTAGTCTTTTTACCTTTTAGGACACAATGGTCATTATCCAATTTGTTGAGGGGCATTTTGGTCTTTTGTCATTTTTGCTAGAATTTGCATTTTCATAACGTTTTCCATTTTGATTACATTTTCTAACTCTCTTTCATTACCTCATTTCATACTCGTTTCAATCAATTCTTCTTATAATCGACCAACTAGGTCATTCATTTTCCGCAGTGTTATATCCACGTAGTCTCATTTTATAGCTTCGTTTGCTAATTAATTGTAATTGGACGCAACCTCCTTTTAACCATAAAATACATTTCTTATCTCCTTCGAACCTTTTTGGTTCCACATTTCGTAAATTTCCAATTTTTGACATTTCAAAAAGTCAAAACTCTCACTTTTTCCATAAACTGCTTCCTCGAAAAGCGAACATTGACCGAATTACCAAAATCTATCGTCATTTAACCTTATTCGCTTATATATATATATATATATATATATATATATATATATATATATATATATATATATCACTTTATGACTTTAACGTCCTTTCACTTGCTTACCTCACACCAATATGCTAAATTTGTACCATTCTTGCATCCAACATGATCTCTACTCATTCTCGGGGTATTTTACATTCTGTATTTGCACATCATATAAATGATCATCTTATTTCCATCATTCGAAACTATCAATTTCTTAACAAATTTAATAATCTAAATTCATTATCCATATTATTCCTTTAATCTTTAATATACCAATTAGGTACAACCGTTCCTTCTTTTCTACACATACTGACTTACCTTGCCACTCTCATATCCTCGCCTCTCCCGACCAATACTATTAACTTTCATAACTAATTTCAATTCAATTATATATCATCATTTCCATTTCTTATAAACTGTAGCTTATCTTTCTATATTTGATCACATATATATTTACACATAATCAATCTATTACCTGCTGACACGTAACCTCGTGTCTTACCATAATTCCTTTCTATCACATTGATCACACAATAATTCATATTTAATCATTCCTTAATACATTCTATCATTTAAACCAGGTTTTATCCCATAACTTTTACTTAATTCATAAAAATCCTTATTTAGAATTTCTGTAAAATCTTGGGGTGTCACAATATATGACCTACACTTAATTTTGAATTTAAACACATAAATGCTAAGTTTTAAAACAAGAACACCTTTACTACCTTCTTTGTGCTCTTCTTCTCCTAGCTATGAAGCTTGCTAAAGATGGATGGTGCACTTTGATGGTTAGCTTCACTTCTCTTGAACACTTTCTATGAGATTTCCCAAGTTTCTACTCAAACTCTAGCTCTTCTTCTTTCTTTCTCTCTTCACTCTCACACTTAGCAACTTTGGAGATATGAAATGAAGATGAAAAATCTAATACTTACAAAATATATATATACATATATTGTATGTATAACTCCAACAACTAACCATCCCTAGTTAACTTTAACCATGCATGGTCAAGGTCATTCAAGTCAATTCCCTTTAATAAGTAAGGATAAAATGGACATTAGACTAATCTAGGACACCAAGGTCATTATCTAAGTTGAGAATGGTGCTTAGGACTTTTCTCTCTTTCTCTAGACAATTTAATTTAATCAAACATTTTTTGCTTATTTTTGATCCATTTCAAGCCCTTTTCAATCCAAATTTATTTTCTTAAGCTCGAATTTTATTCTACAATCAAATAATACATGAATGACTTGTCCCAAAACACTTGTCACACTTCAAAAAATTGATTTCATTATTTAATTATAATATTTACAATATTGCTAAAATTACATATCATTACATTCTTCCATCATTATAAGGATTTCGTACCCGGAATCACTATAATAAGGTTACCCAAATAAATTCAAATAATTCTTTTTCATTTCCTCTTCTAGTTCCCACGTTGCTTCCTTAGAATTGTGGTTTCTCCATACTACCTTTATAGAAGGTATCACTTTGTTTCTTAAAATTTGCTTTTTCCTGTCAATAATATGAACAGGAGTTTTCTCGTAAGTTAAGTCCTTTTCGATCTAGATAGGTTCATATTCGATTACATACTTGTAGTCCTTCTTATTCGGCCTTAACACCGATATGTGAAATATGTTGTGTATATGCTCTAACTTTAGAGGTAATGCTACAGCATAGGCTACCTCATATATCCTCTTCAGCACTTCAAATGGTCCGATGAATCTTGGACTCAGTTTCCCTTCTTTCCAAACATGATCTTCCCTTTCCAAGGAGATACTTTCAAAAACACATAAGACCATACTTCAAAGTCTCTCTTCTGTCGATGCAAGTCTGCATATTTCTTCTATCTGTCTTGTACTACTATTAACCTTGATCTTATTACCTCGACAATTTCTACAATCTGATGCACTATTTTCGGCCCCAATAACTTATGTTCTCCTACCTCGTCCCAACAAAGAGATGTTCTGCACTTCCTTCCATATAAGGCTTCATAAGACGGCATAACAATACTTGCATGAGAACTATTGTTATGCGCAAATTCAATTAACGGTCATCCTAATTACCCTTGAAATCTATCATGCATGCTCTCAGCATATCTTCTAACATTTGAATTGTTCATTCACTTTGACCATCGATTTGAGGATGATATGTTGTACTCAACCTGAACTGCATACCCATACGCTTCTAAAAACTCTTCCAAAATTATGACGTGAATCACGGATCTCGATCTGAAACAATCGATACTGAAACCCCATGTCTAGACACAATCTCCTTCACATAAAGCTTTGTTACTGATTCAAGTTGAATTTAATCTTGATCGACAAGAAGTGTGCAGACTTCATCAGCCGATCTACTATCACCCATATCACATCATAACCCTTTTGCGTAGTTGGAAGTCCCACCACAAAGTCCATTGTGATGTGCTCCCACTTTCATTTTGAAATCTCTAAAGGTTTTAACAGCCCACTAGGTGTCTGATGTTCTGCCTTAACTCTTTGACAAGTTAGGCATTTGCTAACGTATTCAGCTACTTCTTTCTTCATGTTAGGCAACCAAAAGCGTTGACGAAGATCTTGATACATCTTCGTACTTCCCGGATAAATCGAATATCTTAAATTGTGGGCTTCCTGTAAAATTTCTTCTTTCAATTCGGATACCATCGGCACCCATACTCTTTATTCGAATCTGAGTAATCCGCTATCATCTACTTTAAATTTTTTCTCTTGCTTATCAAGCATACGTCCTCTAATTCTGCCGCATTCCTGATCCTAAATTTGGGCTTCTTTCACTTTATCTAATAACGTTGGATGAGCTTCTACAACATATAATTTTTCTTCCGACTCTATCGGATATACTACTTCTATTTTTATTATTTCCATCTCTTTAATTAATTTTTCCTGAGCATTCATCATCTCCAACCTTTCCTAACCCTTCCTACTTAAGGTGTCAGCCATAACATTAGCTTTTCTGGATGGTATAGGATTTCACAATCATAATCTTTAATTAATTCTAACCACCTCATCTGCCTCATATTTAAATCTTTCTGAGTGAAAATATACTTCAGACTTTTGTGATCTGTGTATATCTCACACTTCTCTCTATACAGATAATGTCTCCATATCTTCAGAGCAAAAACCACTACTGCCAACTCTAAGTCATGGGTAGGATACCCTTTTTCATAGTCCTTCAGCTGCCTTGATGCGTACGCTATGACCTTTCCGTGCTACATCAACACACAACCAAGTCCTTTATGCGATGCATCACTGTACACCACAAATCCTCCTGTATCATCTGGCAATGATAATACAGGTGCTTAACTTAACCTTTTCTTGAGTTCCATAAAACTCTCTTCACACTTATCCGACCACACAAACTTCACAGCTTTCCTCGCCAAATTTGTCAAAGGTCCCGACAACTTGGAAAAATCTTTGATGAATCTTCTGTAATACCTTGCTAAACCAAGAAAACTTTACACCTCCGTAGGTGTCTTTGGTTGTTCCCAATTTATTACTGCCTCTACCCTTGCTAGATCCACTGATATCCCTTCCTGATCAATCACGTGCCCTAAAAATTGCACTATTTTCAACCAAAATTCACATTTCAAAAATTTCGCATACAACTTTACTTCCCTCAACTTTTCTAGGATTATTCTCAAATGTTTAGCGCGATCCTCCCGAGTCATCGAATATATCAGAATATCATTGATGAATACCACTACGAACTTATCTAAGTATTGCTTGAATACTCTATTCATCAAATCCATAAATACAGTTAGTGCATTCATCAAACCAAAAGACATGACCAGAAACTCGTAACGACCATAACGATTACTAAATGCTGTCTTAGGTACATCCTCATGTCTCACCTTCAACTGGTGATAACCACTTCTCAAGTAAATCTTTGAGAAATACTTTACTCCCCGTAGTTGATCAAAAAACTCATTAATCCTTGGTAACGGGGATTTGTTCTTAATTATTACTTTGTTCAACTCCCTGTAGTCGATACAAAGCCTTAGCAATCCGTCTTTCTTCCTTACAAATAACATTGATGCTCCTCAAAGAGACAAACTTGGTTGGATATACTTCTTGTCCAATAATTCTTGCAGTTAAACCATCAACTCTTCCAATTCCATTAGAGCCATTTTGTATGGTACCTTTGAAACTGGTGTCGTTCCTGGTACAATATCTATTACAAACTCGATCTCCCTATCCGGTGGAAGACCTGACAATTCGTTTGGAAACACGTCCGCTTAATCCTTTACTACAGGTATCTGTTCCATTTCTGATCCAACTCTCTAAGTATCAACCACATGAGCCAAATATCCCATACATCTTTTCCTTAACAACTTTTTGGCCTGTATCGTCATCAGACAACAAGATTACCTAGGCAATTTGCTATTGTAAAATACTACCTTAGACTTGGCTGAAGTCTGAAGGTTCGCACATTTTTTTTATAGTCAATTACCGCCCCATAGTTATATAATCAATCCATTCCAAGTATTACATCAAACTTTCCTAATCGAATAGGAGTTAAATCGACTGCTAACTTATGCCCTCTTATTGTTAGACAGCAATCTCGATGAATATTCTCCACTTGAATTACTTCTTTGTTTGCTACTTTTATATTTAATACATGTTCTAACTTTAGTTGGGGTAAATTCAATCTCTTTGCAAATTCATCAGGCACAAAGGAGTAGGTAGCACCCAAATCAATTAATACATAAGTGTTTATATTATTGATAGGAATGATACATGTCACCAGGTCTTTTGATGCCACTGCATCCTGCATTGTCATATTGAAGGTGCGTGTTGTCGGTCTTCCCAGCTGAGTAGGTCTGCCAATTTTAAGTTTTCCCCTGTTATTACCCTTGCTTCCTCTACGTCCATCAGCTTTCTTCTTAGGGAAATCTTTAATTTGATGTCGCATTTCTTCGGAATTGAAACATCCTTTGTTTGCCTTTGGAATTGGACAGTTTGGTGCAATATGCCCTTCTTAACCACACCTAAAGCATACGTTCTTTCCCTTCAAACATACTTCCGAGTGTCCCTTCCACAAGTGTCACACGTTTCCATTTTCTTCTTCTATTCTCCTTGTTTGCTTTTAGAGTTGTTGTTGTTGTTCCACTTCTGTTTATTGGAATTACTTTCCCCACTACTTCCTTCTCTACAATCACCTCTCTTATCATGTTGTTCTTGTTTGTACTTTGTCAAGGCATCACTGCCTCCTTCAGCTAAACTAGTCTTCTCCAACATCCGAGTAAAGGTCCCAATCTGAAATATTGAAACCTTACTATAAATCCATGCTTTTAATCCCCATTCAAACCGTTTTGCCTTTCGTTGTTCTGTGTCCACCTAATGTGGAGCAAAGCTTGCCAACTCATTGAATTTAGCCACATACTAGGCCACAGTCATGTTTCCTTGCTTTAGTTCTAGGAATTGAACTTCCATCATGTCTTGGGTTACCAGAGGAAAATAGGCCTCGAAGAACAACTCTTTGAATCTTTCCCATGATGTAACTCTTGTTCCTAACTTCCTTTGTTGGCTCCACACCAATAATTGGCTTCTCCTTTAAGCATGAATGTAGAAAAAGAGATTTTCTATTCTTCTGCCACGTTAGCTATGTTGAATATTTTTTCCATTTCGATTACCCAAATCTGGGCTCCTACTGGATTCATAGTCCCCTTAAACTCTGGGGGTCCTACCGCTTTGAAATCATTGAGGAAACAATATGGCCAGTTACCAGTTGAGCATCTATGGGATTAAGATTTCTGTTTTGGAAAGCTTTCATCAACAAGTCAATAAATTACTGTATGGGATTAACTGGCTCCTCGGGAGCATTTACAGACTCCTCTAGTGGAGGTTAGACATTTTGTCTTCGTCTAGGCGGCATTTCTATTTAACAATTTATGTAATGATTATTATCTTACCATTCACATATCATATTTTCATGTTAATTTAAACACATAGTCATTTCAAAACACATTTAACAACTGGGTTTATATTCATATGCAAATTGATTAGTGCCTAGCACCTTACATCACCTTTAGCACATTGCTATAAACTTTTCTATCCCTTTGGACTACAAAAGTTGGGATTCACATTTCATAACTATATACAACAAACTTAGAACTTCCCTCCTTAGAACAAAAGAGGTTACATAATACTACCGGCTTATAACAAAAGGCTAGGGATTTACATTACATACACACATAGATATATACAACTATATACATCTACTACACTATCCTACGGATGCATCACACGCCGAACTGTGACTTCATATTTTTCGTCCATATTAGCAATCATCTTCCACCTACTCAAGGTGTTGCTGGCCTGGTCAGACTCTACAGGGTAGTAATACACCATATCTTGTGTCATTCCAAAAGTTGTGTGAAAAGCATAGCTCATATAATCCATTTTTACACCCATACTATCTATCCTGAGTTTCTTAGGCCTTACTTCCTCCTCTACTAAATTTACTCTTCTTACTGCTTTAGCTCCGACATTTTGTTACCTGGCTGTCTCAGCATTTGACTCCCTTAGTTTAACCTCCAAGGCTTCCTTTTCACTTCTCAGTTCTTGAACTTTCTGCTTTTCTTATCTCAATTTATTTCCCAACTCTACATTTCTATTGACTAATACTTGTACCGCCGTCTCATTCTGCTCAACAGTTATTTGTCGTTCCGCTGCTTGAGTTTTTAACTCCAAAATTCTGTCTACAAATTCACTATTATGTTGTATTAGACCAGTTACCCATTCTTGATCAGCCTCCCTTTGCTCAGATGACGCATTCTCCAACAATGCCCCATCAGAGTCTATTTCCAACTCGTATGGGTCTTCTTTATACCCATTGTCATCAGCTGGTACTATTGCCGCAACTGGTACAACAATCATCACATCCACTTGAATGTCCTGACATTCTTCCTTTATTGCATGACTAGATTCTCCGATCTTTGGCATACTATAAAATCACAAGAACAATTATTTAGTTCAATGTAATTTTTCTTACCTCTATTACACATAACATATAGCACATAACACATATCATGAAAATGTTAACTTTAACAATTTCCACCATTCGCCTTCTAAGACTCTAAATGAGTTTCACTATCTTTCTTACGAATATAGTCCTAATGTTTTTCCCACCTAAGGTTTATAACATATCAGCTCTGGTACCAACTTGTGATGCCTCCAAATCTGGGGCCCTTGAACCACGGGTTCAGTGCTCACGATGCTATTCTACCATTCAATCTCAATCATTCATTTTTGAATAATATAACTTAATTGAAAATATTACAAAACTATCACAGGTTTACAGACCTTTATGCATTAAAAAACAATTATAACTGACATATTACAAAAATATTATATTTACAATAGTCCCATAACTATACAACTATTGCTTGTTGCCTTTCTTTTTCCTTTATTTGTCTTTAACCCCTCGGCCTGTTTGAGTTTAGCTGAAATATCATGTTAAAGCAAGAATAAGCATAAAATAACTCAGCAAGTACATAAACAAGTAATGACATGATATTTCAAAAGAATGAAAGAAAATATTTTACAATAGGATTAAACCATTAAAGGGTTCCATGACGAACTTGAGAATATAACATAATTCTTTGCGTGATTAACTTGAAATATGAAACTGGCTGGCTGTACGGTCACAAGACCAAGAACACGTTAAGAACAATGCCAATCATAAAGACTAATACTGCCCAATTTAGTCATAAGAATGTATTTCATTTTAGATGTGTACTCTAGGTGATTAGCCTATTATACTTTTATATTGTGCATAACATAAACATCTAACGACACAACCACGCCATGGGGATTTATATTTCCCTTTTTACATTTATCCCCTTTTTATTAGGGTTATTCTGTTACAGCGTTTTATAGATTCGGCACCACAATAATATGGATTGAAGAACATAACAACATAAACTATCACATATGTCTAGCCTGATCAAGATCGGCATCGACCTTTCTCAACAACAATTCAATAATGAATGAACTTCAAAATGATTTATAGGAATGCATAACATATGTCACTGTTCAAGGAACTACAAAAGAGAGATCGACTAGAACACTTCTCTTCGTCCTCGTTTATGTCTATCGATAATACCTTATCCCGTTTATGTCCTACATAACCATAATATTGGTCCATGCATTAGTTACATACATTTGCATGCTTTACCTTGCCATACAGGCTACCATTTATCTTTACATAAACCTTAACACATAACATATTGTTCATTTATATCATAATACCTACCACATTGATCATTTTTATTAATTTATGGCTTACAACACATGTCTTTATCATATAATATTAAAATATTTCTTTTTGGATTAAAATAAAAAAAAATCAAAAACTAGGTCATCTCGCCCCGGTGCAGTGCTGCAGATTTTGAAAAAAAAAATTATTCGAATTTCCATGCTATTTTTGGCCCCTTTTTACAAAAGTTAATCCCAACATATGATTTAACATATATGACTTGCATATGCTTTCAAAAACATTAAATTTTTTCAAATTACCCTATTTTTTCAAAAACTTCATTTTAGGTGCCGGCGAACGTTTTTAAACATTTAAAATTCACTTTTATTGCCATAAACATCAAATGACTACCAAATCGACACGAACACGTGTATTTACATAAAACTTAGTTGTTTAGCTTCATTTTACCTTTAATTACACAAAATGACCAAAAATCAACTTTTCGTAGAATTTTGTCAACTTACACAAATCTACCCTTAAACTCATACTTGAGTTCTTAAACTCTACACACCATATACACTGACAAGCTTAATTGCTCACTTAGTATGATCACATAACATCTACAAGTACCTTCTAAAACATGTTACAGATTATGATTTGGTTTTCATGTAAAATATAACCTAATATTCTATTTTCCTAAACAGGTCATGTTTTTCAACCATTAATGAACTTATTATGTTATCTAGCAAGAAATTACACATGTTTCAAACATGTTCAACACTTCAATCTAGGGTTTCACCCTATCTATCAACATATGACACATGATCCTATTTAAATCATGTTTCCTAGTCATGAATACATACATGCATAACTCACCACCTTTGTAATATAACTCTTAAGCTTAGGGTTTCATCATGTATCACTCATATAGCACATAACTAACATAAATCACATTTTTGATCACAAATACATGTATGGCTACACTTAATCATGAATTTAAACACATAAATCCTAAGTTTTAAAACAAGAACACATTTACTACCTTCTTTGCGCTCTTCATTTCCTAGCCATGACTCTTGCTAAAGATGGATGATTCACTTTGATGGTTAGCTTCACTTCTCTTGAACACTTTCTATGAGATTTCCCAAGCTTCTACACAAACCCTAGCTCTTCTTCTTTCTTTCTCTTTTCACTCTCACACTTAGTAACTTTGGAGATATGAAATGAAGATGAAAAATCTAATACTTACAAAATATATACATACATATATTGAATGTATAACTCTAACAACTAACCATCCCTAGTTAACTTTAACCATGCATGGTCAAGGTCATTCAAGTCAATTCCCTTTAATAAGTAAGGACAAAATGGACATTAAACCAATCTAGGACACCAAGGTCATTATCTAAGTTGACAAGGGTACTTAGGACTTTTCTCTCTTTCTCTAGACAATTTAATTTAATCAAACCTTCCTTGCTTATTTTTGATCCATTTCAAGCCCCTTTCAATCCAAATTTGTTTCATAAAGCTTAAATTTTATTCTACAATCAAATAATACATGAATGACTTGTCCCAAAACACTTGTCACACTTCAAAAACTTGATTTCATTATTTAATTATAATATTTATAATATTGCTAAAATTACATATCATTATAGGTGAATGGTCAACAAAAGATCTACCACTTATAGTAAATGAATAGAATGTCTTATGTAATTCGATAAATGACAACTCAGAAATCCTTGGTCAAAGTGGAATGAAAATTAGAAAGGAGTTTCTAATTTACATTAGAATTGTAAATTTAAGAATTGAAATGCATATGATCAAATAAAATAAGGTTTGACAGAAATTTCACGTCTTATATTTGATTGGGACATTGTATGGTAAAATGATTGAATTGTACGGTAACTATTCACTAAAAGGTTCTTTTACGATCAAATATTAAAATCTATATTATTTAGAAAGTAGTTGACCGCTAATGGAGCTTAAAAAAGAATAAATATTATTTATTAAATGAATTAAATAGTTTAATTTATTCATATAAATAAGAGTAGAATAGTTATAATTAATTTATTTTACAACTGATTTAATATGGGAAACCTAAGAGGTTACACCACAAAAGAGTAATATTTATTTTAGAAGTGGATGGCATAATCTTAACAATAAATTAAGAATATTTAATTTATACTATGGTAATAGAATAAATTAAATAGCTTAATATTTATAATTTAATATTTTGAAAATACTAATTATAAATTAATAAGATGAGTCTTATTATTATTATTACTATTATTATTATTATTATTATTATTATTATTATTATTATTATTATTATTATTATTATTATTATTATTATTATTATTATTATTATTATTATTATTATTATTATTATTATTATTATTATTTAGTTCCTATATGATTTAGGAATTAATTAATAAATAGTTGTATTATTATAAATAACTAAATTCCTAAATGATGTAAGAATTATAATTATAATAATTAATTAAGTTACTAAATAGTTTAATAATTAATTAATAAGAAGTACTCTCGTTATTAAATAATTAAGTTCATATATGGTTTAAGAATTGTAATTAATTAATTAAGAAAAATTCCTAAAATCTAGCTTAGTTGAGCCTTGAAGATAAGGTGAGTTGGGAGATATGCAGAGTTATATATATTACTAGGGATAACCCGTGCCTGAAGGCACAGTGCAACTAATATAACAGTTGAGTATTGTATCCAATATTTTTAGATTAAAAAATTTAAAACTATTGTGGACTTTCAGTTCCATAATAGAACTGAGAGTTTAACCATTAATACAAAAAGATTGATATTCAATCTAGTCATAGTTTCTTTTTGAAACACACATTAGAGTGCTACTCATTCCCAACTTAAAATTAGTTCTTGGTAGGTTTGAGTAATTAATTGATTGACGATAGCAGACTCAAATTTGTGTAATATAGTATTTTCGGGTATCCCACACACCTTTCATTTATTGACAAAACGGAATGAGAAGTTTGTAGCATTTATTTGCCTCAAGTATCTCTAACCATCGATCAATATGATCCATGAACAGTATTTTATGTGAAAAAAGTGTAATACTGCAAGCCATTTGGTGGAATCCAATGAGGGGAAAAAAAGATGTAAAAATCCAAAAGAAAGGTTTTTGCATATATACCCAAAAGTATAAAATGAGCTTTCTAAGTCCAAACAAAAAAGTATTGTCATAACACTAACTAAATCGCATCACCATAACATTTTTTCCTATATAGTTTTTCTTGAAATTGGACAAAAGATTCTCATACCATAAATCAGAGCCTACTACAATAGTTACTCTCGACATAGCCCTCAAAAACACCAAAGAGATAACACGTAATTACCCGTGCCTGAAGGCACGGTGTAGATTAAAGTTCCACAAATACTCTATTACTTAAAGACTCTTTACAATATAAAATAACTTACAAATCAATTAGAATGAATTTGAACCGTCTTTATGACGCTCAAATCAATTTGTATATGGAAACATAACAACCGCAATACCCGAAAAACAGAAAAATGACATCAATGCTAAAAGGGTGACCCATGTTGTTTACGTACAATTTTTTTTATAATTATAATAATAATACTAATTATTATTATTATTACTATTATTATTATTAGTATGATTAATATTATTATTATTATTATTATTACTACTACTATTATTATTATTATTTTTATTATTATTATTATTATTATTATTATTAGTGGTAGTATTAGTATTATTATTCTTATTATAATTATTATAATGATAATAATCATTATTATAATAATTATTATTATTACTATTTTTATAATAATAATAATTATTAATACTACTGCTACTATTATTATTATTATTATTATTATTATTATTATTATTATTATTATTATTATTATTATTATTATTATTACTACTACTACTACTACTACTGTTATTGTTATTGTTACTGTTAATGTTACTGTTACTGTTATTATTATAATTATCATTGTTATTATTATTGTTATTGTCATTATTATTATTATAGTGTAGTGGTGAATTTGATTTAGGTGGAAAATATGAGTGGATAGATTTTTGAAAAAAAAATGTTGAAAGGGGGGAGGGGGGGGGCGGGGAAATGAAAGATAAATTAGTAACCGTTGGATGTTGAAGCCCCAAATGATTTTAGACTGTTGGATGTTGAAGCCTAAATTGATTTGAAGCCGTTAGATGTTTAAATTTTGGGATTTGAGCCGCTCTGTTTTATATTATAGATGTATGTATATGTTTTTTGATGATGAGATATGCCTATTAATAAGATAGTGATAAAATTTGTAGCTTTGGTTAGTCATTTGTTAGGTTTTACCAAGTTCAAAAGAGAAAGTTTTGTAGGGAGAAAAGAGAAAGGAGAGTGAGTTCTAGAGAGAAGCTAGATTATCAAGAGAGTTGCTACGTAAGTGTGAAAATGGAGTCTTTAAGCTTCATATTATACTTTGGAAGGAGAAGAAGAATAGTATTTTTATTTCTAAAACCCTTTTCATTTTTATGGTTACACACTCTTTTCACAAGAATTGAGAGAGTATTTCATAATTTTTTTACATCTTTAGAGAAAAAAAATATATTTAGTATTAACCACCCATGGTTTGGAGAAATTAAAATTTACTTCTTTAATTCATAGATCTCTTGGTGGATCACTTCTAAAGGCTTCACACTTGGGGAGCTAACATTAATCCGTGAAATCTAATCGATGAATTTGAAGAAGAACATGAAAGATTAAAGGGAGCTAAACTTGTAATTGTAGAAATTTGGTTGTACAAATGTATAAATCCTTTATCATTTCTTAAGTAACAATTATTGTATAAGAAAGATCTTGGTTATTGGTTTATAAAAATTTTAAAATCTAATTTTGTTTTCTTTCTTTGTGCTATTATAATTAGATTATATGTATGTTATGTTTTTTTGTAAACCAACAGTGACATTAAGATCCAAACTTATGCGAATTATTAATTGTTTTGATTTCGTATATTTATGGGTATATGTTTAGAATAATTTATTGGGCATAATTTATTGTATAATTTTTATTTTTATTTTAAATTAGCCAATTTCGCTAATTGTAATTGCGGTTGGCTTGGTGTGAAATTGCGAACTGTTATTTCGGTATTACACTGTTAGTCGATCCGTGAATATGATTAAAAAAAACGCATGCAGGCTTGTTTGCTTTAATGTGATGCTTGATTTGCTTTTCATTAGTCACTGAGATTTACGAAAAAAAGGATTCACTTTGGTTAGGCTTACTAATATGTAATATATATTATATTAGTTAGCCGTAGCGCTGGAATGAAACATGATACATACATATATATATATATATATATATATATATATTAATTAGACGAATAGTTTGGTTAATTTGACATTTTTAAAAAAATTAAAAAATTAATTAATTTTTAATGAATTTATAATTAAAAATAAATAATTTATTTTTAAATAATTTTATAATTAAAAAAATATTTATTTTAAACTTGAAATTAGATTTCATACACCTTTAAATTTTTCATTAAATGATACCGATATATATATATATATATATATATATATATATATATATATATACGGAATAATTTAATTAATTCATGAGATGAATATTATTTATTGATACATATATTGATATATATGATAATAAATGTGATTGATTTTGGACTATTGACCGATATAATTGGATTTGCTTTATGTGGATGCTTAAAGTTTTAATAAACGGGGTCTGCATAACTCTTCGTATCTAATTTTTCTTGATGTAAATCCAATCTCCCTCCTATTTACTTTTTCTTTACTGCTAATCAAGGTTTCTATTTTATGAAAAATGGTTTGTAATAGGATTAGTTAGATTTATTTAAAAAATTGGAGCCGAAGAGCAAGGAACGCGTGAAGACCCGTTTATAATAGAGCCCGTGATTAAATGTAATAGTATTTAATTTTGTTTTTGCACCCTAGGTTTGACTATTTTGGTTTATTTGGTGGCTTAAATAAATTTAACTAGAATAAAAGTTCATAATCAATCCAAGTAGAATATAGTATTCTATATGTGCATGCTAAATACATGTATATTATATATTATCAAACATACTTCACATTTTAAATAATATGATGCGTATTTTAAATATAGATATGTGCATGCACACTAAACAAGATGAAACAATTAATAATAAATCCCTCAAATTAAAATTATTAAGTTGTAATGTTAAAAGATATTTTGAATATCGAACGTCGCTTTTTAGCATGGTAAAATGATAGAGTATCAAATAATTAATATACGTTTGTTGTGCACACATAAGACTTATATCGATTATTTGAGATGTTTTATTACATTTGATGCTTATAAAGAATTGAACATTACTGTTTTATTGTATATACACAAGGGCAATATTTTTCTCTTTACTTTATGAAAGTGTTAGGTCGAACTTAACTAAGATAATTTTGATTTGAATGTGCACACACATGATTATAATAATCTAATAGGCAAAATACAAGGAGTTACATGTTGATGTAATTAACAAAAGTTATCTACTTATTGAATAAACTATAGTTTGTTTTACACACGTAAGACTATACTTATGTCGATAGGATCTTTATTCTCATTAACAAATCTTTAATTAGATTTGCCAAACTATATATGGAGGGTAATATAATTTGATGAAAATAGTGTGAGACACCATTTTAAATAAAGACCTAATTAACTTGATAATTAATAAAATGAATGCATGTTAATGTTGTTATTAATTCACTTAAAGAATATTGCTTGTTTAAATCACTAACACTACATAGCATATTAGATGTTAACAATTAATCGAATCGAACCGAATTGTTTTGATTGATTAAACAAATTTAAGAATAGTTCTCAATACTGAAAAGCTAACAAATGTCCTTAATTTGCCTATCCCTACAAATTTTGCAGACTAAGCTTCTGAGGAAGAGATTGCCACTCTAAAAAGTGGCAAGATGATGCTACTATGACTCAATATTTCGTGCTCGCATCCATAACTATCGAGTTATAGCTTCAACACGAGAAAATGGATGCACATATTATATTGTTGTACCTTCAGTAATTATATGATGAACAAAATTGGTCAACTAGATATAAAATATCTAAGGAGCTTTTCCAATCTATAATAACCAATGATACTACAGTAAATACACATGTCTATCAAAGGGTATGATCGGATATAATAAGTTGTACATGGAGGTAGATAAATGGTCAACAAATGATCTACTACTTCCAATAAAAGAAGAGAATGTTCTATATAATTTGATAAATGATAACTCAAAAATCATTGGTCAAGGTTGACTGAAAATTAGAAAAGGAGTTTCTAATTTACATTAGAATTGTATATTTGAGAATTGAAATGCAATTGATCAAATAAAATAAGACTTGACAGAAATTTCATGTCTTATATTTGATTGGGACATTGTGTGGTAGAATGATTGAATTATATAGTAAATATTCCCTGAAACGTTCTTTTACGATCAAATGTTAAAATTTATGTTATTTGGAGAGTCGTTGATCGCTAAGGGAGTTTACCCTTAATGTGGAATAAATATTATTTATTAAATGAATTAAATAGTTTAATTCATTCATATAAATAAGATTAGAATTGTTATAATTAATTTATTTTACAACTGCTTTAATATGGAAAACCTAATAGGTCACACCGCAAAAGAGTAATATTTATTTTAGAAGTGGATAACATAATCGTAATAATAAATTAAGAATATTTAATTTATAGGTGATAAAATAAATTAAATAACTTAATATTTATAATCTAATATTTTGAAAATACTAATTATAAATTAAGAAGATGAGTCTTATTATTATTATTATTTATTACTAAATGATTTAGGAATTAATTAATAAATATTAGTATTATTATAAATAACTAAGTTTCTAAATGGTTTAGTAATTACAATTACAATAATTAATTAAGTTACTAAATGGTTTAGTATTTAATTAATAAAAAGTATTCTCATTATTAAATAGTTAAGTTCCTAAATAGTTTAGAAATTATAATTAATTAATTTAGTTTCTAATTAAATTGAAAATTAAATTAAAACTCTAATCCTAAATAGTTTTGGAGGGTTGTCTATATCTATAAATAAGAGAAGTCTTATTATAGAGAAATGTTATACACTCTTTTATAAGAAATGAAAGAGTACTTCATAATTCTGTATATCTAAGGAGTTAGAGAAAGAGAGAGCTAGCCACCTATAGTTCGAAGAACCAAAATCTTCTTATTTAATTCATAGATCTCTTGGTGGATCACATCTAGAGGTTTCGCACTTGGGTAGCTAACATTGATTCGTAGAATCTTATCAGTGGATTTGAAAAAGAACGCGAAGGATTAAAGGGAGTTGAACTTGTACCTGTAGAAACTTGGTTCTACAAAGGTAAAAATCTTTTATCATTTCTCAATTAATAATTATTCCATAAGAAATATCCTAATTATTGGTTTGTAAAAAATTTAAAATCTGATTTTGTTTACTTCCGTTGCGCTATTATAATTAGATTGTATGTATGCCATATTTTTTGCAAACCAAGAGATATGTATGATATAATTGTGTATTGATACATATGATGATATGTATGATAATGCAAGGGATTGATTATGGACTATTGACCAATGTGTGATTGGATTTATTTTAGTTGGATGCATGAATGAATGTGTTTTAATAATTGGGGTCTATGTATCTCGTTTTTTTAATTTTTTTTGTTGTAAATTCTATCTCTCTTCTATGTACTTTCTCTTGACTACCGATCAAGGTTTCTGTTTTATGAAAATAGATTATAATTTGATTAGATAGAATTATTTGAAAAATTAGATATGAAAAGCAAGGAGCGCTTGAAGGCTCATTTTGTATTGGAGCCTGGGTTATGAATGTAATAGTTATATTCATATTTTATTTTTTTGCACCCTGGGTTTCACCTCATGGTTTACTTGGTGGCTCAAGACTCATTTTATATTGGAGCTTGGGTTATGAATGTAATAGTTATATTCATATTTTATTTTTTTGCACCCTAGGTTTCACCTTATGGTTTACTTGGTGGCTCAAGTGAATCAAACTAGAATAAAGTCCATAATCAATCCAAGTAGAATATAATATTATATGTGCATGCTAATTCACATGTAAAATAATATGACGCGTATTACCAAGAAGGCGAAAACAGAATTTAGAGTGCGTGGATAAAGAACAAGTGAAAGATATATGTATATTATCTTGATGTATAGCAGTCAAGATAAGTGCTAAGTACTTACTGTAATGTAAAACTGAAATATAAAATGAATGATGTAAGGGGATTACTGGGAAAGGGACCTCACAGTTGAATATTTAAATTGAAAATAAACTTATGCATGATGCAAGGGGATTACTGGGAAAGGGACCTCACAGTTGAATATTTAAAGCAGATTAATAAAACTTATTTATTGAATTTAAAAAGTAAAATACAGACTGAAGACACAAACTGAAAATAGACACTTACTATAGTTTACAAATTCATTGGGTTTAGAAGGGAGAGATGAGAGAGAATAAGAGGTCAAAACCAATCTACCTTACTCAATTTACTTAGCTTTCCTTTTATAGAATAAGGAAAACACTATTACAAGAAACTATTACAAAAAGTGAATGATTTACAGATAAAACACTATTTATGAATAGTGACTTTTTTTACTATTCATAGCTACTTTCTGTGGAAAAGTAGCATCTTCTGACTTGGCGCTCAGAAACTTTTGGTTAAAGGCACGTCAGGTGCGTCTGAAGTAGGGACCAACAACATTGGATGCTTGATTGGAGCTGGGGTACTGATTTATTGGGGGCCACAAAACATTGGACGTCTTAGTTAGCCCAAATAAGGTACTGGTTCGGACCAGGAGTGACCAAGGGCTCGCGGAAGCTGACTATGCAAAAGGATCTTGGGCATCTTCAAGGTTGATGCTGCCGTAAGGATCCTTATTAATGCTGGAGGATGACTTTTGGGGTAGACTTTGAAGAAGATGATGAACTATCACTAGCTTCTTCATGGAGTTTGCTGACTCTTTCTTGAATGGCTTGAGCTAAAAGTTTTAAATCAGTACCGGAATAATTCTTAACATCTGAAACATCAATAAAACTAGAAATAGAAGGACCAGGACTAGAACGTTTCGGTTTTGATTTAGATTTACTAGACGAACCTTCAGCAGGAACGGATTTAATGGGTGTAATTGGAATAAGAGGAAATTCCTTTTGGACTTGACCAATTATTCTTTCAACATTAAATTTATCCCACCATTTGACAAAAAAGATGCGGGAAACCAATGGAATATGACTTATCTCATTGATAACAGTAGCTTGAGAAGATGACTGGGTAGGTGTTTTGACTGGAGTAAAAACACGGGCCTTAATTGGAGTACAAATGTTATACTGCCATTTGAGAATCCAAGGGATTTTATATTTACTTGAGAATTGAAGTAAAATGGGGATGCCGTCATACTTAATGTTTTGAACAACACGATTTCTAAAATGGTGAACTTGTAACTGAAGAAGTTCAGGAAAGAGGTTCATGGGAGGTCCATACCTCGACCACCAAAGAACAAACCAATATGGGATGTGACTCTTAAATTTATGATCAAATTGTATGAACCATGAGTGACTCATTGACTGATTTTGGTATAAGAAAACCTTATTCCAAGCTTCAATATAGTCATAATAACAAAAATAGTTACTAAGGGAAGACTCTTTTCCTTCTGCGAGAACACGAAGATCCAATGGGTGTTTTCCCCACTCAAGATCAGAAATAATTTTCTTAATGTAGAGTGAATGAAAAATGATTTTTGATTCATCATTTTTATCATAACTGGGCTTAATCTGAATTGACTCTGTACTAAGAAGAACATCCTTATAATATGTCAATGACTTATAAGGAGCTAAAGGGATGTAATGCCACCCGATTGGGAAGAACCGTGAGACAAGAATTACTGGGTCATCTTTTGGTTTCATTAGGGGCTCAATATGAAAAAGGTTAACTTCATACCTTTTTATGTATTGGGATGACTGTTGAGTTTTAACTTGAGATTGCAATTTGTAAATATCAAAAGGCTCAAATGGGTCTTTATCTTTGGGTTTACTGGCTAATACCGTGTTGTATGGTTTAGGGACAGTACCAAGAATTTGATACCTATTGACTAAATCCACAGAAGGGACTGGATTTACTTGATGAGGAATCATAATTCCTTTATTCGTACTGGACTACTAGAAACGGGAAGCTTACCAAAATTGCGACCACTTGGGCCACCTCTTTCACTCATTTTGGGTACCTTTTTGAATAAACTCTCGGGTTAGAAAATCTGGGATAGAGTTCTGACTTCCTTTAATGTATTCAATGTCAAAATCAAAAATAGATAAAATAGCTTGCCATCTAGCAAAAATTTGTTTAGAAGCTATATTTTGTACATCTTTTTCTAAAACATATTTTGCAGATTTACAATATATTCTTACTAAAAACCTTTTGTTTAATAAATCACTTTGAAATTTATTAATGCACGAAACCAGAGATAAAATCTCTTTTTTAATAGTAGAATAGTTTACTTGTGTATCATCTCATGCACGAGAATAAAAAGAAACAATTTGTTCAGGTGAATTGGGAGTTAACTTTTATTTTAGAATTCCTCCTAATCCAATTTCAGAGGCATCAGTTTCAACAATTTTGAATGCATCAGGATTAGATATGCCAAGACATGGAAGTGTCTTAACATGCAATTTGATTTCTTGGATTATAGAAGTATGAATATCAGTCCAAGGTGGAGGATTACTTTGTAAGCGTTCAAATAATGGCTTACAGATTATCCTCAAATTTTTATAGAATTCTCCTACATAATTGAGGGAACCTAAAAATCTTTAAAGTTGGGTTTTATCAATAATTTTGTCTAGGAATTTACTAGCAAACTGTATAGCTCTAACGACTAGCTGAATTTGACCATAATGAATAATATGACCAAGGAATTTAACTTTTGTTTGGAATAGACAACATTTCGACTGGAAAAGAACTAATCCATTAGATTGAACAGTTCTAAAGAATGAGTTTAAATGCTTCCAATGTTCTTCAATAGAATTTGAAAAAATAAGAACATCATCAATATAAACAATGGTAAAATGACTAAAAAGATTTAAAATATCATTCATTATATTCTGGAATTCACTAGGGGCATTTTTCAAACCAAAAGGCATGACATTCCACTCATAATGACCAAAGGGGGTGGTAAAGGCTGTCTTATACCTATCCTTCTCATGGATCTAGATTTGCCAGAATCCACTCTTAAGGTCAAATTTACTAAATACAACTGCTTGTCCTAATCTATTAATTAAATCATTCTTGTTAGGTAATGGATACCTAATCCATTCTAGGACCTTGTTTAATGGTTTATAATTAATAACTAAGCGAGGGGTTCCTCTTTCTATTTCAGCACTTTTATTAATATAAAAAGCTGGGTAAGACCAGGGAGATTTACTTTTTCTAATTAATCCTTTTTTTAATAAATCATCAACTTCATTTTTACAATAATTCATTTGTTCATGATTCATCTGGATAGGTCTAGCCTTAGTAGGAATTAAATGTTCTTTAAATTCCTTAGCATAAGGTAGCCTAACAATATGCTTTTTTCTATGCCAAAAAGCATGGGGTAAATCTGAACAAATATTTTTACTTAATAAATTATAAAATTCTTTTATTTTACTCTGAAGATTATTATCTTTTAACTGATCTTCAATTCTCTTATACCTAATTTCATCTTTTAGATATTTTAAATGATTTGTCTTATTATTTAAGATATTTAAATTTTTAGAAATTGACTCATCTTAAATAATCCTCAAATCTTTACTCATAGGTTTATTAATAAAGGAAAATGTTACCTCCTGACCTAAGTGTTTACTAGTTAATCCATTTGTATTAGTAGTGAAAGGGTATAATAAATATATAAATGGTAATCCTAAAATAATCTTATCTGTCATATTTTTTATTAAAACAAAAGATGTTTCAAAACAAACATTATTTTGACAGATATGAGCTTTAGGTAATTTATAATTTATATCCATTTTGCTGCCATTAGCTAATGTCATTCTTTCAGTAGTTTTTACATAATATCTAGTTGAGATTAAACCTTCTTGAATACAATTCAAATCAGCACCAGTGTCAACTAATGCTGGAATTTCTAAAGTAAATGATTTTTTAATAATTATAGTTACATTAATGTACCATTTTTGAATGGTAATGGCTTTTAATATATTTAATGATAATCTTTGTTGACTAAGGGTTTCATTTTCACTATCTGGGTTATTGACTCTAGAAGTTTCAGGTTCTTCTTTATCTTCACTATGAGAAGAATCATGTATTAACAATTCTTCTATTTTTCCAATTTTACTAATTTCTTCTTTTAGCTTAGGAATCTCTTGTTTTAATTTAAAATTTTCTTTTTTAAGGTTATTGACTTCTTGGTTTAATTCTGGTAAAGTTATTTCTTTGGTTGGATTTTTAAATCTTTCTAAAGTCTTGTTAAGACTAAAAATAGGTTTTTCTTTAATCTTATTTATTTTATTAGATGAGCTATCTTTGTTAAATAAATCTTTTAATTATTTAGTATACTGAAATTTTAACTGAGGATCTGAGATTTTACTTATTAAATTAATCAATAAATTTACTTCTTCAGAATTTTTATTTAAAACATTTAATCTTTTATTACAACAAGTATCTATGCATCCTAAAGTTATCTTGGGATTTTGACTAATATCACTATCTGAACTACTATCTAGGTTACTAGAGGATGAAGAATAAATATCTTCAAATTCATTATCACTAGAATTATTTTCTATTCTCATTAATTCAATTATTTGATTACTATCTTCTTCAGATATTTTTAATTGTTTCAATTTTTCTTTAACTTTACATTCATTTTTATAATGACTTGGTTTACCACAATTATGACAAACCACTTTACTTTTATCAAACTTTTTGTAACTTTTCTTTTTATAAGGCTTTTTATAACTTGGACTTTTAGGTGACTTCTTATAATAGCTTTCTTTGTTACTATATTTTCTATGTTTTTTGAATTTATGTCTTTTATCATTTTTATGGTGACTTCTTTTTCTAGAAGGAGCAATAGGGGGTAAACCATATTGTTCACAAAAAGATCCTAATTCATATTTAGTTTTATTTTTGTCTTTATTAGCTTGTTTACTAATCTTAAAATCAATACACATTTAAAGACATGTTTTCTGAATTTGACTAATTATATCACCAATAGGTTAGATTATCGTAATCAATAAAACCTAAGTTTTTACTTAATTCTTCTCGAATTTTATGTGCAAATAAATTTGGTAATCCATTTACGAATTTTTCTTTCCAAAAAGGTTTATTACTATCATCACGCATCATAACTCTAGAAATAAAAACATCTTTATACCATTTAAAGTCACTTAAAGTAGGGCACGTGAGATTACTTAACTGATCATGGATCCTATCAGCTATATTACTAGGTGTTCCAATAAAATGTTTAATTATTGTATATATTAGTGTATTAACTCCATCCGGAGGACCTAATCCTAATTCCTCATCAAAAATAGGCATTCCTTCCTCATCTCTTTGAATAGAGTGAATTATATGATATCAAGAATCTTCAGTGAGATATTTTTTCCACCAAGATCTAAGAACACCAGTAAGTCCACTAGCTAATAATTCAACCATCTCTGGTTGACTCAAATTATTATAATTTGTTAGATAACTATTAGCTACCATTGACATATGATTTAACTTGTTTAATAACTCTTGTTCACTTAATCCATCAATATTCCATTCATAAATTTTATTTGCTGAAACAGAAAATTGATTATCTAAATTTCTTTCTTCAAACTATAGATCTGGAAGGGTTAGTCTAGAATACCAATTTTTTGTTTGACTGGTGATAGTTGGATTTTTAAAAGTTAATTTTTTAAACTGATTTTCAATTTCTTGAATTGTACCATCAGTTTCTGAATTGTCTTGGACTGTGATTTCAATTTCGATGTCTGAACTATTTGAATCACTATTCTCTTGGCTTTTATTTTGGTCAAGGACTGTTCAAGTCTTGCTAGATTCTGGTTCTGCGAGTTTTTTAAATAATTTATCAAGAGTTCTAGTAATTTCTGAATCTTTAGCAGGTAAACCTAGACCTTGTGTAATGCCCCCGAGATCCCACATTCCTTAATTCTATCCAATTATCTCTGGATATCATAATTATTAACTTTAAACCATATTAACTTGGAATCTCGTGCGTTAAACATAACTTTTAACTTTTGAAACCAATCTATTGACCAGAATACGGTCCATTTTTAATTTTTTTTAAACTTAATTTAACTTACATCTCTTACCTGTCTCAGGATCGTAACGTTCACTTACCTTTCATTAGAATTTAGATCAACACTTATCATTTGGGACCGAGTTTATTTCACTTCGTAATCATATATATTATTATAATTTAACATGTCCCGTAACTAAAATTTCGCCATGAACTATTTATACATATAACCTTGTTTACTTGTACCTGTTTTGTACCTATTCCTGTTTACACACAGTCATTCATCATATCTATACCATATATCATCATGCCTGCTTATAACTAATCTTAACATATGAGTTTATTACATTTAAAACTCAACCTACCACACAACATTTACCTCATTACAATCTCTACTTAAATAATACATACATGCTCATTAGCTATATGGATATACAAATCATACATTCCTTTCTATGATTTAGGTTTAACATTTAAAACCAAACTGTTACATGATTCCTTCAATACAAATGTACATATATCAAATTTGTTCACGCTTATCCATGCAATCACATTATGTTACCTTAGCTTCACCGAAACCTCCAGCCTTCTCGTACTTTACCTGAAATATTAGTCATAGCAAGGATGAGCACATAGGCTCAGCAAGTTAATCAGATAACACCTTACATACTTACAGTTTATATCCATGCGTTATGCATCCTTTACTTTAACATGATATGCTTAATGTCACGTAATTCATCTAGCAATTAAACCATATAGTTGCACATTGGGCACGTTACAACTCATTTACTATCACGTAGTTCACATAGAACATCTATAGCACTTAAGTCTGAAGAACTTTCCTGTACGCTTTATTTTAACTTAACCTTTATTGCCTCGCTCAGCCATTTAACCTTTCTTGCATCGGACTGCTACTTCGAACGTTATCTGTAAACATACAATCTATTTACATCATTATAAGATCATAAATCTTTACAATCTCAATCAAACTTAACTTACAATTGCACGACTATTCGTCTCAAATCATTTCACATTTGGTGTATTATACCTTATGTAAGTTTATAATACACCCTAGCTCGTTCCCGACCTTTTTCACAACCTTAAACCTACTTTGGCTTAGCTTTAGGCATGTTATATTATGCCCTTCATGATCTCATTATACCACAACACCCTTTTCATAGTCTATTTTTATTAATCTAGGGTTTATATAACTTATCTCTATCATTTAGAATCAAAACATTTCATTTTTGGTCAAAAATAACATTTTTCTAAACTCTGCTATCCGTTGCCCCAGCCGGATTTTTGGCCTAGAATCCATGGCCCCGACCAAAACCTCTCAGCCAAACATGGCCCTGGTCGTGGTTTGCCCAAAAAAATCTGGCCCCGGCCGTGGCCCAAAATCTGGAATTTTGATTTTCTCTCATGCTTTGCTGATTTTTAATTCTTTAACCGTACATCCAATTGACACCAAATTTGGTATACATGTAGGTCTTATAACATAGTATTTTACAAAATTTTCTATTTCCTCATTTGGATTCTTTAAAACATAGATACACTAGCCCGTAGAAGGGCTGTTCACACAATTTTCAGACTTAGAAAAATTTTCAAATTTAAAAACCAAGTTTTATCAACTTTGTGATTTTTGGCCATAAGCTTTAAAATTCCATTCCGACACTTGACATAGCTCACATACAACATATATGACATGTCCCAACTTTTAGAACCATAAAATTTCGCACGAGACGATTTTTGTCCATAAAAATTCATTTCCGTTCGAAACGATCGATTTCGATCGTTCGAACCGCCAATTCATTCAAATTGAAATCCGTTGAATACCAAATCAACTCTTACATGTGTAATATCATAAAACTTAAGTTTTTGGCCTCATTTCACATTTAATTCCTCAAATTTGTCAAAAATCACCTTTTGGTTGGATTTTCACTAACTTTTCCAAAATTTTCATTTTTAAAACTTAAACTCAAGTTCCAATCCTCGACTCCTTGTTATGAAAATTGCTTCTAACATGTCCTATAGCACATATATAACATGTATGAGACTTCAAAACATTTATTACTTTCATTTGAATTCCTTTTTCCAAAATAACTCGCTTTAGGCGTCAGCGAACATTTTAAATCGTTTAAAAACCACAATTGTCGCCATTGACACCAAATAACTTTCAAATCAACTTGAGCACATGTATTTATCCAAAACTTGACTTCTTGGCCTCATTTAATCATCAATTGTACAAAATAGCCTAAAATCTCATATGAGTAGGATTTTTGTCAACTTTACAAAACTCAACTCGCAAACCCCCTTTGAATCTTTACACTTTATGCACATATACATTAACACTTACACATATTGCAACTTTAAGTATTCACATAACTTCTATACGTATCTTTCAAGTCACTTTACAGATTATTACGTTGTCTACACAAAAAGTATAGCCTAATATTCAATCTTTCCCTTAAAATTTATAATTTTCAACCTTTCATGAGCTTTTTATGCTTTCTAACATGAAATATCACATGAATCAAATATGTTCAACCTTTCTATCTAGGTTTTCATCAAATTTAGCAACATATAACACTTGATCATGCCTCAATCATGATTTCTAGCTTATAAATTTATATAAACAGTACACCACCTTTAGTTTACTACCTTAGAGTCTAGGGTTTCATCACATACAATACATAATTCACCTAAACTTCATACTCAAACCTTATTTGCAAGAATCCATGCATGGCTATACTCCAACTAACATTTAATCATATAAATATCAACTTTTAAGGCTTAAATATAGTTATACCTTCATATAGTCTCCTTCTTACTTGCTACTAAGCTTCATAAAGCTTAATTCTCACTTTGTATATCTAATTTATGCATTTCTTGCTCACTTTCCAGCAATTCTTCAAGACCTTCTTCATACCCTAGCCTTGCTCTCCACTTTCTCTCTTTGCTCTCCATTTCTCTGGAACTTTCGAAGGAATGAAATGAAAATCAGCTAGCTTACTACATACATATATAACATAATTTTCTCCAACAACTAACCATAGGTGGTTAGCCTAACTCTAGCATGGTTAAGGGCACTTATGTCATTTCATTTTATAAATAAAGGGCATTAGTGTCATTTCACCACTTGGGGACACACATGTCATTATCCAAATTGTCAATGGTACTTTGGTCTTTTTCCCTTTTTGGATACATTGGTCATTACTAAAATTGTTGAGTGCACTTTGGTCCATTGCCATGAAATTTAAAAAAATTAATTAATTTAAAATCATAATTCACTTAATTCCAATCTAATTCACATCCTTTTTGATCCAACATTGTTTCATTATGCTTGAATTTCATTCCATCATTAAATACCTCATAATTGGCTTGTCCCATAACACTTGTCACACTTTAAAACATTAATTTATTCAATTAATTAATTAATTAACTTATCATTATATTCCTTTGCATAACATTACCATTTTAATTCCCTACAAACCATTTCAATTCCACATTCAACCAATTTAAATTTCCAACATATCCATATAATCAAATTACTCGTTTGTCCATAAACTGCTTCCTCGAGAAGTGAACCTCGATCGGATTATCAGAATCCATTATCATTTATCCTTATTCGCTCGTATAACCATTTTAAAATCTTTACATCCTTTCACTTGCTTACATAACACATATAATGTAAATTTGAACCATCTTTACATTCGATATTCATTATACACACTCTCGGAGTATTATATTCCATATTTAACATCATATAAACAATTATCTTACCTAAATCCATAAATCTCAAATTCTTCTTAACTTCAAAACTTCAACGCTTCAAAGCTCATTAACTTTATTAATCCTTAATCCCTAATATATCAATTAGGTCAAATTGTTTCTGCTTCTTTATTAACTCAAATATACATATATCCATACGCAACCTACCACAAGGGTCATAACAACACATTGATCACGCAATAATTCACATTTAATCATTCTTTAATACATTATATCTTTTAAACCAGGTTTTATCTCATAACCTTTACTTAATTCATCAAAATCCTTAATTGAAATTATTGGAAAATCCTGGGTGTCAGTCTATTTTGAGGCAGATTTAACAAAGGTTTTTCAATTTTATCATCTTGACTATTTTGAAGTCTATCTTCAATTTTATCTAACTGTTTTCCTAAAGTTGCTAGGTACTGAGTAAAATAATTTTGTTCAATAATTTTCTTATCATCTTTATTGCCACCAGGTATTTTGAAAGGACTAGCAATGACAGAAGTATTTTTAAAAGGTAAAATAATGGTTTCTAAAGGAGGATGGCTAGAAGAAACTTTTAACTGATCTTCTTTAATGAATTGTGTTTTAGTTATAACATTACATTTTCCATAATATGTTTTATACCATTTATAAAATGTAATATTTATCTTTTCTTTAATTATAATTTTTTTCATTTTTTAACTATTTTGTCTCTATCAGTTTCATTGTGATTTTCACGAAACTAATGTCTTTTACTTTTATTTTCTTTTGAATTAAAATCATTAGTTAAATTTTTCCAATTAATTTTAAAATCTTTCTGTATTACTTTAAGTTGGTGGTGAACTGATTTTGTTTCAAAATCTGACTGTGTGGGTGATAATTGTTGTTCGTCATCATCAGATTGATTAACAGATTCATTATTATAACAAGGTTGACTAGTCTGACCTTCATTTATGATTCCTTTTAACTTTATATTTTGAAGTGTAGTTTTACTTAGTAATTCTGAATGTTTTTTAGACGGTGCAACTGTACTAGCAACATCTTCTATTACTAAAGGTCTTCTAAGTCTTGAATCATCAAAACTTATTCTGACTGTACCATTCAGGTATTGTTTAATATTTTCTAGGTTCATTATGTTATTATTAATTGGCCTTTGGGGCATTTCATTCTCTAATATCCATTGTCTCGGGAGAGTTATATCTCTCCAAAGAATAGTCTTTGGGACCTGGATATTGGCATCACTAGTACTGCTTTAAATTAAAACAGCCATATCTTTAGGACTTTTGTTAAGTGCTTTAACATTTAAATTTGTTTTTATTGTTTTATAATAAATTCTAAATATCAAGTCAAGAGCTTGGGATCCTTCAATCATCTGAGTGATTTCTCCAACTATCTTGATATTTAAAGTTAATGCTTTTAATAAATGTGGGTCACTTAGACTTAATGTAAAGTCTGGAGAGCAATTGAAATGGACGGGTCCATTATGCAAACTTGACTCCATTATGCCTAAAATGCTCGGTACATAATTTAAATATCGTGCATCACAGAGACACAATAATATACTTGAATTTATTCCTTTAATACTTAAAGGTTTTAATGCAACTTGAATTAGACCTATATGGATAAAATTATATCCTTTAAGTCTATGCTTTTTAATAACTTCATTTGTTAATAAGGAACAGTTTTCATGTTCTTTATTAATTGCATAAACTTTTTCAACAGTTTTTACATTGTAGTCTGATTTAAAATTATCAGAAAAAGTTGACTTGTATATTTCTTTGGGTGAAATATTAGGTATATTCCAATTACCGAAATCTTGACTTAGATTATCATAACTATGTTCTTCCTGATTAACTATGTCTAGAAGAGAGGACAAGGATGCTGACCTTGAACTCACTGAAAAGCTAGATGTAAAAAGTCTACTAATATTAATTGATTAATCAAAAGATTTTTTCTTAAAGCATTCCGCTTAAATTACCCTGCCTACCTTAAGTAGACACATACCCGCGTTCTCAGATTCTCTTAGCCTACACTGCTCACTCAAGGAGACTTACCACAGCACCACAGGACTTATGACGAACTAGGTTTTTGTACAGTAAGTAAGGTGACTCAGTTTGGAGTTTAAGAATAAAAGGTTTTGAATAAACAGATTAATTGAATTAACTAAATAAACATGAAGACTGTGTGTGTGTGTGCGCGCGCGCGCGCGTGCTAAATAAGATGAGATAATTAATAACAAACCCCTCAAAAAAAATATATTAAGTTGTAACGTTTGAAATATTTGGAATATCGAACGTCGCCTTCTAGCATAATAAAACAATAAAGTATTAACTATTTAATATGAGTTTGTTGTGCACACACAAGACTTATAGTAAATATTTAAAATGTTATTTTTATTACATTGGATGTTTAGAAGGAATTGAACAATACTGTTTTGTTGTGCACACATAAGGATGATATTTTTTTCTTCACTTATATAAAAATGCTAGGTCAAACTTCACTTAGATAATTTTGATTCAGATGTGCATACACTTGATCATAATAATCTAAAAGGCAAAATACTAAGGAGTTACATGTTGATGTAATTAACAAAGAGTTATCTACCTAATTGAAATAATATGTAGTTTATTACGCACACATAAGGCTATATATTTATGTCAATGAGATCCTTAATCTCACTAGCAAATCTTTAATTAGATTTGCCAAATTATATATGGAGGGTTATATAATTTGAAGAAAAATAGTGGGAGACACCATTTTAAATAAAGACCTAATTAATTTAGTGATAAATAAAATGAATACATGTTAAAATGTTATTATTTTTCACTTTCAAAATCTTACAATGTCTAACTGACTATCACTGCGGAGCATATTGGATGCTAATATGTTAACCGGACCGAACTATATTGATTGGTTAAGGAATCTGAGAATTGTTCTAACTGTTGAAAAAGATTGCATGTCTTTAACTCGCCTGTACCTGCAAACATTGCAGATACTGCCTCTGAGGAAGAGATAACTAATTTTAAGAAGTGAGAGGAAGATGTAAAGGTGCTTCAGTGCATCATGTTGGCATCCATGAGTAACGAATCACAGCATTAACATGTAAAAATGGATGCCCCTACTATATTGCTTCACCTTAAGGATTTGTATGGTGAGGAAAGTAGGTCTGCCTGATATGAGATATCTAAAGAGTTCTTCCGATCTAGGATGTCCAACAGCATCACAGTACAAACTCATGTTCTAAAGATGATCAATCTGATTGAATAATTAGGACAATTGGGCTTTGTGATTGATGGAGAATTAAGTCAAGATTTGATCTTCAAGTCACTCCCCAACTGTAACGACCCCGTAATTTACATAAACTTATCCCTAATTTCGGTTCGTTAATAAACCTTTAATCACCTTATTTAATCTGTTAATTAACTTTACATCATCAGTAACCAAATTTTTCGGTATAAATTTTTTTTCTCATCATCCTATTAAAATATTTTGGCATTTAAAATCTTTACATCTCGATCCTAGTCCCTAGATCTCAACCTTTACTTTTTACTTTATTGTCAATCTCATTTATTATCTGGTTTGACTCATCACCCCAATTATAAAATGTATGATAGTTCAAAATTTATAATTTAATATTACTTCGGACTTCAGTTGTTATCTGTTTAGAATTTTTGGCATAATTCAATCAATACCATAAATTATACACATGTACAATCAAAATGCTTAAGTAACCCTTTAACAGTCCGATCAGGACTCATAACACTGTTGACATATTAATAATTACCATAAGCCTTAATAATTTCAACCACAACGAATCATTATATCATAAATCTAAAAGAATTACATTATAACCTTAGTCGATGTTGTAACATAACTCTATTATATCCCGATACTATAAGAATCTCATTTTCACCTACAAAATGTTAATATTGGGCAAGGATGAGCACAACGGCTCAACAAGTTCAACAGTTTACACATTCCATGCTTCATGTAGCATATAACAATTAACATGCTATGTGTGTGTCATGCTTAACGTGTTGTGTAACTATTTCTACAAATCATCTTATATACACCGTATTCATTATGATTTAACAGTTATTCATATCAAACATTGAGCATGTTCAGTGGTACTCACATAACTGCACTAAGTGCACACATTGATCAAATTATCAAGTAGTCACATAACATGTAATTTCATATGCATTTGATCAATTTAATCATACATCAACAATTAAGCAAGTAACAACAAGTACTGAAGAACTTGCCTTGGTCCGTAGTTCACCGATTAGTATAACTCGACCAAAACCGTCATCGTACAACCTGTATTTAATATATTAATTAAATATAATCAATTATAAATCCAACACATTAGTTTAATTTAATAACATAACCGTATATGTGACTTAACATGTCGGACATAACCTGACATGTCCGTTTGCCCGTACTTATTTTATGGTAAACTATCTCAATTCTTACATTAACAGATTAATATTTAAAAGAGTTAAATGATAACCCAACCTCACACTAGTCCAATCATCTTAAAGTCTCTAGAATATCATTCAAGATTTTTCAACCAATTTTTCAAAATTTATAGATTATCCGACAAATTTATGTAATTATTTATATATATAAAACTATTATTTAATAGCTTTTAAAATATAAATAATCACCCAACATACTTTTGTATCCCCCAAACACCATCAATAATTATATTATATTATTATAAAATTTTCCACCAAGTTTCGTAATATTTTAACATTCATAGAATTTTCCATGAATTTTCACTTATTTTTATATTAACTTTAAATAGCCATAAAATACAATAAATACCCATGCTCCACAATAATTTACCAAAAATTTTAAAAAAAATCAGAATTAATATTACAATATTTTTTTCTAGAAATTATTTCAGCACAAAAATATTTTTAATAATTAAACTTTAATTTTTAATGCGCTGAAACTTCCAAAATTAATAGAAATTAGCTCGTTTATTAGAAAATTAAGAAACTTAAGTCCATTATACACAAAATTTAATTTTCTACAACTTTGTAGGAGGAAATGTTTTTAGATTTTACACCAAAATGGATAGGATCTGAACAGATCCGATTTTACCGCACTGAATCCTCCAAAATTCATAGTAATTAGCACGTTTATCCGAAAATTATGAATCTTAAGTCCATTACACACAGAATTTAATTCTCTATAACTTTGTAGAATGAAAATTTTCAGATTCTGCACCAAACAACACAAATCTAAGATTTTCCATAACCTATCCAGGAAGTTGCAGTCACTGGATAGTCACACCAAATAAATTCTTTCAAAAATGTTACATTCCATAAAATTGTTAAATCATTTGGGTAATTCTAGATAACTTCTATATTTACAACTTTGTAGTTTACACCAACTTTAAATTCCAAACATATGATTTTATATGATTTTTGCAAGTTCCAAAATTGTAGCAAATTCTGGGCAGATAGTTTTTCGTCTGACTCAGTCTGCTTCAAACTATCACTACACACAAACCACAAAGAATTTCCGTGATCTAAAAATTTATACAGAAATCTTACTTCCGTAGCTTTAATTTGATACCCAATCCACTCTCTAACTCCAAAAACTCGATTTTATAAAAACCCTCAAACCAACTGCAACATAATACCATTTTCTGCGAATTTGTTCTTCAATATATTCTTTCATTTAATAAATTCATGAATCATCTACTAGAGTCATGATGATCTATGATTATACCATAACATACAAGGTTAATAATGATCTACAACCATTAATTTCACTAAAAACTAATATTTACCCAAGAAAATCAAAGATTAAAGAAGGGTTTAGGAAAATACTTTCATAGCTTATCTTCTCTTTCATTTATTCCTTCTTCTCTTCTCCTTCTTTTTATCTGTGAGTCTCTCTCACATTTTCTTCTCAAGTTGCTGATTTCTTAAGCTCACTTGATGTGGGTTTAATAATTAATTTATATAACAAGGTGGGATAAAAGATAAAATGAGTTTTGATTGGTTGAGAGAAGATTTCCTTGGATAAGATAAGCTATGATTGGCTTTTATTAATCCACCTCATTAAAATCTGAGATTCCCAGCTAGCCCACTTAAAAAAAACTATGGATTTATTTTATCTTTGGAGTCCTACTTTTAATTATCTGACCCGTTCTTTGACTGTCTGACCCGAAAAACTAAAATTTCAATATTACTGTCAATTCTTACTAATTTGAACATTCTCGACATCATGGTAACTTTCGTTTCTTCCAATTCACTTCCAAACTTTAAGTTTGACCTTCTACCCGAAAAAGTCAAATGGTCAACCTTGATCAAAAAGTCAACCGAAACGCATATCGTGTTTACAATCCATACTTACTAAATTTGATGTTCTCGTCCTAACGGTGAGGTCCGTTTCTCAAAATTCTTTTCCAAACTCAAACTTTGACTTTTCACCTTTCAAAGTGAAACGGTTGACGGTGACCAAAAAGTCAACACCGACACCAAATTGTGTTTACTGTCTCTCCTTGTCAAATTCGACGTTCTGAACTCAACGGTGCAATTCGCATCTCTAAATTCTCTTCCGAACTTCACACTTTGAGTTTTCTTGACTCTCATTTATTTCCTTTAGTCAAACTTTGACTATTTGACCACCTTGGTCATTTCTTGATATTTTAATTTGTTAACTTATCTCCACATGTATAGGTATACTCGTTTTTATCAAATATCCACTATCTCATTCATTTCACACTGCTATTTCGTGTAATCACCACCACACAGGGTTCATCCTTAACCTTAGACTGCCACCCTAATAACATAGTCACACATACAAGTTGTGTAATTATCAACTGTGTAGGCTTGTTTACTATATTCATACGACTTGCCCTATATATCAATTTGACTCACCATAAACTTAATCTGTTTTGGACTATTCTTTAATTTCCAACACCTGGCTATTATGTTGGGTTTAATTTTAATTGTCATCATAATACCTAGCTTGCCTCTTCCCAATTTACTAATGTGGGTTATCTTAATTTGCCACTCAAGGTTTAACTTTCATAAGCTTGTTTAATTCATAGATTAAGCTTTACAGTATTCTTGATGATTAATTTAGTTAATCATTTACCACGCTCGGCTAAAAATATAATTAGCACATCACCAAGTATATACGTATTTATACATATACACCTTCACGTTAACTTAGAAATAACTCAATAATTGAAATTTATTTCCTCAATAAATTTTCACATACATCATATTAAAAACTTCTTTCATAATCTCTTTCAGTCAAATAAATTCATCGAGTTTTAAAGGTATTATATTACTTTATTATTAACATACCTCCAAGTATACACATAATAATCAAATTCTAGGTTTTAAAATTTAAAAATCTACATTCACTCGCATTTAAAGGCTAGCTCAAAGATTAGGGTCAAATGTTTACTCACTTTCTACATCTTTTACTTCTCCAAATCTAGGTTTTAAACTTCAACCTTCATTTCATCATCAAGATCTTATTTAAAAGTCTTGTCAAATATCCAGGATATTACACTGACTCTTTCTCATAATTTGTTGTGAACTTCCACATGAATAAGCTTGACGTCATCTTGCTTGAGTTGCTTAACATGTTGAAGACTGTAGAGAGTCATTTTCCATTCAAGAAAGACCAAGTATTACATGTGGATGATTCTTCCAAGAAGAGGAAAAAGGGCAAAGGCAATTATGAGAAGTCAGGAAAGAAGAAAAAAAGGCGAAGGGTAAGGCGCCCAAAAAGGAGAAGAATAAAAGTGACCCAGAACGCAAAGGAATTTACTTTCACTGTAACAAGCCCAAGCACTGGAAGAAGAACTACAAGGAGTATCTTGCAGCAACTAAGCAGAAGAAGCTTGGAGAAGCTTCTACTATTATAAAAACATGTTTGTTCATGATTGAAATAAATCTTTTTGTAAGTTAAAGTTTTATTTGGGTATTAGATACTGACTGTGGTTCTAATATGTGAGGACTCGAATTTCCAAGATTTCTTTAATAATAATAAATGGGAATTTAATTGATAAAATTATCAAGGTTGTTAAATAAATTATTATTTATGTGATTTAAGGTGTATGAAGAGATTTAATTGATAAATTAAATCTTTATGGAGATGGTGATAATTGATGTTAATTTAAAATAATTGAAAAGTAAATAAATTATTTAAAAACAATTTATGAAGAATAAGAAAAAAAAAATTATATGTAAGGTACAATATATTGTACAATGGAATTATTGTGGAAGTACAGAAATTATGATTTTAAATGAGGTTATGTGATAATGTAAAATGCATGAATTAAATATGTATATATTTATATATATACATTTGTATGTGTGTTATGTTTAATTGATAATTATAAATGTTATTAATTATGACAATTAAGGGATTAATAATTAAATTAATCCAAATTTAAATAAAAAGTGAATGAGAGAGTTGGTAAAATTGTATGTGTTAATTTTAGAATTTATCAAGAATTTTGGAGGAGGTTTAGAAATTAATTGAGAAGGAAAGGTAATTATATAAATTATATAATAATAAATTATATAATTTATATAAGGAAATTAAAATAAGGTATGAAGAAAATAATAATTATATAAATTATATAAGAATAATTATGTAATTTATATAAGGTAATTATATGGAATAAAGTTAGAGGAAATTAAGAAATTATTTCAAAGGAGAATGTAATTATATAAATTATATAATATTAAATTATATAATTTATATATATAAAGAAAGAAGTTAATGTGAATATTAAAGAATTGAATAATAAATAAGAAAAATGAATGTTTTAAGTTAATAAAAATTATGGTTATGTATAATGGAATTATTATGACTTTTATGAAAGATAATATTTCGGAAACGTGAACATGTTAATGTAACATGTTGTCCAAGTAACGGAACGAAAAATTATGAAAAATAATTTTTATATGTCCGATGATTTATTTTATGATTTTTGGAGGTATAAATTACCTTATTTAAGTACATGCATGTCATTATGCGTGTACAAAATTTGTTAAGTAAAGTACCCAAAAGAAATATTAAAATTATTTATAAATCATGATACGATTTTAGGTGAATTAAAATAAATATTTTATATACATTATATAAAATATTTATTATACGAAATATTTACGTAATGTGTTAAAATATTTTTATGCTTCATTTGTTTTGCCAAATTTGGAAGTTTCGGGATAGTCAAAGGCGGTGGATTTTTTTTAAGAAAGCATGACATGTTGGCTATAAAAAGGCAAGATAAAGAATAAGAAGGAAGAGAAAAAGAAGAAAAAAAAAAAACCAAACAAATATATACACTCTCTCTCTCAATATTGCTCTATCCGACCACCACCTTGCCACCCGGAAATTTTCATGGCCACCACCAAGAGATGAGGAAGATTTGGTGTCATCAAAGGAAGAAATTGAAGTTTTGGAAGGTAAAACAATTAATTTATGGATTTATTTATGAAATTTTTAGTGATAAATTATTATTGTGAAAAATAGAAAATAATTAGAATAATTATTCTAAATAATTTTAGGATGTATATCTATTAATTTCATGTTTTTTGGAATGATTTTGTGGTGAAAAAAAATGAGCAAAATGGTGAAAAATGATGAAGTTGACGCACTGTTCCGGAAGAAAGAAGAGAGAAGAATGAACAGTGCTCCGCGCAATGCGCGGAGGGATTTTCCGGAAACCGGACCAAAACGACGCCGTTTTGGGGTAAGGGGCAGGGCCGCGCATCGCGCGGCTGAAGTTTCCGGAAAAGGGGGGGCCAAACGACGTCGTTCTGAGATGACGAAGGAATGACGCGCGCCATGCGCGGCTTACGCGCTATGAGATTACGAAAGCGTCCCTGGTCTTTTTATTTATTGCCGAGCGTGTCCCTTGGCACGCCGAAAGTACGAAAATGCCCCTGAACTTTTCGGATAATGACCAGCGTGTCCCTGACCCTCGGTTAATTACGGAAATGGCCCTGGACTTTCCGGAAAATTCCGGATTTGTCCCTAACGTTGCCGAAATGACGGAAATGCCCCTGGGCTTTCCGAAAAATGCCAGTTTTGTCCCTTTGACCGCGGAAATTACCAAAATGCCCCCAGAATCAGTTTTTAATGAAATAAATGTTTAAAAATTGTTTAAAAATAATAGAAAATTATAGAAAAATACTAAAAATATAGAAATGATATTTGGGCATTAAATTTAATATTTTTGTAAAAATATTAAATTTTGGAGATTAATATTTAAATATTAATCTATTAAGTTTAAAAGCTAGAAAATGATTAAATGAAAATTCGGACAACCAGATATGTTAAATTTTATCCGATGAGCCGGGTTGTCCGTATTAGAGGTATTGGATATTAAGTTAAACGAATATTTTAAGGAACGAGGTTAATATAATTGGCCATATAAATTAATAATTGGCCTAGAGATGATATTAATTAATTAAATTAATATCATAAGGAGTTAAATAATTATTATTTGATTATTTTATGATCATAGGTTGATCGAGTTAAGGGTTTGAGCTATCAAATTAATTAACTGGACTTCAGGCAAGTTCTTCAGTCCCTTTTAGGTTAAATGTTGGAATGTTATGATATGTAATTCTTATTTTAAATGCATAAAAATTACGTGCTATGTGATACGTGATTAATGTGACCACAATGTGTATTTTGTGCAACGATATGAATATATATGAGATATATGGCTATAGTAGAAGCACAAACACATGATGTATGACACACACCAAGCATGTTAAGGTACGTGCTACGTGAATTATAACTGTTGAACTTGCTGAGCCGTTGTGCTCATTACTTGCATAATATAAACTTTTGCAGGTTAAGAAATGAATTTCAAGAATATCGGATTAATTGTTAGAGATGAATTGTCTAGAAGGTGGGAAACGTTTTGTTATATTTTCCATTCAATGTGGATACATGTGTTAAGTTTATAATGCTGTTTCATATATATATATATATATATATATATATATATATGTATATATGTCGAATCCAGACATGATAAGTAAAGTTAAATTTTGAACTGTGATTGTATTAGATAGATGTTACGATAAAGATTATTAAATGATTTAAGTATGATTTATGAAACGAAAGATGTTGTATGGATATATATACAATATTAAATTTTAAATGTTGAGCTTTACGATATTGGTAACAGAAAGAAAAGAAAAAGTAAAGGTTGCGATCCAGGGACTAGGATCCAGAATGTAAGGATTTTAAATATCCAGATATCTTAATGCAACGATTGAATCGAGAAAAAAAAAATTTATATGAGAATTTTGATAATTAATGATTTTAAATATCAGATAATGGATCAGTTAAGGTGGTTAAAGATATACTAACGAACCGAAATTTGGACGTAAGAAAGATAATGTATCATAAATACAAAATTTAAGGTAAGAATATGGGTCGAATTTCGGGGTCGTTACAGTTGGTATCAGAGCTAGAGGTTATAAACCTTAGGTAAATGATACCTTAGGCTATAACCTAAAGTAAGAAAGAGTACGGTTATTTGAGTGTTCTGAAAACTCAAGCGTATAGTAAGCTCGTGACTCATGATTGTATGGTGGAGCCCCTTTAGCGAATGGGCGACTATGGCCTGACTAGGACAAGCTCCTCAACCATATGATTATGGTAAGTTCCTGAGTCCAAATACGTGATAAGTTTGATGAACACGGTGGGATTGAAATAGAAAGATGTAAGTTAAGAAATGCAGATTTCAGATATTGACTAAAGTAAAGGAAGTATGAAAAAAATTGCAAGGAAGAGATAAGATTATAAGGAAGAGATAAAGATGTTAAGAAAGATTTGAATGAAATGAATTAAGAAAATTTATAGGTTCAATTAAGAACATATCTGAAAGAATATTTGAAATGTTTCAAAGATGAATCTCCAAGATAATCAGGGGACACCTGATTCAAGTAATAAAGATGAAAAGGTAATCTAATGAGTATAGAAAGAGATCATAATAACATGATCAGGAATAGTGAGAGGATCGTACTACGATACGATCATAAGATAAGAGAAACGAATAAGGAATGGATTGTAAAGCAAGGTCATGATGGGATCAAGTGAAAATGTGAAATAACAGAAAGACCTGTAATGGTCCAAAAGGTATAGCTTGATGCTATAAAGAAAAATGGTACTATGAAATAGTACAAGAAGAATTCAGAGAATGATAAGACATGAAAGACAGAAATGAAAGGTTATGATAGGGGGCAGGAAGCTTGGGTACGAAATTTCAATTGAGGATTCATGTGGTGACTGAGTTGCACAATCCTTTGTATGGGCGGGGGATTTGTGTTTACTTAATTACTATGTGATAATCGTTGAAATGTTAGAGTCGCGCTAGTGGCTTTGATAGATAGATAATATTAAGTTAGGCACGAGTTCTTAAAACTAATGCATATGGTAAGTCCATGACTCATATTGGTATGGTATGTTTTGAGCCCCTCAGCATATGGACAGTCTTTGATATGTTCTCAGACTACGTATTGCTAGGACAAGCTCCTAAACTCATATTCTTGTGGTAAGTTCCTGGACTCATAATGTGTGGCAAGTTTGATGAACTATACGGGGGTATAGAAAAATTGGAGTAGATAGAAATTTCAATATGATAAATGAAAATAGTCCTAGCAATAAATTAAATATTTAAGTAAAGAAACTGAAGGTGAATATTAGAGAATTTAGGATATTCCCACTCTTCTAGCTTTGCTAGATTTCGAAAGTTTTGGCCTCAAGTTGATTTGGCACGTGTGTGCTTTGAAAAATATAAATGAAATTTTTAAGCAATTTAAAAAGTGTCTATGCTACTTGTCTCGGCTAGACAAAAATGTTTTTATATCAAAATGTATTTCAAAAGAATCATCCACGCACCTTTTAGCCCGGTGCAGATGTGATGAATGACGGAATGCTCAACGTGTTGTTGAGACGGTGCGGTACTATTTCGTCATAAGATGATTCAACACCATAAAGTACGGTTTATGGTGTAGGAATTATTAACGACGGAATTCTCAACGGACTGTCAAAATGATGCGGTAACATGAAGTCATACATGATTTTGATTTATAAAAGTATGTCAAAGCTATAAGTTATTGCCATTTGACTCGGCTAGACGTTTTGAAGAGTTTTGACATGATAAATGTTTTAAAAAAAAAAAAAAAAAATTCGCGAATTATAAATTGTTAAAAGTAAGTCTATGCTAATTGATCTGGCTAGACAAGCGTTGAAGAAGTATAAGTCTGAGCTATTGATTCAGCTAGACAAATTTTGGGAAATATTGAATTCATATTCTTTGAAAGTTATAACCAATCAAATTACTTTTGAATGAATCCTAACGCTGAGATGAACAAAAAGATTAAGAAACACGGGCATGGCAGATTGTTCTACTGGCGTGCCAAATTACGGATTAAATATACATCACTTTAATGACAGATTGATCCACTGTCAGGGTTTACAGTACGACGTACTCTGGGAGTGAAGTACTGTAACCGGGGTACATGTTTACTTTAATGACAGACTAACCCTCTGTCAGTGGTTTGCAGTACGACGTACTCTGGGAGTGAAGTACTGTTAAACCGGAATAAAAGTTCATTCAGCAGACTACAAAAAGTTTTGTTTAAAATTTTAAATTCCTCTACTCTTATGAAGATTGGATGGTAGGATGGGGTAGTATTATTTAAATGTAAGTGATAATGAAAGCAATATTGTAAAGTAAAGAAATTATGAAATATGAAGGATTAGAAAATTGCAATGGGCAATGATCACGAGAAATGAAGGGAAGAAAGATATGTGGAATAAATATAAAGAAATTGTGAAGTATGAGTATATAGAAATTTCGAGGACGAAATTTTATGAAGGAGGGGTGAATGTGATACCCCAGGAATTTAGAATAATTTCCAAATAAGGATTATGATGAATTAAGAAAAGGTTGGTATTTAAAACCTAGTGTTGAATAAGGAATGAATTATGAAATGTGAAGAAGATTTATATGAATTAAGAAGAGAAGGATGAAGGTGCAAAGTGTGCAATAAGTGGATTGAGTAAGGTTACGTGTGATTAAAGAAAGGAAATTTTTTTTTAAAGAATTATGAAATGTAATATTATAAAGAAATTGTGAATTGAGTTAAGAATTCAATATTCTAACAGTTATGACCATTATGAGATTATCCATGAGAACTATGGAAATTAATGAGGTAAAATATGATTATTATGGATTTAGTTGGTATTTATCCAGATAAAGGCATAGCAAGGCGCTATGAATAAAATACATATGATTGTTACAGTAATTATGATTCCGAGGACGGAATCCTGTTAAGGGGGAAAGAATGTGAGGACTCGAATTTTCAAGATTTCTTTAATAATAATAAATGGGAATTTAATTGATAAAATTATCAAGGTTGTTAAATAAATTATTATTTATGTGATTTAAGGTGTATGAAGAGATTTAATTGATAAATTAAATCTTTATGGAGATGGTGATAATTGATGTTAATTTAAAATAATTGAAAAGTAAATAAATTATTTAAAAACAATTTATGAAGAATAAGAAAAAAAAATTATATGTAAGGTACAATATATTGTACAATGGAATTATTGTGGAAGTACAGAAATTATGATTTTAAATGAGGTTATGTGATAATGTAAAATGCATGAATTAAATATGTATATATTTATATATATACATTTGTATGTGTGTTATGTTTAATTGATAATTATAAATGTTATTAATTATGACAATTAAGGGATTAATAATTAAATTAATCCAAATTTAAATAAAAAGTGAATGAGAGAGTTGGTAAAATTGTATGTGTTAATTTTAGAATTTATCAAGAATTTTGGAGGAGGTTGAGAAATTAATTGAGAAGGAAAGGTAATTGTCGACGCCGGGATTTTCGCCGTCTCGTTTTTTAATATTAAAATGTCCCTTTCCAATTTTAGCCTTTAGATTGAGATGTGACTTTTGAAAAGGGCCGGCTTAGTGTCGACGGGGTTTGAAAGGTCGATTTGAAGATGAGCCAATTGACCAGAGTCGCCAGTTGGTATATTTGAAATGGATGTACCAACTCATCCGAATTTAGTTTTCGTAATCGTTGGCTCATATGTGACTCCGATTAATTGGTCCGCAACCCGAGATTCATAGAGTTCGGGGGCTTGCTTAAGTGAGGGGAAGGTGTTAGGCACCCCCCGACTTCCGTGAAACACGGTTACCGCAATCTCGATATTTTCCTATCCTTTTAAATCCTAAAATGTGTGTGTGTGTGTGTGTGTGTGTGTGCCTAAATGGAATTTTGTGGTGCGTTTTGCATAAAAAGTTTGCTTTTATTTTATATGGCAAAAGTGTTTATCTGAAAAGTGTTTTGGACGTTCTTTGACCCAAATGACGAGGCTTCGCTTTTTATAAGAAAGATTGATTTTAATTTCGAAAGCGTTGAGGATTTTTTTATTTAGATGTCTTTTTAGAAAATAATAGTTTTAAACTTTTGTCAAATAGGAATCGAGACTATACATTGCCTTCTAACAGTTAATATAAATAAATCGAGGGCAACTTCTAGAACTCTTTAACCCTATGCACAAAGTTTAATGAAAACATTTATTTATTTGCAAAATCGTTTTTTGTGACGTTTTAAAACCAACTAAAGCCTATTCATCAATTATGGATTAAAGTTTACCAAAACACTTAACCTTTAAACCTCGTGAATCTAATATCCTAAATTTGCTTGATTTTATAAAATCTTCCTTATTTGCCTTATTTTGAAAACCATTTTTGAGTCGTAAATTAAAACAAGCATCCACAACATGTCGGGGCTATCCACGGGCATGTGAGCCATCCAGACAACCCCAAACACCCACAATCACATATTTTTATTATCACGGGGCCTTAACCCGATCACGATTGATATCGCGTTAAGGCCCGATATTACAAATACATCGCCATGGACCCTATGCCACGATTACATACACCCAAAACGTCCATCATCGGGATTCGACCACTAGGATCTCCTCCCTAGGCTCACAACCATCCCATCACAGCATAACCAACACTAAAACAAATCTAACAAGCTCTAAACATTTGCTATCACTTTATATAACCCAAATATCACAACTTAATTACTACAACCCATCTATTATCACAACGAACAATATATCACCGTACGGATGTCATCAGGGTGTTAGGAGGAGTTACTTTCCGATGGAAACCTCACTAACAACCCCTAATCCACGGATCATTATCCACACAACAACAAACTACACTACACAAACTCAAAACACAACATCAACACACTAATATAAACAAAAAACATCAAAAGAACACTCTTTTCACCTTGCAATACACCAATACGAGCTTTATATTCCAAGATTTGAGCCAAACTACAAGCAAATCTAAGCTATTGGAGCAACAACACACAATTTATCACTCAAAAACACCTCCACCCGAGCCTTTCTCTCTCCTCCCGCGCTCCTTCTCTCTCTAAAAATCTATTTCTCTCTCTCTTTTTTTTTTTCTTTCTTCTCTTTTTTCTTCTCGGACGCAGATCTGGACGCTTAATAGAGTTCCGGAGGCAGCCGCAGGTGCAACTGCGGCTGGCCGCAGGTGCATCTGCGGCTGACTTCGCTGGCCGCCCGCGCCGAACCTCGGCTGTCGTGTGCCGCCCTCGAGCCTCGTGCCTGTCACCTTTGTCGGTGGCCGCGACTGCATCCGCGGCTGTCCGGCTCACTTTTCTCGATTTCCGTGCCACGCGGTCTTAATTCGGCAATTTTTGCGGTATTATTTTGGGAGGCTGTATTTTTTCAGTCCGGAACTCCCTGGGAAGCGTGCCATAGGGTTATGGGAGGCTAGTTCGGAGGGTTGCGACTTGATGTAGCATTTGATAATTGTGCCCGGTGAGCGAGACCCCCGAACATTGTAAGCGGAGTAGCCATCAGTCGTCTTTTGTGGTCGGCTCAGGCTTTTCTGGATCAACTGTTCGCCCTGCCTCAAGTGACCATATGCTCGTTATCCGTTGTGGCGGCTTTGACCGTAAATCGCTGGGGTGGCTCGGTGTTGGGGTCCACCTTTCTTTCCGCATGTTAGGTCAAATGACGATTTTGCCCTCCTGCCAGGATTAGTAGAGAAGTGCAAAATTTGGGTGTCTACAGCTGCCCCTCTTTATCATGTCTATGGAATGAAATATGAAATGGACATGATAAAGAAGTAGGCACCCGATGCATGAAAATGCCAAATATATATTTAACGATGCCGCACATGCGTTCAGATGATGCGATGTCACATTCAATATGTTCATGTAGAGGTTATTTTCAAGGTCACGAATGAACATTGGTCGGGTCTCGTTTCCGGTGGGTCGTTATGAGGGGTCAGGTATTGTTTTATGACTGGTCGCTTTGGAATTGGTCAGGTATCGTCTGTGACAGGTCGTTTTTGAAAGGGGTCAGGTATCGTATCTGACTGGTCGTTTTTGGTTTGGTCAGGTCTCGTATCTGACGGGTCGTTTTTCAATTGGTCAGGTCTCGTATCTGACGGGTCGTTTTTGGTTTGGTCAGGTCTCGTATCTGACGGGTCGTTTTTCCAATTGGTCAGGTCTCGTATCTGACGGGTCATTTTTGAATGGGTCAGGTATCGTATCTGACGGGTCGTTTTTCAATTGGTCAGGTCTCGTATCTGACTGGTCGTTTTTTTCAATTGGTCAGGTCTCGTATCTGACTGGTCGTTTTTGGTTTGGTCAGGTCTCGTATCTGACGGGTCGTTTTTTTCAATTGGTCAGGTCTGGTATCTGACTGGTCGTTTTTTCAATTGGTCAGGTCTCGTATCTGACGGGTCGTTTTTGAATGGGTCAGGTATCGTATCTGACGGGTCGTTTTTCAATTGGTCAGGTCTCGTATCTGACTGGTCGTGTTTTGGACGGTCAGTTCTTTTGACTGATGGGTCATGTTTGGACGGTCAATTTCCTTTGACTGACGGGTCATGTTTGGACGGTCAGTTCTTTTGACTGACGGGTCATGTTGGACGGTCAGCTTCCTTTGACTGACGGGTCATGTTGGACGGTCAGTTTCTTTTGACTGACGGGTCATGTTTGGACGGTCAGTTTCCTTTGACTGACGGGTCATATTTGGATGGTCAGTTTCCTTTGACTGACGGGTAATGTTGGACGGTCAGTTCTTTTGACTGACGGGTCATGTTGGACGGTCAGCTTCCTTTGACTGACGGGTCATGTTGGACGGTCAGTTTCTTTTGACTGACGGGTCATGTTTGGAAGGTCAGTTTCCTTTGACTAACGGGTCATGTTGGACGGTCAGTTTCTTTTGACTGACGGGTCATGTTTGGACGGTCAGTTTCCTTTGACTGACGGGTCATATTTGGACGGTAAGTTTCCTTTGACTGACGGGTCATGTTGGACGGTCAGTTCTTTTGACTGACGGGTCATGTTGGACGGTCAGCTTCCTTTGACTGACGGGTCATGTTGGACGGTCAGTTTCTTTTGACTGACGGGTCATGTTTGGACGGTCAGTTTCTTTTGACTGACGGGTCATGTTTGGACGGTCAGTTTCCTTTGACTGACTGGTCATATTTGGACGGTCAGTTTCCTTTGACTGACGGGTCATGTTGGACGGTCAGTTTCTCTTGACTGACGGGTCATGTTGGACGGTCAGCTTCCTTTGACTGACGGGTCATGTTGGACGGTCAGTTTCTTTTGACTGACGGGTCATGTTTGGACGGTCAGTTTCCTTTGACTGACGGGTCATATTTGGACGGTCAGTTTCCTTTGACTGACGGGTCATGTTGGACGGTCAGTTCTTTTGACTGACGGGTCATTTTTGAGTTGGTCAGGTATCGTATCTGACTGGTCGTTTTTGGGTTGGTCAGGTATCGTATCTGACTGGTCGCTTTTGGTTTGGTCAGGTATTCATTGTCGGGTCATTTTTGTAATTGTCTGGTCTCGTCTCCGGAATCGCTGTGCACTATCCTAAATGGACTCGCATCGTATTGTACATCATAAAAATGCAATAATTCTATAGGAAATTTAAAAGGAAAGCGTACCTGATTAGTTTGTGGGGCCCCCCTGGGATTCGTCCTCGTAAATCGCTTTTGCCAGCCACTTCTTTTGGTTTGACTTGTCATTCTTGGGGTTCGTCCTCGTAGATCGCTCTTGACAGCCATTGCTTTGGAGCTGTCATCCATGTTGATTAGCTGAAGGTGCTTCAGACAGTCGTTTTGCAATTCTTTGATGTCCCATAAATTCTGGGCGCATCGGATCGTGGAATTTTTCCGCTGCCATGTTCTTCCGATAAATGACATCGGTATTCGTGCCGCCGACAGTCTCGTACCTGTGATTTTCTTTCATGCATATTTTATTTTGATATATAAATGGATGCGCAGATGTTATGCATGGATCAATGGATATGCTTGGAAGGAAATGACCCCTGTTTAGTCAAATGATACAATTTTTTCACGTGTCGTTCTTTTTTTGACTACTCAGTTGTGTCATGCTTGATTTGGGAGTACAATTTCTGGGCTTCAAGGTTTGTTCGTTGAATCGCATGCCTCTGATCGTTTCTCTGTTGGGGAATTGTATATGTCGTTTTGAATGCCCAATCAACTCATCCAGGGTTCCTCATCTTGCTCACAGATCGTCATGTCTTTGAATTTGGGGGTGCAGGGACTTCCTCCTTTGTTAGAGGATTATGCCTAGATTCTGGGTTGATATATAGGTGATCCCCTGGTCCGTTGGTCGTATGCTTTGATAGCTCTGGACTTTCATTTGATTGAGGCGGTTCATTTGGCTTTTTGCGATGACCGACGACCATGTTGCCCTTCCTCGCCTTTTAATCGATCAGCTCTGACTTCAGGAATTACATTGCTCTTTCATATGCTCGCTCGAGTATCGAGGTAATGTTAGCGTGCATCATGCTGAGTTTGTCAAAATCCATTAATGGTCGTAGGGGAAGGTTCGTTGATGAGGAGTCTGATCCAAATCTGGGCTTCCTTCGTTTCCGTAATTTCCAACATGCCCCAGCCTCTACTCGTGTTCTTGTCGAGGATTCTTATGGGAAGTCGTTTCGTTGGTCATGCCAAGTTACCCACACCGATTCATATCCTGCACAAGTAACAAACGCTAAATGCTCGACGGTTCGGGTCGGCGGGGTTAACTTCGATATTACTAAACATCTCAACAGTAGAGCAGATAAAATGGAATGCTCATGATTATGCAATTTGGCTCATGTCTGTGATGTTTTCGTTTTATCGTAAAAAAACTTGGCATCGAGATGGATCTCTTTTTTCGTAAATCGTGAGTGGATTAATTTGACATTGAATGAATTGTGAATGTATTAAGTCACTCTCGATTATTATTATTATTATTATTATTATTATTATTTTCTATTTTTTTTCATTTGACGAGTTATGGAATCGTAATAAAACATTTAAGCATTCATGGTCAATATACGTGAGTATGATTTAAATTCAAAACTACCTTCCTTTATCAAAGGTATTCCGTCTTCATTCTCGCTGTCGTTATTCACAGAATTAACGTCATATGGCAAGTGCACTGTGCGATGCATCCTTCAATTAGGGGCCTCTTTTCCGTGACTTTAGATGAGCCTCTCTTTTTTTCTCTGGTCGAATATTTTTTCTTTTCCCTTTTTTTCGACTCCGCCTTTTCCTTTTCGCGTCCACTTAACTTGTCTCGTTTTCTTAGGCTATTCAGAGTTACCCATTTAACGAGTTTTGGACCAATGACACCCAAACCAGACGGCTTTAGGGCATTGGGTGTAAAGACACCCCTTTGGGTTTACTTGCTCGAGTAACAAAGGCCACGCTTCGATACAAGTTAGGTGGTTTACTGCATTTATTCCTCGTCTGACCCTGTGCAAGATTCGTTTTCTTAGGCTTGAGTCATCCATGTAGCGAGCGTTGGGCCGGTGACTCCCAAATCAGACGACTTCAGGGCACCAGGTGTAGAGACACCCTTTAGGCTTAATTACTCGAATAACCCGTGCCACGATTCGAATCTGCTCAGGTCTCCACGGTTGTAATGCTCGTTTTCTTAGGCTCTGAGTTACCCATGTAACGAGTGTTGGGCCGGTGACTCCCAAATCAGACGACTTTAGGGCACCAGGTGTGAAGACACCCCTCAGGCTTAATTACTCGAATAACTCAGGCCACGATTTGAGGCATTGGATTCATTTTTATTTACCTTTCGACTCTGCATCAACTGTCATCATTTTCATCATAGCTTTATACCCCACATCTGAAAGTTGGCGCAAACGCAAAGTGCAGACTTGCCTATGAGGTGGATTCTGCTTCGAACGACACTTCGAAATCAGGTCTTTGTTGAACAGTTTTAATCGTCTAATCATACTCATGAGTCTGCTCCACGGATGCTAGTCAGAATTAATTCGATTCCTAACAAGTCAAATAAAACTTTTCTCTTTCCAAAAGTAATGTTAGAGTTAAGCTATGTACAGTCTTAATATATGTACATGAAGACAGGAAAGAAATAAATAACTGAGATGAGTTGTATCTTACCTGTAGGTCCTCGTATTCTGAAAGAGCTCTGACTGGAAAGGACCAATTGATCGTACATCTCGGATGACGTTGTCGTATGCTGACGAGATCGTACCATAGATGTTGAATTGTGCACTACCTTTCCATGGATGATTGATGAATGCCCCAGTGTCGAATCGTCATCGATTTCAAAATTGCCCCAGTCCTGATTGTTGTCAAGGTCATTGATTCGTGGTGTCTTTGACAGGTGGGCTGATGAGATGCTGGGAACCCAAAATCATTTGCTTTTGATCAGGTATGAAGTGCACTCCGATGGGTTGACAGGAGAACAGGTTGTCTGGGTCATTGATCGTTAATTGCAAAACTATCGAAGGGTTATATACATTTTTACAAGGATTAGACCGCGCCAAAGTGGCTGCCTACGTACTCCTATAGGAAGAGGAGATCAGGTCTTTCGTAGTTCAGGCCCAGATAGCACACAAGATTGCTTTTTTTTTTTTTTTTTTTTTTTTTTTTTTTTTTTAGAAAACATAACATCATAATGCACAGAAAATAAAACAGGCTATAACATTAAGTAGATGATAACGTCCCCACCCCCTTTTTTGGGACTCACAATCGTTTCCTTGGAATTTACCATTTCATGGTTCGTTGAGGCTCGATAATCCGTTCGTCGGTGGTCAGGCTCCCCATTGCGGTGATCTCAATGTCACTTGCCATTTTTAGCTCTCCTCTTTCGATAAGATTTTGGATCTTGTGCCGCAACGCCCAACACGCTTCAGTATCATGCCCTGGGGAGTTGGAATGATAGAGGCATATTCGGGTAGGATCGTATCTTTTAGACTTGGGGTCGGTTTGTGGCAGCAACTCCGTAATCTTTCCCCGGCTGATCAGAAGGTGCAATATTTCTGCATTTGATTTGCTCAAAGGGGTGAACTTTCGATCTCTTGGGAATGCTGCTCGATCTTTCCCCTTTGAGGGTTCACCTTTGTTCGAGCGGTTATCAAGGCTCCACTGGTGGGATCGTCTGACATCTTTATTATTTTCAATTCCCTGTATTTTCATTCTGTTTTGATCTCCTTGAGTCAGCGGGTTTTCCTGTGAGGGATCCTGGTTTGAAATTTGTTTGTCCTCTTCTTCCGTTTGGTCTCTCAGTAATTGGGTGAAGAGTTGCCTCGTCAGATTATGTTGGTGTACCACCAGGTCTGCTAATTGCTTCATTTGATGCCTGACCAACTTCAATTCTTGCCTAATGACCTTAACCTCCTCCCGACATTCCCATCCAAGGATATTTGTTTCGCTCATATGGGGGTATTCTTCGATCTTTCGTATGTATTTGCGATTAGGATCCACCCCGATATTTCCTGACCCAATCATGCTTACCTCATCTGTTCCGTATTGTGGCAGATGGTGGGCGTTGATATCTAGTCGTTCAACTACAATGTCCCCCATATCGATCAAGTTCTGTATCTTATGTTTTAACGCCCAGCATTCCTGAGTGTCATGCCCTGGGGACCCGGAATGATAGGCACATTTCTTGCTTGGGTCGTACTTCTTCCCCTTTGGGTCAGTCGGTGGTGCCAGCTCCGTAATCTTCTTTTGGGTGATTAACACGGCCAAAATTTGCTCTAATGGATCCCCCAACGGAGTGAATTCCCTATCTCGGGCATTTTCAAATCTCCTCCGCCCCTCAAATCTTTGATTGGTGAAAGTTGGCTGTCGATGGGGTATATTCCTTTGCATGCCAACAGGAGGGCTACTCTCTACTTTCCCAGACAGCCCTTTCAAGACTAGGGATACCTCCTCCTCTTTTTGCTTCTGTGTTATATGGGAAGAACTGCCATAGTTTCCATTCTGGATTTGCTCAGCAACAGCTTCAAGAGCGGTGAAGTCTCGGATCTTCCCCGACTTTAACCCCATTTCAGCCATTTCCCCATGTTTAATCATCTCTGCAAAAGGCTTCCCTATTCCAGCCATCACCCTTTCATAATATGGAGCCTCCTGGATGTCAATGAAAGTCATGACCATTTCTGCCTCACTCATGGGTGGGTTCACTTGGGCTGCCATCCTCCTCCACCGTTGAGCATAGTCTCTGAAGGATTCACTGGTTTGTTTTCTGATTTTGGTCATCTGGTATCGGTCCGGGGCCATCTGGGACTGGAAGCTGTATTGGGTTAGGAAAGTGTGGGCCAGCTCCTCCCAGTTGTGGATCTTAGCATTATCCAATCTCGCATACCATGTCCTAGCCTCCCCTGTCAGGCTTTTCTGGAACAGTTGCATTCTCAGTGATTCGTCCTCAGCATATCCCCCCAGCTCTCCGATGTATACTTTCAGGTGCGTGTAGGGATCCCCCGACCCGTTGTACTTTTCAAATTCAGGGAGCTTGAACTTTTCGGGATATCTGGTCCCCGGAAAGATGCAAAGGTCGGAATAGTTCACGCTGCCATATGACCCGATCCCCTTCATTGTTTTGATGGCTTCTTCCATCTGCTTTATTTTCTTGCTGACATTACTAGCAATTTCATCTTCTGGAATAACGATAATTTGTTTTGGCTGTTCAACCTTCGGGGTTTCTGGGGTCAACTTGTTCCCTTGAGATGATGGCCCCGGTGGGTCCTCGGTTTGTGACTTCGATTTTAACTTGAAATGCTCTTTTAGCATTGTGGTCAATTCCGTCATCTGATTTCTCACAGCATCGAATTCTTCCCGAGATACGTGATCCGGGTTAGGATTAGGGTTCTCAGCCATTTCGACTGTTGTCTCTTTGGCTTTCTTAGATCGGAGACGAGTTTGGGGCGCAATCCTGCAAATAAAATATGTCAAGGTTTAGTTTCGGGAAATGACATTTGGCAAGTGCATGCTGAAGCAAATATTTTTGTATTTTTGGGTTTTGTAATCTTTCTCTGCAAAATAGGGTTAGTATCCCTTTATTTTAACCAAAGTAATGACGTTGTGTAATTTATGATGCTCTCCAAGTTGTCCCTGTAAAACAGAGGTTAGTACTTTATTTTGACAAAAGTGGGAGGTACAAAATGTTTGACTAAAGTATGACATTATGTGCGTGAAACGTAAAAGGGTATGAAGAGACTTCCCACGCGTCGGGTTTATCTGAGGCTGACCTACCCTAAGCTTACTCTCGCGGGCTTTTTGGCATGAAGGTTCCCAGATCTTCGCAACATACTAGAAGGGAATAAATCCGATCTTTCAATTGGATTGGATCTGAGTGGATGCTTTTCCTGAGCCTCGCCGGGGAGCACCCCTTTGAGTCCAGTAATCCACATCCGACGGGTTTGCCTCAGGAGGAGGAACTGCTCAACATACATTCATCATTCATTCATCGTTCCTCACCGTATGCATATGATGCTAATAAAGTAAAGCTTTTGAAAAGAAATCGCAATCACACCATTCGCATATTTATCCATTCACACACAAAAGGTAGATTAATGCAAATAACGCAAACACACATTTTTTAGATTTTTCGAAGGATAGGAAAACATCGAGATTTTAAACGCGGCTTAAGCCCTCTACTGTCCCCAGCAGAGTCGCCAGCTGTCGACGCCGGGATTTTCGCCGTCTCGTTTTTTAATATTAAAATGTCCCTTTCCAATTTTAGCCTTTAGATTGAGATGTGACTTTTGAAAAGGGCCGGCTTAGTGTCGACGGGGTTTGAAAGGTCGATTTTAAGATGAGCCAATTGACCAGAGTCGCCAGTTGGTATATTTGAAATGGATGTACCAACTCATCCGAATTTAGTTTTCGTAATCGTTGGCTCATATGTGACTCCGATTAATTGGTCCGCAACCCGAGATTCATAGAGTTCGGGGGCTTGCTTAAGTGAGGGGAAGGTGTTAGGCACCCCCCGACTTCCGTGAAACACGGTTACCGCAATCTCGATATTTTCCTATCCTTTTAAATCCTAAAATGTGTGTGTGTGTGTGTGTGTGTGTGTGCCTAAATGGAATTTTGTGGTGCGTTTTGCATAAAAAGTTTGCTTTTATTTTATATGGCAAAAGTGTTTATCTGAAAAGTGTTTTGGACGTTCTTTGACCCAAATGACGAGGCTTCGCTTTTTATAAGAAAGATTGATTTTAATTTCGAAAGCGTTGAGGATTTTTTTATTTAGATGTCTTTTTAGAAAACAATAGTTTTAAACTTTTGTCAAATAGGAATCGAGACTATACATTGCCTTCTAACAGTTAATATAAATAAATCGAGGGCAACTTCTAGAACTCTTTAACCCTATGCACAAAGTTTAATGAAAACATTTATTTATTTGCAAAATCGTTTTTTGTGACGTTTTAAAACCAACTAAAGCCTATTCATCAATTATGGAATAAAGTTTACCAAAACACTTAACCTTTAAACCTCGTGAATCTAATATCCTAAATTTGCTTGATTTTATAAAATCTTCCTTATTTGCCTTATTTTGAAAACCATTTTTGAGTCGTAAATTAAAACAAGCATCCACAACATGTCGGGGCTATCCACGGGCATGTGAGCCATCCAGACAACCCCAAACACCCACAATCACATATTTTTATTATCACGGGGCCTTAACCCGATCACGATTGATATCGCGTTAAGGCCCGATATTACAAATACATCGCCATGGACCCTATGCCACGATTACATACACCCAAAACGTCCATCATCGGGATTCGACCACTAGGATCTCCTCCCTAGGCTCACAACCATCCCATCACAGCATAACCAACACTAAAACAAATCTAACAAGCTCTAAACATTTGCTATCACTTTATATAACCCAAATATCACAACTTAATTACTACAACCCATCTATTATCACAACGAACAATATATCACCGTACGGATGTCATCAGGGTGTTAGGAGGAGTTACTTTCCGATGGAAACCTCACTAACAACCCCTAATCCACGGATCATTATCCACACAACAACAAACTACACTACACAAACTCAAAACACAACATCAACACACTAATATAAACAAAAAACATCAAAAGAACACTCTTTTCACCTTGCAATACACCAATACGAGCTTTATATTCCAAGATTTGAGCCAAACTACAAGCAAATCTAAGCTATTGGAGCAACAACACACAATTTATCACTCAAAAACACCTCCACCCGAGCCTTTCTCTCTCCTCCCGCGCTCCTTCTCTCTCTAAAAATCTATTTCTCTCTCTCTTTTTTTTTTTCTTTCTTCTCTTTTTTCTTCTCGGACGCAGATCTGGACGCTTAATAGAGTTCCGGAGGCAGCCGCAGGTGCAACTGCGGCTGGCCGCAGGTGCATCTGCGGCTGACTTCGCTGGCCGCCCGCGCCGAACCTCGGCTGTCGTGTGCCGCCCTCGAGCCTCGTGCCTGTCACCTTTGTCGGTGGCCGCGACTGCATCCGCGGCTGTCCGGCTCACTTTTCTCGATTTCCGTGCCACGCGGTCTTAATTCGGCAATTTTTGCGGTATTATTTTGGGAGGCTGTATTTTTTCAGTCCGGAACTCCCTGGGAAGCGTGCCATAGGGTTATGGGAGGCTAGTTCGGAGGGTTGCGACTTGATGTAGCATTTGATAATTGTGCCCGGTGAGCGAGACCCCCGAACATTGTAAGCGGAGTAGCCATCAGTCGTCTTTTGTGGTCGGCTCAGGCTTTTCTGGATCAACTGTTCGCCCTGCCTCAAGTGACCATATGCTCGTTATCCGTTGTGGCGGCTTTGACCGTAAATCGCTGGGGTGGCTCGGTGTTGGGGTCCACCTTTCTTTCCGCATGTTAGGTCAAATGACGATTTTGCCCTCCTGCCAGGATTAGTAGAGAAGTGCAAAATTTAGGTGTCTACAGTAATTATATAAATTATATAATAATAAATTATATAATTTATATAAGGAAATTAAAATAAGGTATGAAGAAAATAATAATTATATAAATTATATAAGAATAATTATGTAATTTATATAAGGTAATTATATGGAATAAAGTTAGAGGAAATTAAGAAATTATTTCAAAGGAGAATGTAATTATATAAATTATATAATATTAAATTATATAATTTATATATATAAAGAAAGAAGTTAATGTGAATATTAAAGAATTGAATAATAAATAAGAAAAATGAATGTTTTAAGTTAATAAAAATTATGGTTATGTATAATGGAATTATTATGACTTTTATGAAAGATAATATTTCGGAAACGTGAACATGTTAATGTAACATGTTGTCCAAGTAACGGAACGAAAAATTATGAAAAATAATTTTTATATGTCCGATGATTTATTTTATGATTTTTGGAGGTATAAATTACCTTATTTAAGTACATGCATGTCATTATGCGTGTACAAAATTTGTTAAGTAAAGTACCCAAAAGAAATATTAAAATTATTTATAAATCATGATACGATTTTAGGTGAATTAAAATAAATATTTTATATACATTATATAAAATATTTATTATACGAAATATTTACGTAATGTGTTAAAATATTTTTATGCTTCATTTGTTTTGCCAAATTTGGAAGTTTCGGGATAGTCAAAGGCGGTGGATTTTTTTTAAGAAAGCATGACATGTTGGCTATAAAAAGGCAAGATAAAGAATAAGAAGGAAGAGAAAAAGAAGGAAAAAAAAAAAACCAAACAAATATATACACTCTCTCTCTCAATATTGCTCTATCCGACCACCACCTTGCCACCCGGAAATTTTCATGGCCACCACCAAGAGATGAGGAAGATTTGGTGTCATCAAAGGAAGAAATTGAAGTTTTGGAAGGTAAAACAATTAATTTATGGATTTATTTATGAAATTTTTAGTGATAAATTATTATTGTGAAAAATAGAAAATAATTAGAATAATTATTCTAAATAATTTTAGGATGTATATCTATTAATTTCATGTTTTTTGGAATGATTTTGTGGTGAAAAAAAATGAGCAAAATGGTGAAAAATGATGAAGTTGACGCACTGTTCCGGAAGAAAGAAGAGAGAAGAATGAACAGTGCTCCGCGCAATGCGCGGAGGGATTTTCCGGAAACCGGACCAAAACGACGCCGTTTTGGGGTAAGGGGCAGGGCCGCGCATCGCGCGGCTGAAGTTTCCGGAAAAGGGGGGGGCCAAACGACGTCGTTCTGAGATGACGAAGGAATGACGCGCGCCATGCGCGGCTTACGCGCTATGAGATTACGAAAGCGTCCCTGGTCTTTTTATTTATTGCCGAGCGTGTCCCTTGGCACGCCGAAAGTACGAAAATGCCCCTGAACTTTTCGGATAATGACCAGCGTGTCCCTGACCCTCGGTTAATTACGGAAATGGCCCTGGACTTTCCGGAAAATTCCGGATTTGTCCCTAACGTTGTCGAAATGACGGAAATGCCCCTGGGCTTTCCGAAAAATGCCAGTTTTGTCCCTTTGACCGCGGAAATTACCAAAATGCCCCCAGAATCAGTTTTTAATGAAATAAATGTTTAAAAATTGTTTAAAAATAATAGAAAATTATAGAAAAATACTAAAAATATAGAAATGATATTTGGGCATTAAATTTAATATTTTTGTAAAAATATTAAATTTTGGAGATTAATATTTAAATATTAATCTATTAAGTTTAAAAGCTAGAAAATGATTAAATGAAAATTCGGACAACCAGATATGTTAAATTTTATCCGATGAGCCGGGTTGTCCGTATTAGAGGTATTGGATATTAAGTTAAACGAATATTTTAAGGAACGAGGTTAATATAATTGGCCATATAAATTAATAATTGGCCTAGAGATGATATTAATTAATTAAATTAATATCATAAGGAGTTAAATAATTATTATTTGATTATTTTATGATCATAGGTTGATCGAGTTAAGGGTTTGAGCTATCAAATTAATTAACTGGACTTCAGGCAAGTTCTTCAGTCCCTTTTAGGTTAAATGTTGGAATGTTATGATATGTAATTCTTATTTTAAATGCATAAAAATTACGTGCTATGTGATACGTGATTAATGTGACCACAATGTGTATTTTGTGCAACGATATGAATATATATGAGATATATGGCTATAGTAGAAGCACAAACACATGATGTATGACACACACCAAGCATGTTAAGGTACGTGCTACGTGAATTATAACTGTTGAACTTGCTGAGCCGTTGTGCTCATTACTTGCATAATATAAACTTTTGCAGGTTAAGAAATGAATTTCAAGAATATCGGATTAATTGTTAGAGATGAATTGTCTAGAAGGTGGGAAACGTTTTGTTATATTTTCCATTCAATGTGGATACATGTGTTAAGTTTATAATGATGTTTCATATATATATATATATATATATATATATATATATATATATATATATATATATATATATGTATATATGTCGAATCCAGACATGATAAGTAAAGTTAAATTTTGAACTGTGATTGTATTAGATAGATGTTACGATAAAGATTATTAAATGATTTAAGTATGATTTATGAAACGAAAGATGTTGTATGGATATATATACAATATTAAATTTTAAATGTTGAGCTTTACGATATTGGTAACAGAAAGAAAAGAAAAAGTAAAGGTTGCGATCCAGGGACTAGGATCCAGAATGTAAGGATTTTAAATATCCAAATATCTTAATGCAACGATTGAATCGAGAAAAAAAAATTTATATGAGAATTTTGATAATTAATGATTTTAAATATCAGATAATGGATCAGTTAAGGTGGTTAAAGATATACTAACGAACCGAAATTTGGACGTAAGAAAGATAATGTATCATAAATACAAAATTTAAGGTAAGAATATGGGTCGAATTTCGGGGTCGTTACATAATATATGTAATATTATGCAAGGATTATGTAGGATTATAAGGCTAAATAAGGGAAAAGTGGTCTTACAAATGGGAAATGGAGCAAAGATTACTGAATTAATTGTAGGAATTTATAGTTTAGCATTGCCTATAGGCAAATCTATCAAGCTTGAAAACTGTTACAATGTTCCAATTTTGATTCGAAACATTTATAGACACCCAAATTTTGCACTTTTATACTAACCTTGATAGGAGGGCAAAATCATCACTTTACCCAACATACGAAAAGGAAGGTGGACCCCAACACAAAGCCACCATAACAACTTACGATCAAAGCCGCCACAACGAACAACGAGCATCAGGTTACTTAAGACAAGGCAAACAGCTGATCCAGAAAAACCTGATTGGATCACCAAAGACGACGAATGGCCACTATGCTTACGGTACGCTTACAATAGTCGGGGGTATAAGGGGGCAGCGCCCTCTGGAAGCCAAGCCCAAAGAGCAATTTCTATATCAAGTAACAGCCTTCCGAAATAATACAGTAAAAAATGATGATTTAAGACTGCGTGACACGAAAATTGAGAAAAGGAAGCCGGGCAGTCGCGGATGCATCTGTGGCCAACGACAAGTTGGCGTTTTCGTGGCTCAAGAAAACACGCGACAACCGAGGCAGCAGCTCAGATGGCTACCGCAGGCAACCGCAGATGGATCTGTGGCCAGCCGCAGATGCACCTGCGGCTGCCCCTAGTCAGCTATACAACGCCATTTTGATCGGCCGAGAGGAAGAGAAGAAAAAGAATATGAGAGATAGAGAGAGAAAGCGAGATTTTAGAGAGAGAAAGCCATGGGTTGGCAAAAAAAAGAAGGAATTTATTTTTTCTTTGCTCAAATACTTAGCCAATCTCGTGTTATTTACTTGATAGTGAAATATAAGGCACTCCTTGACGTATTGCAAGGTCAAAAATGGTTTCTTTCTTGAAGTTTTAGCTTGTTTCATTATCATAATCTCTTGTTTTTGGGTCGTTTATATGTAGTATTTTGTTGTATTATTAAGGATCCATGGATTAGGGATTATTAGTGAGGGTTCCGTAGGAACGAAATCTCCTCCTAATGTCCCGATGACATCCGTACGGTGATATGTACTTCATTGCGTTAATGTGTAGTTCATAGTTTGTTATTTGCAATTTTCGGTCCTTATGGTCTAGTAATAACTCTAGTGTTGTTAAGCTTTTCCTTGTATGGTCGTGTGATGATTTTGGGGATTGTGATCTTAGGAATGAGATCCTCGTGATCAAATTCCGAAGATGGACAATTTTTGGTGTATGTAGTCACGGCAATGGGTCATTTTTGTACATATGTAAATATCGGGCCTTAAAACAGTATCAAATCGAAATCGGGTTTAAGGCCCCGTAATAGTGAAATTTGCAATTGAGGGCGTTTGAGGTTATTTGGATGACTCAATGCCCAGGAATAGCCTCAACGCTATTTTAATGCTTGATTTTCCTTTTTGACACGAAAAAAGGATTTTGGAATGAAACGATGAAGCTTTTCATAAAATCAAGCAAACTAGGCTATTAGATCATCCGTTGGCTAAAATAAAACTGGAAGTATCGGACGAGCTCCATTCCTATTTGACGAAGGATTCAAAAACTTTATTTCACAAATGTCATCATTAAAGATTTTGTTATAAAAAAACGAAAGCTTAAAAAATGAACTTTTCAAAACGAATTGAATCCTTCGTGCATAGAGTCAACGAGATTTCAGAATTACTTTCGGAAATAAAGCATTCCAAAGATTTTCATAGGCACACACACATACACACGCGCACAAACACATTTTAAGATTTAAATAAAAGAAAAGCATTAAGATAGCGGTAACCGTGTTTCACGGAAGTCAGGGGGTGCCTAACACCTTCCCCTCGCTTAAGCAAGCCACCAAACTCTATGAAGCTCGGTTCGCGGATCAATTAATTCGGAGTCACATATGTACGAAAACTAAAACTCAGATGAGTTGGTACATCCATTGCAAATATACCAACTAGCGACTCTGGTCAATTGGTTCATCATAAAATTGATCTTTCAAATCCCGTCGACACTCAAGCCGACCTTTTCCAAAAATCACCCTTTTACGAAACGAGATGAAAAGAAAAAGGGATTTCAAACTTGGAAAGAGGGACTAAAGAAAAGCAACATATTTTTCTAAAAAAGAAAAAACCCGGCGTCGACAACATTATTTCATTCCATTGTTGGACAAAGAGGGATTATATATTATAATTAAGAACAACTATTGTTCAATTTATAATGATAATATTTTATTTGGAACTGCTGAATTGCGTGATGGATTGTATATACTTGACTTGCTTAAAACAAACTAATAAAAGAAAAAGAGATTATGTGAATCATACCTTCAAGTGGCACTGTAGACTCAGTTATATTAATGAAAGTAGATTAAACAAGTTGCATAAAGATGAATTTTTAGAGTCATTTAATTACGAATCATATCCAACTTGTAAATTTTGTCTCATGGGAAAAATGACTAAATCTCCATTTAGTGGACATGGAGAGAGAGTTATATGGTTGTTAGAGTTGGTACACACAGATATGCGTGGACCTATGAGAATGCATTCAAGAGAAGGGTATTCATACTTCATTACTTTCATTGATTATCATTCGAGATTTGGATATGTGAATTTGATGAAATACAAATCTGAATCATTTGAAAAGTTCAAAGAATTCAGAAGTGAAGTGGAGAAACAAACTTAGAAAAGTATTAAGGTCCTTCAATTAAATCGAGGAGGGAAATACTTAAGCAACGAGTTTTTCGATCATCTCAAAGATAACGGTATTACCTCATAATGGATACCCTCCTGGTATGCGACAATTGAATTGTGTATCTAAAAGGAAGAATCAAACCTTGTTGGATATGGTACAATCCATTATGAGCTTTACCGATATTTTAGTATCATTTTGGAGTTATGCCCTAAAAACGGCTGCGTATCTACTAAATAAGGTATCTTCAAAGTTTGTCCCTAAGACTCTATATGAGTTATGAACAAGGAGGAAACTAAGCCTTAAGCATGTTAAGATTTGGGATTGTCCAGCGTATGTCAAAAGGCTTGAAAATGATAAGCTTGGGACAAGATTGGACAAGCGTAAATTTGTAGGATATCTTAAAGAAAGTTTAGGATATTACTTTTACAATCATACTGAATAAAAGGTGTTTGTTGTGAAACACGTTACCTTCTTGGAAAATGAGTTTATCCTTAAATGGGTTAGTGGGAGTAGGATAGATCTTGAAGAAGTTAAGAACCACAAAACACTACATATCAAGTAAATGAACTTGTATAAGTAAAAGAACCTAATGTACCATAACTGACTCGTAAATCTAGAAGAGTACCAAAAAAACCTGAGATGTATAGATTCATCATAGATGATGATGATGAGGTACGCATCATAGAGGATGATGATCCAGTTATATACGATGAGGCTATGAGTAGTAAACACACAAAGAAATGGCAAGAAGTCGTGATATATGAAAATGAATCCATGTAAAAGAACTAAGTGTGGACTTTAGTTGCTCCACCAAAGGGAATTAAGCTTGTTGGGTGTAAATGAGTCTTTAAGAGAAAGACTGGAGCATATGGCAAGGTGGAGACCTATAAAGCCGGACTGGTGGCAAAAGATTTTAAGCAAATGCAAAGAGTTGACTATAATGAAACCTTCTCACTGGTAGCTATACTAAAGTTCATTCAGATTTTGCTTGCAGTTATAGCTTACTATGATTACATGATCTGGCAAATGGATGTAAAGACGGCCTTCCTAAATAGAAAATGAAAAGAGGATGTATATATAATATAGGCAGAGGGATTTATCTCCAAAGATAGAGCAAATCATGTATGTAAGCTACAACAATCCATTTATGAATTGAAGTAAGCTTCTCGAAGATAGAACATTCATTTTGATGAGATAATCAAAGAGTTTAATTTTATAAAAAATGAAGATAAACCATGTGTGTACAATAAGATTAGTGGGAGCACTGTGACACTCATTGTATTATATGTTGATGATATATTACTAATAGGGAATGACATACCGATGCTACAGTTAGTAAAAATATGGTTGTCTAAACATTTACCCATGAAAGATTTGGAAAAAGCATCCTACATATTGAGGATAAAGATCTATAGAGATAGATCGAAGAAGATGCTTGACTTGACCCAAAGTACGTACATTGATTCATTACTAAAGAGGTTTAGCATGGAAAACTCCAAGAGCGGTCTCATACCAATGAGCCATGGAGTATATCTCTCCAAGAAACAGTCCCCAAAGACACCTGAAGAGAGATCGCATAAGTAGGACTTCTTATGCTTTGGCAATAGGATCCATTATGTATGGGATAATATGTATAAGACCTGATGTTGCTTATGCACTAAGTGTGACAAGAAGATATCAGTCTAATCCTAGAGAAGATAACTAGAAGGCAGTGAAGAACATCTTAAATTACTTAAGAATGACTAATGATGTGTTCCTTGTATATAGTGGGTCTAATTTAAAACTAGAGGGCTATAATGACTCCAGTTTTCAGACTGACCAAGATCACAGTAAATTCATTTTGGGTTATGTGTTTACCTTAAACGGTGGTGCAGTGAGGTAAAAGAGTTCCAAACAGCAGATAGTTGTTGATTCAATGACAAAGGCAAAGTACATAGTTGCAAAAAAGGCTATTTGGATGAAAAAAATCATTACAAACCTTAGTGCGGTTCCTAGCATACAAGGACCAATACCTTTATATTGTGACAACATTGGGACTATTGCACAAGCCAAGGAACCTAGGTCTCATCAGAAGTCCAAACATATATTGCGATGCTTTCATTTCATTAGAGACATCATTAAAAGAGGAGACATCACCATAGAGCGATTGGACTCTTAGAACAACATTGTAGATCTATTTACTAAAGCATTAATCCAGAAGTAGTTAGATCGTAACTTAGAGAAGATGGGTATTAGATACCAAAACATTTGGCTTTAGTGCAAGTGAGAGATTGAAAGTAGTATGCCCTTAAGCCAATCGCATTTAATGTGATAGCGTATACTTTGTAATATTATTTATTTAATTAATAAAAGTTTCATTTATTTAAAGGCATAAATTTATCCATGTTTAATTAGTTGAACTAATTAATGTGATAAACCCATAATTTTTTAGCAATACTTTTAGAATCATGATGTTTAAGATCTAAATTCAAGATAACTCAAAACTTAAATGTTCTTAATCGTTGGATCTGTAGCGCCCCTGAAATCCTATCATTTTTTAATGACAATCTCGTGCGTTAAAACATAATCTTTATCCTTAAAACCATATCATACAAACATAATACAGTTCACAAATCTATTTATTAAAGCTTGTATTCATTATCTGTCTCAGAATCATAACCTTCACATTCCTTATGCTAGAACTCAAATCATATTTAAATAAATTATGATCTAGTCTATCACAGTTCAAAATCATATATATTATGATTTTACATAGCTAATCCTGTGAATACAATCATCACACATAACTGTCCATATATAGCCTTACTTACATACATAGCCATCCCTATGGATTTAGAATTCATATATCTTACTATTAATAATAAGGTTTATAATTTAATAACTAAGACATTAATTAACTTACATAGACATGTACAAGTTTACATTTATCAAACTGGCTTGCCATATTACACTTTATGACCATAATAACCTCTCTTCACTTTACCTTATAAGCATTTATCATTCCTTGCCCTTCAGCTTTACCAGAACCTTTGGCCTTCTCGTACTTAGTTGAAAATGTCAGTTTATAACAAGAGTGAGCACAAAGGCTCAACAAGTCTAATAGATAACACATTTCATACTTTCAGTTCATATACATGCGCCATACCTTCCTTACTTTACCATGCTGTGCATTTTCAAAATATAAATGTCACATATTGAATTTAACAATTTAAAACACATAGTTGCACGGAGTGCACATTTCAAAATATTTAATGTTTCATAGTCTGTCAAATAGTTCACATAGAACAATTATTATATTTCAACAAGTTCTGAAAAACTTGTTTGTTAACCATCACTAAACTTAAACATAACATTTACGCTCTTTGAACAACTTTTATGTCTGTCTTGTCGGTTTACTAATCCAAGTTCTATCTATCAACATTGAACCTATATATCAATATAAGGTTATATCACATTTCTTATCTTCTTCAAACTTAAACCGTAATTACTAGACCACTAGTCCCTATTCATTACACCCTTTGATGTATTACACCTTGCATATGTTAATAATACATCATAACTCGTTACCGACCTTTTACGCAAGCATTATTATGCTTTTACTTAGCTTTTAGGTATGTTATATTATACCATTCATTATTACATAAGACCTTAACACCCCCTACATTGACATTTTTTTATCAATCTAGGGTTTACATAACCTAATTTTATCATCTCACGTTAAAATATAGCTTTTCAGACACTTAATTTTTTTTTCCAGGTACAAGACATTTTGCCCCGACGAGCTCTGAATTCTCCCCCAACGAATTCTTTTCTATCGAGTGCAGACGCAGTGTTTAGTACAAAACACTGGGCCCCAACGCAGTGTTCAGAAATCAGGAAAATTAATTTTTGCACTCACTTTGCTGATTTTTAACTCATTTTCTTATATCTAATTAAGCTCAAATTTTATCCATAGCTAGGTCTTACTACCTAGTATTTTACAAAAATACTACTTGGATCATTTGGCTTCTTAAAATTATCGAAACAATAGTCCATAAAAGGGCATTTAAACTCATTTTTACACTTAGACTTATTTTCAACTTTTTCGTAAACTTTGTGATTTTTGGCCATTCACTTCTAAAGTTCATTCCAACACTTGATTTAGTCTCTATACATCATATAAGACATGTATAGACTTTTAAAACAACTTAGCTTTGCACGAGGCGGGATTTGTCCGTAAAAACTCGTTTTGGGTCGAAACGATCGATTTCGATCGCTCGAAACGTATTTTTGTTCTAACTTTTGTCCGTTGACTACCAAATCAACGTAGACACGTGTAACAACATAAAAATAACTCATTTGACTTTATTTCACAATTAATTACTTGAAATTGCCAAAAATCACTTTTTAGTTGGATTTTCATCCACTTTACAAACTTTTCGTAAAATTCATTTTCTAACTCTTAGTCTTCACTTTTCAAATACTCATCAAAGAGTCCATTTTTAACCTTTGTAGTATTATACTACACATATATGAATTATTACAAATTATTTTACCTTTAAAATATGTTTATATGAACATATTACTATCATAGCCAATTTTAGCCTTCAAATTCATACTTTTTATGCCTTAGAGTATCTAACATGCTATCTAACATGAAAATACACACCTTTTTCATGTTCAACCTCATATCTTAAGGTTTAACCATAATCTTCCAACTCTAGAGACATAATCTTCTACAATTCATGACTTTCACTATACATACATGCATAGACATAAATATTTCAAAGTTTTAAGCTTGGAAAACTTTTAAACCTCTACGGATGATCAATATTCTTACATAGAAAGTTTTTCCATAATGAGACCGTCAACTTTTCTTCTTACTCCATGACCATCCAAGCCTTCTAGCTTCCTTGATCAAGCTTTCTCTCTCTATTTCCATGGCTTTTCTCTCTCTTTCTCTCTTTTAGGGTTGATTTCCAGCAAAAATGAAGAAGAAACATGCTTTGCTTGATTTAATAAGACTTAACCTAAGTTGGGTTAAGTCATCTCAACTATAATTAAACTAACCAAGGGCATTTTGGATATTTCACATATTTAGTCAAGGGTATTGTTGTCATTTCACATCTTGAGACACAATAGTCATTACTTAATTTGTCAAGGGTACTTTGGTCATTCCACCCCTTAGGACGCAATGGTCATTAACTCAATTGTCGAGGGTAATTTGGTCAAAAGCCAAATTTCCTAGACTTTCCATTTTGGGAAAGTTTCCCATTAAGGAAAATTTCCTTTTTAGGAAGTCTTCTAACTTTCCATTTAAGGAAATTTCATACATTCTTCTTATTAATTCATTCCATATTCATTTAAATTGGTTTTTCTTTCAATCGACCAACTAGGTCATTCACTTTCCACTGTGCTACCTTCACGTAGTCTCATTTTACAGCTTAATTAGTCATTTAATAGCAAACCGACTAAATAACTTTTCTTAATTAAAATTACATTTCTAGTTTCCTACGAACCTTCTCGGTTCCACATTTAATCAATTTACATTTCCGTCACTTCAAATCATTCAAATGCTCATTTTTTTTATAAAACCATTTTCTCGTAAAAGCGAACCCTATCCGGATTATCAAAATCCACTCCTTTTACCATTTAAGTTCATAATACTCTTTTTACGACTTTTTAAGTCATTACATGCATTTACAATATACACATATACTAATTTGTATCATACACATTTCTAACTTGTTCTACTCCTAATCAGGAGTATCATCTTCTGTATTTACACACCGTATAACTACTCAATTTAGTTCAATCAATTATCGTTGACTCACTAATAAATTTTCGATTTTTAATTTCAAAATCCTTACTTTTTAGTTAATTTCTAATATACAGATTATGTTAAACTGTTTCAATATTTCTGCACATTCTGACATATCTTACCTTGCCATTCTCGTAACCTAGCCTCTCAAGGCTTATTCATCAAGCTAGTTATTAATTATCATAACCTAGGCTCAATTTACACTTTTCTTTAATCATTTTTTTTAATTTTCTAAGTCTAAATTTTTCTTCCATTATTAGATCAAATATACACACACACACACACACACACACACACACACACACACACACACACACACACACACATTCAATCTACTACATTCTGATACAATACAGTATCTTATAGTAATTCATTTCTAACAACCTAATCATAGGCATTATATTCTATCTTTCGCCTTTAATCCATTTTATTTTCATTCAACTAATTATGCTCTCTTTCTAATATTATTAATCATTAAACAATATCTTAATCCTTGATAAGTCGATTTTATATTAATTTATTAAGGATTTTATACTTAATTATTTGTGAGTTTTTAAGTATTTTTAGTGTTTTAAGTAATTTATTTAATTGTATGCATTTTTATTATTTTTAGTATTTTATATTATTTTTATTTATTTTTAATTAATTTATATTTTATTTTGTAGGAAAATAAAAGTCTGATGGCATAATGGTAATTTCAGCAAGACTGGTCGACCGCCCCATGCACTCGCATAGAAGAAGCAATGGTCAGCTAGGAGCGACGCCGTTTTGGCAATGTGAAGAAGTTGATGATCGCGCAATGCGTGGAGGTAATTGGTTCAACAATAACGCGCACAATGCGCGGACGTCGGTGAGAAGAAGAAAAAGCGTGTGCGTGACAGGCTGGCGGCTGACTTTTTCTTTTCCTTTAACCGTGTGGGTCCGGGACTGAAGTTGTTTTCCTTTTCCGCATGGTTTCATAAGCCAGCAATAAATTAAATAGTTCCAATTACAATTTGGAAAAGGAAAAATAAATAGGGATTTTTTTTATATTTATTTTATTTTGTATTTTAAATCCTATTAAGGTTTGGACATAATAAATCCTATTAGGGTTAGGAGGATTATGTAGCCTATAAATAGAGGGTTTGAGGTACAATGTAATACACAATTTTTACTATAAAAATTCTCTCTTTTATTCTTTAGTGTTTTTTATGGCTATGTATAGCTAAACTATTTTTCTTGGTTTAAGTGATTGAAGCCATCAAGATTTATACACTGTGAGATCTAATTTATTTTAATTGTTCAATTTATATTTTGAGTATTGGATTTTTTTTCTTTGTTTAATTTTATGATGAATTCGTTTGATTGCTAGGATGCATACTAGTTTATTATTCGTTGAAATCTACTGTTAGATTAAATATCAAATCCGTAATTGTTTGGTCACTTTTATTTGTTAAGCATCTAAGATTAATAATTATTTTGTATATCAAAAGATTGTTATATCTTATGAAAAATATTCATCTAAATTAAAAGCAGACGTTTGGATTGTGTTGTTTAGTTCAATGATTTCTCTATTTCTTTATATTGTTACTAGATTAAATCTTTAGCGCTTGTCTGAGATTATTTAGTAGTAAGGGTTATTTAGATCGTTTATTTCTACTTAACTAAAATTAAGGGGATATAGGAAAATTATTCGAATTTGAATAATTATTCTACGTTGAATATTTAAAATATAAATTTAGTTATTCTTGCATCAGTGATCAGTTGTAAATTCTTGATGGTGGATGTTAACTTAAACCAAGGTTTTTTTCTTCTTATTTATTTCATTAAATTACTTGCATATTTATTTTAATTAATTTTATTTAAATTATTTCTTTGATTAAAACCCCCCTAATTTTGGTTTGCAAAACATAAAATTAAATTAATCATTCTCTGTGGGATCGACTCTTACTTGCACTACTACATTAATATTTTTCCAAAGTAAGATTTTATTTTTGGGTGCTTGCGACATCACATCAATCCTTTATGAATATTATTAACTATTTAATAATATTTTATTTATTTATTAATATTATTAATCATTTAATAATATTTTATTCACTTAAAAATATTATTAATTATTTAATAATATTTTAATTATTTATTAAAATTTTATTCACTCACTAATATCATTTAATAATATTTTATTTATTTTCTAATATTATTATTCTTTTAAAACTTTAATGAAGATCATTTTCATGCAAGGGCTAAAACTTCTCCTTGTTCTTCTTAATCTACCTAAAACTTTCTCTCACAAACCCTCTTGTTGATTTTATGCTCAAACTCACAAGCTTACAAACTCTTACCCTTTTCTCTTTATAACTCTCAAACTTCCTATCTCTCTTAAGTCTTAGAAGAATGAACAAATGAAGCAAACTCTCACCAATGCACTAGGAAAGCCTTATTTATAGGACTTGTACAAGCTTAGTTAACATCTCCTAATCAACTAACATTAGTTGATTAAGAGCCTAAGTAAACTTACTATTTGTTGGAATGACAAGCTTGAATGACCATCTTGATTGACATGTTCCTTGTAATTTATTTTAGAGTTGGAGTGAAGTAATACATGGAGTACATTTTAAGAAACCTAAAAGCCATAAGGCACCCTAATGTGGGGCCCCAAAGTAACGGCCATCTAGGCCCTTTTTCTCCTATTTCCCTTTTTCTTTTATTGCCTATACACACACACACACACACACACACACACACACACATATCACCAATATATTTCATCATTTAGGCTCTACATTGGGCCTTAGAATTAATTTCATTTAGGCTCTTTCATTTAAATTGTTTGGACTCAATTTTAATTTGGTTGTGCTCATCAATTAAATTCTAGATGAGCTACTAAATTAATTCCTTTAAGACTTTCAACAATTAAATCAATTGAGATAACTTTAGTAACTCACAAGACTTGAATTTATAATAAGTGTTGGGCTAGTATTAAAATAAATTAAACTCATCATTTAATTAACACTTGGCTACTAGGTACATTTATTTAAGTTATTAACACTTGGGCTAGTAATTAAATCTCATAGGGCTCTTCACATTGGGCTCTTTTAATATTCTCTACAAGATTTATAATAATAAAGACTTGGGCTACCCATAATCATATTAGGTTAATTACATAATTCAATTAGATCTGCCTTAATAAAAGCATTAGGGCTACTTAATTGAATTGGTTTAATTAAAATTCTAACACACGTTATCCATTATTAATACTTGATTAATCTATTATCTTGTTAGACTATAACTAAGTCTTTCATGACTCATACATAACATTTGGGCTTTAAATAAAATTACCCATATTACCTACAAATAATACCATATTGGTTAACATAAATAATTCATTTATTTCTTGCTCTTCATTAATCATACAAGTAATTTACTTGATAATCATTAATCTTTTTATTTGTCATTCAAGGCCAATATTTAAGCTTTGTGATCTCATTACATAAGCTTCTATTGCGTTATTTTTCCTTCTTTAGTTAATTTGCATAAATTAAATTAACTAACTATTTCTCATTACATAACATATAGACATACATTACATAAATTTACAAATCATATTTTATCATGAATATAATTAAATAAAAAAAAATTGAGTTCATAATTTTTCCTGGTTATTACATTCACCCTCCCTTATAAGGCTTCTGTCCCAGAATCTGTAACGACCCCGAAATTCGACCAACTTTATTCCCTTAAACTTGGTATTTATATACATTATCTTTATAACGTCCAAATTTCGGTCCGTTAATAAATCTTTAATCCCTTCTTTAATCCATTAATCGATTTTAAAATTAACAATTACCAAATATTTCGGTATAAATTTTTCTTTTTCCCAATCATTGTATTAAAATATTTGGATATTTAAAATCCTTACATCTGGATCCTAGTCCCTGGATCACAACCTTCACTTTTTCTTTTCTTTTCTTGTATCATAAAACTCGGCATTTAAATTTTAATATCATTCATATCCATACAAATATTCTTTGTTTCATGATTCATCATCAAATATATAATAGTCCTATCATAATATTCATGTTGAACAACTTCAATTCACAGTTTAACTATACGCATCATATTCAGATCCCACTTATCTGTACATATAGCATATCAAAGTAACTTGGCAAATTTATCCACATTGATTTATAATATTAAAATACAATAATAGTCACAACCTTCCTTGGTAAACCGTCTTTACATAATCTGATATTCTTGAAATTTATTTCTTTCCTGCAAAAATGTATATTAAGCAAGTAATGAGCACAACGGCTCATCAAGTTCAACAGTTTATGTTTCACGTAGCACATACCTTAACGTGCTCAGTGTGCGTGTCATACATCATGTGCTTGTGCTTCTACTATAGCAATATATCTCACATCATCGCACAAAGTACACATAGTTGTCATATTAGCCACAGATCACATAACACATAATTTATATGCATTTAACAAGTATTAACATATCATAACAGACAACATTTAAAATTAAAGGACTGAAGAACTTGCCTGTTGTCCAATTATTTAAATTGATAGCTCAAACCCTTAACTCGATCAATCTATGATCATAAAATAATCAAATAATAATTATTTCTCTCTTTATGATATTAATTTACTTAATAAATATCATCTCTAGGCCAATTATTAATTTATATGATTAATTATATTAACCTCGTCCCTTAAATATTAATATAACTTAATATCAACTCCTTCACTTCGGACAACTCGGCTCATCGGACAAATTTTAACATTTTTGGTTGTCCGAAAACTTTATTTAACCATTTTCTAACTTTTAAACTTAATAGATTAATATTTAAAATATTTATATATTAATCTCCAATATTTAATATTTTTACAAAAATATTAAATTTAATGCTCAAACATCATTTTTATATTTTTAGTATTTTTTTATAATTTTTTATAATTTTTAAACAATTTTTAAACATTTATTTAATTAAAAACAAGTTCTGGGTGTATTTTAGTAATTTCTGCGCCTTTAGGGCATAACTGGCATTTTCCAGAAAGCTCAAGGGCATAATCATAATTTCCGCGGCTTTAGGAGAAAATCTGCATTTTCTTAAAAGGCGAGGGGCACGCTGGTAATTTCCAGCGTGCCGACCGCCGCGCATAGCGCGCGGCTATCTTCTACCGACTACCCGAACGGCGTCGTTTGTCGCCAAGGCAGGGACCTCCGCGCATTGCGCGGCCAATCAAAATTCGCGCCATGCGCGGGCGGCCATATTTCCTTCTACTGTTGCTTCCGCCAATAGTAACCCAATTCAAGCATTAAAACCATTTTTGGTCAAATTTTTCATAACATAATTGTTCTAAACATGATATAATTCATATATATATATATATATATATATATATATATATATATATAAAAAAATTATTTAGAATAATTATTCTAATTATTTATAATTTTTCTAACAATTTATTTATTACTATAATATCAAAATAAATCAAGTAATTTAATTATTTTACCTTCTTTGAAGCTTGTTTCTTCCTCTAGATGGCACCCACTATTTCCTCTCTCTTTATGGTGGCTATGATGGTGTACGGTTGGAGGTGGTGACTATGGTGGAGGGTGGTGGAGGGGGGAAGAAAGAAGAGCAAGAGTTGGCTTATTATTCTTCTTTTTCTTTTCTTTTCCTTTTTGGTTGCTTTTCCTTTAATAACCAACATGTTTAACCAATTTGGAAAACAATTATAATTGTGACGACCCCAAATCCGGGTTCTTTAACCTCGGGTTTGGTTCTCACTGTACAATACTAAACAATAATGAAATACATAAATTGTATTCAAACTTCGCGGAATAATACAAAAGGTTCCTTAATAAAAAGGCTACACTTCCCAAGGTCTATTACCTTAATCTTAAACATTACATATCTTAAGGGAAATACAAAAGATTTACAACAGTAATTTCATAACAGTAAACTAAACTAGCATGCAACTACTAAAATTAAACATTCGCTTTCCCCTTGCCTTTATCCGATTTAGAGCTTTCGGGATTGGCTGAAATAAAGTCATGATATAGCAAGAATGAGCAACTAAATGGCTCAGCAAGTTTATAAACAACAATCATACGATATATCATGATGAAGGGAAATAACTTCAAGGTTTCAACAATAACAATTGTGAAAGATAACAAGAATCAATGTTCAATAAAAGAAGGAATTGACTCTTTACTGCTGAGTGGTCTTTAATGACCATGAACTGCTACTAAGGTAGAACAGACATACAATGTCTGACTCCTTGTTAAAATAACGGGACACTTGAGGGGATCAGTCCTCTCATGTCCTATGTATATGCATCACATTTAGTTTTCTTGCGCGCTGTCGGGTCTCCGACAAATAAAAATCCCCTTTAACTAGGGTTGTTCTATCTCAGTCTTACTGTAAGAATCCGTACCAGCCAATGGTTTGGATAAGCTTTTATAATATTCAATTAAATGAATTTAACATGCATTTGTCTAGCCGAAACAATTAGCTTAGACTTTCTTAAACAGTTTGCAAAAGCACTATGTGCGAATACAATAATCAATAATGATGTGAAGTAATTTTTGATAATTAATTCACTCAAAGGTCTGTCAAGTAACTACGGGTGTAGGATACTTGCTCAACAATAATTGAAATGTAAATACGGTTGAAGAATATCTGCAACAATAAATACAAGTTTAAGGGTAGAAAACTTGCCTGTCTGCACAGCTACAATAAATGTCTAGCTTTAACTACTTGCTTTGAAAGACCTAACATTAATAAAGTCGGTCTAATAATTAGCACGGCGTATTTGCATAACTATACGCTTGATAATGAACTTATTTACCACACATAAGTACTAACACATAATTTACATTAGTCAAAACAATATTATTAACCTTATAAACCCTTAATCATATTAGATTAATAATTTAATAAGTTAGAAAATATTTTTCTTAAGTGTTGGACACTTATTAAACCTTTAAACAACTTATTATAATTGTTTAATTAAATTCAATTTATTTTATTAACTCAATCTCTTTTTAATTACTATTTAATATTGATTAAATAGAAATTAATTAATTAACTCTAGTTATTATTTAAAATAATTAATAACTAATTGTACTTACTTATTATTTAATTATAATTAAATAATAAATAATTATTAACTTAGTTTTAACCTTCTTTAATTTAATGTTAATCAACCAATAATTAACCAAGTAATTAACCTTACTTATTATTTAATTAAGGAAATTAAATAATAGTTTACTAATCTTAATCCTCTTTAATTATTATTTAATGTCAATTAAATAATAATTAATTATTTAATTAATTTTAATTATTATTTAAGGTTAAATAATAATCAAATCATTCTTATTTATTATTTAAATTAAATAATAAATTATTACTCTAATAACTTAATTTCCATTAATCGTTATTTAATGCTAATTAAATAATAATTAATTACCTAATTATCCTTATTTATTATTTAATAATATTTAAATAATAAATAATAAATTTATAAATTTTATCTCTCTTTAAGTATTATTTAATGGGCATTAAATAATAAATGCTAATTTATCATCTTTATTTATTATTAACATTTAAAATAATAAACAAATAATAAATTTATTTAACTTAACCATGGTTTAGCTAACTAGATTAATATTTAAAATATTTAAATATTAAACTTAATGAAAAATATCCTCCCCAATATTATTTTTGTATTATAATTATTTTTGTTATAATTTTAATTTAGTTTTTAAATATTTAAATTAATTAAATTTAACCCGAATGGCATTTCCGTAAATAAGTCAAAATCTGAACCGATGGCAGAATGGTAATTCTGCCAAGAAAAACACGGAGGGGCATTCTGGTAATTTCACCGGAATTTTCCTTACCGCGGATGGCGCGCGTTTCTGATTCTTCGTCCCAAAACGACATCGTTTTGAGAAGCCGGGAAACGGCTTCCGCGCGTACGCGCGGAGTGATTTTCCGCAGAAGCCAAACGACGTCGTTTGGCTCCGCGTTTTTTTCTGCCGAATGCCTTCCGCGCATTGCGCGGATTGTTCCTATTTTTTTCCCTTTAGCAGATTGTGAACAGTGTTATTCTTAACTAAAATTATACCTTCAATAAATCTTTAACTCCTCAATAAAAATCCAAAAAAATTACCAATCACCTTATATTAATTTATAACATGAAAAAATTAATTTTTCATAATTTAATAACATATTTTTTTTATAAAAAATTTTACATCACATAAACTACTATAAATCATAACTTTTTGTATATAACTCCATTTTGAGTGATTCAAACTTTGTTTTTCTCATGATTTAATGTTCTATATTATTAGAACATCAAACCTAAGTTTTACAAAAATATTTTTGGTCATATATTTCAAAACTTGTTTACACATTATTAAATACATATTTTAGCATATAAAATATACCAAAATACAAACCAAGCATATTAAACTCAAGCATGGCATAAATATTACAACTACACATTAATAACTATATTAACATGTTTATACAAACATGATGATTTATTTAATTTAAAAACAAACTACATTTAAAATAATCATTACCTTGTTTTAATGGTTATCTTTCTTTTTCTTCCAAAATAAGTTGTGAAGGAAGATGGCATGAATCAAGACTCCTTCTCTTCTCTTAGTATTTTGCTCTCAAATTTTCTCACCCTCTCAAATGCTCTCTAGCTCTCTCTCTTTTGGACTTAGAAAAATAATGAAATGTAGAAGTCTTACAAATGCAAGTATACTCCTACAAAATACTAGATACACATATTGTATCTATTAATCTAGACCATCATGCACCTATATTGGATACTTACACAAGAAAATTAGCCCATACTTAGTTGGTGAGAATTTTGTGGGAAAAGACTTTCCCAAAAATCAAAACAAGCAACCTAATATTAAATAAATACAAAATAAAAGAAAATGAAAACAAAACTATCATTTTCTCTCTCCTTGCCAAGATGCTCGGCTGATGGATCATGATAAGTCCCAAATTCATTGTCATTTTGCTTAATTTAATGAAAAAATAGTTTAATTAAGAATTTTTCAAGTGGGCCAATCATTGGGCTTTAATTTAAAATACCAATTGGGCTCCTATTAAATTGTTTGGGCTACTAAATTGTCAAATTTTATTATTCTCCACTTGGGCTACTAATTGACCTATGTTGGGCTAATTTAATAATTTATACATTAATTATTCAATCCATGATTAAATAAATCATTAGATTGAATAAATAATTAAATATTCTAACCCATAAGTATTAAATTACTAAATGGACTAATAAATATTATTATTAATATTTCACATTATTTACATTAATTAATAATCATATTAATTAATTTATTATATTTAATTCACTCATTATATTCAATTTAATTGAATATTTAATTAATAGGAAACTTATCAATTATTTTGATATTAAAACTTTAGGGTTTGTTCACTAATTTAATAACATATTAGTGACCCCCTTTAATTAATTTTAGTAATTAATTACATAATTATTTAATCACATAATTAATTAATCACATAAAAAGATTTAAATAATCTCATAAAACTAACTCGTTGGAAATTAAATTAATAATTTAATTAATAAAGACGTGGAAATTCTAGGACATTACAATAATTCCACCGACTTCCCAACCGGCTCAAATCTCTCTCGAATGTTCCAACAATTTAGCATGCAAAACTAATTTAATACATTACGTAATTATATTGTGTAATAAATATTTTATATAATGTATATAAAATATTTATTTTAATTCACTAAAATTCATAATTTGATTTATAAATAATATTAACACATCTTTCAGGTATTTTACTTGACAATTTTGTACACGCATAATGACATGCATGTAGTTATCTGAGGTAATTTATACCTCCAAAATTCATAAAATAATTCATATAGCATATAAAATTATTTTTCGTAATTTTTCACTTCGTTACTTAGACATCATATTACACTAACATGTTCACGTTTCTAAAATATTATCCTTCATAAAAGTCATAATAATTCCATTATACATAAATATAATTTTTAATAAATTAAAACATTCCTTTTTCCTCATTTAATTTCATTTCTTTACATCACATTAATTTCTTTATATATAAATTATATAATTTAATATTATATAATTTATATAATTACATTCTCCTTTTAAATAATTTCTTAAATTCCTCCATAATTATTAATTAATTATATAATCAATAATTATACATTCATTAATTCTCTCATTATTTTAATACTCTTATATAAATTATATAATTTATTATTATATAATTTATATAATTACATTTCTTCTCAATTAATTTCTAAATTTTCACCATAATTCTTAATTAAATCTAAAATCAATAATTACAATTTTATTAACTTCCCCATTCGTTTTTCATTTAAAATTGGATTAATTTAATTATTAATCCCTTAATTTCCATAATTAATAAAATCTATAATTATCACTTAAACATATATATATATATATATATATATACACACACACACACAAATGTATATATATACATATCCAATTTCATATATTTCACATTACCACATAACCTCAATCCAATCATAATTTCTACATTTCCATAACAATTTAATTGTACAATTTATTATACCTTTACATGAAATTTCTCTTATTCTTCATAAATTGTTTCCAAACAATTTATTTACTTTTTCAATTATTTTAAATCCACCCAATTCATCACCATCTTGGTACATATTTAATTTACCAATTAAATTCTTTCACACACTTTAAATCACCTACAGCATAACCAATTTAAACAACTTTGATAATTTTATCAATTAAATTCTCATTTAATATTATTAAAGAAATCTTGAAAATTTGGGTCCTCACATTCTTCCCCCCTTAACAGGATTCCGTCCTCAGAATCATAATTGTCATAATATTCATACGTATTTTATTTATAGTACATTACTATTACCTTTATCTTGATGAATAACAATTTAATCTATAATAATTTTATTTTACCTCTTTAATATCCATAACTTATCTGGATAACCTCATAATGGTCATTGCTGTCAAAATATTCAATTCATAACTTACTCTACAATTTCTTTGATTTCTCATTCTCTGAAATATTTCATTTCTTTAATCGCACATCTCCTTACTCCATTCACTTGTTTCATACCCTCTATTGCACATTTATCCTTCTTTTCTTTAATTCACATAAATCTTCTTCATATTTCATAAATCATTCCTTAATACATTTATTATTCAACACTAGACTTTAAATACTAACATTTACTTAATTCCATTGTAATCCTTATTTGGAATTACTCCAAAAATCCTGGGTGTCACAAAATCACTACTATCAGGTTACTTGAATGTCTATTCTTCTCTTTTATCTTTTCCTCAATTCTCACTTATCTTTTATGCATTATTATTCCTCCAACTTTCTTAATAAATTATATAACTCGATTCCTTGATTGTATCACTTCTTACAATATTCCTTTATAATCATAGGCACATTCTACCTTCTTTTACTTTACTTGGGACTAATCGACCCCATAACCTTTAACTTACTATTCTCAATCTTGCAAAATCTTTTGCTACTTTGTCCATTACTAAATATTCAACACATTCTTTACTCTTTTACCAGCACGTCATACCTTCATATAATCAGTCATTTCATGCTTCATCCTTTTTACCACTCACTTCATATTATCTTTATCATCAACTCAATTCCTCCTTTTCATTTGTGAAAAGTTTAGACATCAACAAATATACCCATAACCGTATTCCTCTAAAACTTTTATAACATCTTTTTTCTAGTCATAAGACTTCCTCTATCGTAATCTTCTTGTCATTCCTTTTCCATTCTCACTTCTTACTCTTGATCCTTTTTTAACTTTAATCAGTAGCAATTTAACTATACATTAATCGTTCCTCGAGTCATAAACAAAAACCCCACTCTCATACTCAATTCCTTAACTTTCTTTAGTAACTTCTCTTGAGTCTATTTACACCAATGATCTTCCTTAATATCTCTTCACATTCTAAACCATATATGGTCTTCCTAAATCATCTTCGAATTATATCTTTATATTCCTTAATCCTTTTATTCACTTCTTCTTCTTTTTATAGAACATATTTTCCATTTTTCACCATCCATCCTATCATATATCTTATCATACTTCTCACCATTGAACTTAATATCTCGAATGCCATTTTCTTCTCATGTTCCTAATACATACTTGATTGTTAAGTAGTGTATCACCATTTTCCTTGAATTTCTCATCATCTAGTAAAATTTACTACCATGTTAAAGCTTTTCGTTTATTTCTCAACATATCCTTCATTAATCTTATTCATACATATCCATCAACATATCTTCATACTCTCAACAATTTCTCACACTATTTATTAGCTTCTTCATTCCATTTAACATTTTTCCTTATTCGATAAAATTTTTGTATCTTCAAAGCGAATACTTAGGCTATCATATCTTAATCGTATTTAGAATGATTCTCTTCAGAATATGGTAACTTTGGTTTCGCATATGCGATCACCCACCTTATGCTGTTTCAAATCATAACCTAATCCTCGATGAAAAGCATCACTATATATTGCAACCTACCAGTAGTATTTAGGAAAATAATACTGGGTCGTACTCAACTTCTATTAATCTGTGAAAAACTTCCTTTTTTCCATCGCATCCTTTTCTAGTCTAAGAACTTTATTAATCATTGATTCTTTTATTATTCTCAAATCAATGTGAACTCTTGAATCTTTATCTATGACCTTCTTCTAGCCTCTACCACATACTGTTAATCGAACTTACCATAATATACGAGTTCATGAACTTGCCACAATAACATGAGTTTAAGAACTTGTCCTAATAATATGTAATCTAAGAACATATCAAAAACTGTCCATACGCTGAGGGGCTTGAGAACACCATACTATTATGAGTCATGAACTTACCATATGTATGAGTTTTAAGAACGCACATCTAAGCTTAACATTCTCTAACTATCAGATATACACATGAGGAAAGAATCACCTTCCCATCATATATATAACAAATAGCGTGACACAAGATTTTAACAATTATCATTATAGGAAGCTAAATGGTTGTTAAACCAAGCACAATCCCCTGCCCATACAAAGGAATGTTCAACTCAGCCATTAACATGAGTTCTCAATTGAAATCAACAAACCTCAAACTTTTTCTTAACTTAATATGAATTATCTTAATCCATATTTAGCATATAACTCATTACGATTTTATCTCTTTAGATCATATCTCGATCTTATTAGCATTCTTTCTACTCCTCGAAAAGAATCTTATTGTAAAATATCTTATATCATTTCTTTTATATCCTTCTTATAAATATTTAAATTTCTTCTTTACCTCTGAATTTTAAAAAATCATTAATCCTTTCATCAAAAGCGTCTACTATTTGATTCACCAATCGTTTGTAAGGAATCCTGATCTAGTTTCATTACTTTCTTCCCTACTGTATGGGGTGTTCCTTCTTAAAGTCTTTCTCTTGACATTTTCATTTAACATAATACGGTATTACTACCCCTCTATTTATTTTAATCATGTTCTATTAATGCCAACACATAATCAATCTTAGAACATATAAAATCTATTAATATGCTCTCCCTTAATATGTAGTACATTACATTTTAAAATGGTACAACATTTTACGCATTCTTTTTCCTATTTTCCACATTCATAATTTATTAATTTCCATACCCTTTAATCGTTTGATAGCTTATTTGTAATACCACGATCCTCCCATTTGCTCTACATTCTTATAAATGTTCATTCTACTATCACTTTATCTTTCTATCATCACGTTGCACATTTAATAAGTATTTTTATTTTAATATGCTTCTCATTAGTACCTTGTACTATATTCCTCTTAGCATCATGACATCTACACAACATATCTTGTACTTAACTCTAAAGTTGGGATTTTCAAAACTTTATACTCTATCAACATTCTCATATATATATATATATATATATATATATATATATATATATATATATATATATATTTCAACTTGAGGATTAGAAAATCATCCAATTTTGATCCTCTAAAAACAACTTCCGAAAATGTACTCCTTAAAACACATTCCCTAACATCGAACTCCCGAAGATATACACTTCCAAAGTTGAACTCCTCAACATATACTATTATCTTTCCTATGTATTTCTTCATCATGTTTATCTCCTTTTCTAATCATTCTACCATTTTCTCAATTATTATACCATTATCTGCTTTTATGATCAACTCTATAATCTTCTCATTCTTCTATAATCCTTTAACTCTTCAACCTTCATTTTTAACAGCTTATCTATTCATCCAATCCATTCTTCTCCATTTACTCCTGTCATCTTTACTATTACCAACCTATATAGATCAATCTTCTTAAGATATTCTCTATGTCCTCAAACTTATTATTTTGTACCTTAACATCACATTCTTTTATTTAACCTTAGCCACTTCTATAAGTGATTATCTCTTCTTATCTATACTCCTTAGATCAAGTATCTCTCAATCCATTTTCTCTTTTCTCCTTTCTTCTTTCCTAGATCATTACTCAAATTTTTCTTTAAACTTACTTTTGGATCATCTTCTAAATCCTCATACTGTTAAGATCCTAATATAAAGTCTTTTCTTACATACATATAATTATCTTTCTAACTTCACATTCATTCACACCTAAATTCTTTCTCAGTTCATCTTTTATCAATAAAAACTCTATATGAGCTTACCTCCTACTACTTTCATCAACTTTTCTAAGGTTATAACCTAAGGTTTTTCCCCCACCAAAGGTTTATAACCTACAACTTTGATACCAACCTGTGAAGCCCCCAAATTCAGGTCTCTTGAACCTCAGGTTTAGTGCTCACTATCCAATACTTAAACAACATTCATAAACTTAATCTTCAATAACTAATAGAAAATATAAATAGATTTATTACAAAATGTACCATCAATCTCAGGTTTCACTAACCTTAAATACATCACAACTACCTTACAACACAAAAGATTTATAACACACACACACACACACACACACACACACACACACACACACACATATATATATATATAACAAAAAAACTAATTACTTCTACTTGTTCGCCTTTTCTTTGCCTTTGTCCTTCTTAAATCACTTAAGCTTAGCTGAAAAATATTTCATGATATAGCAAAGGTGAACAACTACTTTACTCAGCAAGTTTAAATAAATAATAAAGGATATATAATGAATGAAAAAGAATTAATTTTTGAAACTTCAACAATATTCAATAATTGTGAAGACATGCAATCTTGAATAACAACTTTCAATTGATTTAATATACTACTTTTTTTATGCTGAAAGGTCACAAGACCGTGAACATACGTTTTGAGTATTTACAATACCCAAAAGTCATAAGACTGTCACTTCGTTTTGAATATTAACAACCATATCAATTGCAATATTCGAAGATGGGTACTCTAGGTGATCAGCTTATCGTACGTATATATTCTACACATTATATCCATCCAATTTTACATTTCACTTTGACCGGAGTTGTGATGCCCCGAAATTCGAACTCCTTGAACCTCGAATTTGGTGCTCACTGTTCATACATTCTACTTTCATTTACCGCTACTTAAAATTTATAATAATATATATTACATCCATTAATATTCAAGTTAATACAAAATATACCTACCAAACCGCCAAGGTCATCAACCTTTACATACATACAGCATTACTAGGATAACTATTCCACATCTACAGCCACAAAATGGATTTAACACTACCAACAGGGGACATTTCATCATTTCTTCATTCCGATATCTTTCCTTTGCCTTTATCTTTCTTATTTATACCCTCAGGTTTAACATCTTTGTCTGTGTTACATTAATCAGGCAAGAGTGAGCAACCAAAATGCTCAGCAAGTATAACGAATTTAATAATAATGCATCATGAGGAAAAGAATTCATAACAACAACATAACCAACAAGGTAATATTAACTCGTTCCAAATGAAAGAAAATAACTAAAAGAAATAGCTTTAGAAACATGATAATTAAGAATCATAATGAGGGTCATAAGACCATTAAACGTAGGTTAATCAATGGAAACACTAATAACCTGTATGTGTCATGAAGACCATAAAACCTTAACCACATACTCGAGATGATCAGCCTCTCGTACCTATGATTGTGCACATCATATTACCGTATTTCGCGTGGTATCGGAATTTAAAGCATCCGACAAGCTATATCCCCTGAATTAGGGTTGTTCATCTTAGTTTCTAGGTGCCCGCACCAAAACAATTTGGTTTGGCTCAACACTTAACGATAAAGAGTAATTTGAGATTCAACTATATCAACAGTCTAGCCGGACAAATGACATAGACTCATAATCATCAATTCACTCATCAACAATTATGATTCGTTATAATTAGCATTTAAGAATGAATGTGAGTAACAACATAGATTTTTGATCTTAATTGAACAATTTACAACATCGAAATCAATATTCAAGAAAATGGAATAATGATAAAACTTAGGAAATGGAACTCAGTTAGGATTTTGATATATAATATATGATTAATGGGTCAAGATTAGAGTTTAGGAACTTGCCTCGATGCCCGGTTATTAATTTAACAGCTAATAATTCTTCCTTGGACAACCTATAATAATAATATAATCAAATAATAACAATTTAGTAACTAATGATATTAATTTATGTTATTAATACCACTCATAACATAATTATTCTACCCGTCAGATCTATTTTAGGGTTTATAATTAATTTATTTAATCTAACCGTATGCTTTTTTGTCTTCATATGTAAAACACTTGAATATTAATTGGAATTATTCCTCAAAATTAGAAAATTGTTAAATTTAGTTTATAAAATATTTTAATATATTTTACTGATTTTTTTTATTATTTTTATATAATTTTTAAACATTTATTTTAATTAATTAAAATCCTTGATGGCATTTTTGTAATTAGTTAGAAAACTGAACCGGTGGCAAAACCGTAAATAACTGGAACTTCGGTCCGCCATGGCGCTACCCTGCCTCTTCTCCATCCAAACGGCGTCGTTTCTTAGGTCGGTTACCAAAAAATGTTTGTCCTCGCGCATGGCGCGGCTCATTCCTTTTTCGCTCACAAAACGCCGCCATTTTATTCTCGGTTACGAAAAAAAAATTGGCCGCCGCGCAATGCGCGGGCGGCCTTAAATTTTTTTTCTTCTTCCTCTATGTTAACAGTAGCCTAACAAGAATAATTTTAAACCATTTTTTATCACCATTTCCACAACATAAATACTCTAAACATGATATAATCCATAAATACACATCCAAAAATTATATAGAGCAATTATCTTAATTATTTACTAATTTTTTACAAAATTATTTTATCACCAAAAATACTAAAATAATTCAAATAAAATAGTTTTATACCTTTCCAAAGCTTGAAAACTTTCCTTGGAGGCTTGTTATATACCTTAATGGCACTAAAATTTCTCCTTTCCTTGGTGGTGATGGTGGGTTTCGAATGGTGGTGGTGGTGGTGGTGTGAAAAGAGAGAAATGAAATGGATGTGTTGGTTGTTTAGTGATTATTTTTATAATTATTAATCTTTTCCTCATCTTTATTTAATCTTCAAGTGTTGAGTTAATTTTAATTATTACTCCAAGTCCACCGACTTGGAGTTGATTTGGTAAAAATTTCATGCACGCTTACTAATTTAATACATTACGTAGTTATTTCGTGTAATAAATATTTTAAATAATGTATACAAAATATTTATTTTAATTTACCAAAATTCATAAAATGATTTATAATTAATATTTATATATTTTTAAGGTACTTTATTTGATAAATTTTGTACACACATAATAACATGCATGTAATTATATGAGGTACTTTATACTTTCAAAATTAATCGAATAACACACATAACTTAATAAAATTAAAATTTTCACGTTTTAACTTTGTTACGGATACATTACATAAATCTCCATGTATTTTCTACTACTACATAATATATACATATATCAATTATTATATATATATATATGATGTATTATAATAAATTCTTCCACATTTTAAATTACAAAAATATTAAGTCTCATAAAATAGAAATAATTCTATTTTACATAAGCACAATTTATCTTATTAAAATAAGACTTATTCATATTTATTAATTATTCTTTTTCACTATTTCATATATTTTATATAAACTATACAATATAATTTTGCATAATTTATTTTTATTATCTTATATAAATTATATATTTACTCTTATATAATTTATATAATTATAAATTCCTCTATAATTAATTGCATTTCCTTATATATAATTTATTACTATATATTTTATATAATTAATTGCTCATCTTAATAATCCCTACAAATTTTCCATAATTATTAATTAATCTATAATCAACAATTGTGACCTTGTTAATTCTCTATTTAACATTTAATTTAATTTAGGATTAATTTTCAATGTTAATCCCCTTTTCATTGACACAATTCATTAAAGTTAGCAACCGTAACAATAAAATATATATTTTTTATTTACCTACCTAGTTTAAATAATTAAAATACACATATTTTATTTATTTAAATCTTTTTACATGTCGTAATATCTTGGATATTACAAGAATTATAACATCTGACCCCATATTATGAGGGTTTAATGATTAGTTTTTATACCTATTTATTTAATACTTTCGACCTTGATAATTTATAAATTCTTTAGCAGTTTATTTAGTTTTTATTATGTTTTAATCTTATTTTTGTTTTATATATTACTTATATATGTTTTGATGTATTTTACAATAATTGTAATAAGGGCTATCAGTATCAAAGCTTATAGTTGCCAGATTTTAGTTTTTAGTGTGCCATTGACATTGGAACCACTTCAGGCCCAATTTAGACATTGATCCAACCATCATCTCTCATTTCTTCCAACATGAAAGTTGTAGATTTACTTCTCAGGTTTTCGAAACATCTTGAATCATCTCAATCATAATTCGGACGAGAGAGATATGACTAAAACACTGAAAAAGGTCCAAACAAAAAATAGTTGCAGAACTTAAAAATGTGCTCAGGTGCCTAGGCACCCCAAAATACAAAGGAATGGGAGTCTAGGCGTCCAAGCCCCTAAGCGCCTAGGCGCCTGGGCTTGATTTTGGCCATTGAAGTCGGCATAAAGGATAAAAAAGGAAGGAAAATCGTAGAAAGATAGAATAATCTTATTTTCTTTTCCTTTAGGGCTAAGAGAGAAGCAATTTGGGTGAGAGAGAAGAAGAAGGACGGTGGTTTTCCACCATGGGAAACCTCCATTCCTTTGATTCTTGATCCCAAATCATCTTATTTTTGGAATCTTACAATGAAGAAGATAAAGAGCAAGAAATGAGATAATAATGGAAGCTATGAATGGATAGAGGAGGAAGATTAGAACTGGGATGACAACTAGTTTGCTTTCTTTTTATTTATTTATCTCTATATTTAATTGTATTTGGGATTTCTTGATAAATTTGTTAGAGTTTATGCCCTAGAGGCTAATTATTTGATATAATTGCTTAACATTTTTGATATTATATTTGATTGAATAAATAGATTATTTCATTATGATTTCATTTACTGCGTTATATAAATGTTAACATAATAAAAGCCCTTAGAATAATGATACGAATTATATAGCTTTAAGTATGTGACTTGAACATGAGATTATATAATTATAATTAGTATCATTGCTCTTAAATGTCCCTAGTCGAGTATCATTGTTAATGGGACAACAATGATGCATTGAGACTAGTATGTGGATTGACTGATGGCCAAATCTCATTGGTCATAAATATATGAGATATTTGAGTCAATGCATAGGTACATGTTAGAGAACAATGTACTGGACTGACCCACCATGAGAATTCTACATGGAGCATTATGCAAAGTGTCATAAGAAATTCTTATAGTGACAATGATGTAATGATCCTTCGACCTGAAGTCACTATATTATTACACGAGAATTTGTGTACTTTGATATCATCAAATGTCACCTTTAATAGGGTGGACAATAAAGGTGATTATTGGGTACATCATGAATCGTGTGAGGAATATGAGTGATCTAGATGGAATTTAACCCTCCTATATATTAGGGGTGATATCCATAGGCCTCTTGATTGAGTATGACTATGAAATGCATGGCCATGCTCAAATATTGATTTATTTCATATAGTCTACTCATTGATCAAGAAAACTCAGATTAAATTATGAAGAGTATGACACATTCCATGCCTCGAGTTTAATCTAGGATATAAGGTTAAAAGGATTAAATTACATTGAAACATTGGTCACGAAAAGGTTGTATCGAATCACCGATCTTATTATTATTTGGGTAGCAGTGATGCATTACTAGATGCCGCTCACTGTTTATAATTTTATAATATGATTTTAAAATTATTGCCAACATAATAATAACCTATAGGGTCACACACTTAGAACGTAATTAAAAGGGAATTAATTTAAATTGTAAGTATTTTAAATATGTCAATATGATTGATAGTATTTAAAAATTACGAATTTAAATTAATAGGATAATTTGTATATATGTATATTAATTAAGTAAGACTTAATTAAAATATAATATATATAAATTCGGATTTTATTTTTCTATTGATTTTAGGTTTTAGTTAATTCCTATTAACTACTATATATATGATATATCAGTAGTCTAAAAGTCACGTAAGGAAAAACTAAAACCCTAGCCGCTTTCAGAAAGAGGCTAGAGAGAAAAATAGGTTAGAAATCCTGATCTTGGTGGCTAGTACCGCGGTTCCTTTTGCTGCAGATCGTGGGACGATTCGCGGAGCGTTCGTGTGGATACCGTAGAGACGTAGTCACTAGATTGCGTTGAAGATTCGAAGCCGTTCCAGAATTCCATCGTCTTCTCAACATCTCAGATAATCGGTAAAATAATCTAAACCTCTGATTAATCTGTTTTCGCATGGATCCTGTCTTAGGGTTTCGAAAAAAATTTTAAATTCCGCTGCTTTCACTGTGTCGAAACCCTAACAAAATTTGTATTGAATATTTGCTAAACTTCTACATTTGAATCTATGTTGTGTTTTGGAAACCAAATAGTTGTTTTAATTGATTTTCTCTCTCTTGATTGGCACAATGGATTGGATTAATATGTTTATTTTTTCATGTATTGATTGCTTGGCTTTTTGACTATTTTGGTCACCTATATGAAATTAACAAATGAATTATAATTAGTTGACCTAAATGTGATAACATGTGATTGTGCTATTCTACATGTTGGAATGCATAATTTGCATATATGATAGAAATATACATGTATGCCATGTGTAACCAATTAAGAACCTGAGCTTCGTAACCCTTTTTTATTGTAATTTTCATAGAAATATAGTGGATTATTTAGACTTGGGTATGCTTGTATTGCTATCGATAGAGGCGTATAAGTATTGTAGTGTTCTTAGTTGACCATTCGTTGGTTAAGGCCATATGAATGGGTTATCATGTTTTGTGTTGATTGTTAATAGTTTGGTTTTGTAATCACTTTGGTAACTTGTATGAAATTAGAAGATGGATTATAAGTTTTGACCTGAATATGTTAACATGTATATGTTATTTAGTCTTAGGATTAAATTTATATTTGCGGGTAAGATAGGCATATACTTGCATGCTGCGTGTAGCCTAATGTGAGAATATGTGCTTAAAAATCCTATTTGTGTTAGTTCTCATAGAAATATAATGAATTATCTTGCTTGGGTTATTTTTGTCTGAATTCTATCGAATGTGATAGGTTTAAATGAGATGTGTTTATAAGTCCTTCAAAAGAGGCGTATAGATACTTTTGTATACTCGATTAGCTATTTGTTGTGATCGTGAGACTAAGAGTTAAGAGATTTAAATGAAGTGTTGGGAGAAAATATAATCATGGATTCACCTATCTTATCTTTAATTACTTTCTAGTTTAAATGTTACTTTGCGTTATTTCAATTTCTCTTCCATTCAATCACTCGTTTAATTGAGATTGGCTAGTTTTGAGTTAGTATTTGGGAAACTGTTAGAACTAATTCCTCGTGAGATCGACTTTTACTTATCACTTTATTACTTGTTGATCGTGTATGCTTGCGCGTTATTCATTCAAATGAATTCGATCAGAATTTAATTAATAAATAAGATATAAATAAATAGTTCCGATTTCGACCAACAAATTTTTTGGTGTCGTTGTTGAGGAATTACTTTCTGATTGTTTTCTATTATTGACTTCATTCAAGTAGGTCTTTGTTTAAACTTACTTTTCTATTTTTACTTTTCGCTTGGACTCTTGATTGTGTTCGCGGCATTCTCAAGGTTTAGAATAAGAAATAAGAAGTCAGGCTGAAGACTATAAAATAAACACTAATTGGGAGGCAACCCAAGTTTCTCTAATGCTTCGTTTAGTTTAGATTTTATTGTTCAGGTTATAACGTAGCAAATGATGGGAGCAAAAGTTGACAACTAACCCAAGTTTCAAGGAAGTCCTTTACTTTAATTCTATCATTGCTTATAGTGAAGATAATGTAAATTTTAAGTTTAGGGGTCGTTGACGCTTCATTTTGTTATATTTTGTATTTTGTTTAGTTTTATTTTATTTTTGGTTTTACTTTGTTTGAATTTTGTGGGTATATTCTCTGTAAACTCTCACAAGAGAAAACTCGTCCTCTTGGGCAACCTTGGAGATTAACGGCTTGTTGCACGTGCTAAGTACAATCGTGTTTCCTACGAAAATAGATTTGTTATTGTTGTTTTTGTTTTGTTTTCGTGTGTTTTGTTTAAGAGTCAGGGTAGTATAGGTTTGAGTCTCTTAAGCATTGTTTTGATGTGATTAAAACTTTAATTGAGGAGGGCTATTGATTGTTCTTATTATAACTCATAGAAAATGGATTGACGTTGCTTAGTCTGTGTGCTTGACTTGTTGTTAATTATTGTATTGCTTGTGATCCCTTGCACTTCGAGCACATATTCATTTGTATTAAACTAGTTATATGCTTAGAGAGTGCTTATATGACCGAATGTTTGTGGGAGATATCATTAAACTCTAAAACACGTTTAAACATCACTTGAAACAAAACACCCTCATTTGAACCATGTGGTGAGTGAGATGGAGCGTAAAACGCATTCACTCATAAACACATGATTAGGTGAGACATAGCGTAATACGTACTTACCTCTGAAATAAAAATAAAATGCGAAAAATAAAATAATTTAAATGGTAATCATGTGCTGGATTATGATGGAGCGTAAAACGCACTCACCCATAAATACGTGAAGAGGTGAGAAGGAGCATAAAATGCACTGACCTGTAATTTTTGGGCGAGTGATGTGATAATAAGTTTGAGAGTTTTTATTGTATTTCTTTCAATAAGGTATTGTGGTCGCTTAAGCTCAATCAAACTATAATTAGTTTGTTGCAAATGGTGCACACACTCACTTTGTGGGTCATGAGTAATGTATGACTAATGTATACAGGTTGAAATTCTTGACAGAACGATATTTTGAAATTTTCTTGAAGTTATCATTTGAAGTAAATTTGTGAGGCCATTTTGGTTTTTTATATTGATTCATTGCTTGAGTTAGTATTATTTATTTTCGTTTATATAGTTTATCTTTGTGTTGCTTGAGGACAAGCAAAGATTCAAGTTTAGGGGTATTTGATGATTGGTTTTTATACCTATTTATTTAATACTTTCGACCTTGATAATTTATGAATTCTTTAGAAATTTATTTAGTTTTTATTGTGTTTTAATCTTTTTTACGTTTTATATATTACTTATATATGTTTTGATGTATTTTACAATAATTGGAATAAAGGCTATCAGTATCAAAGATTATAGTTGCCAAAATTTGATTTTTAGTGTGCCGTTGACATTACAACCACTTTAGGCCCAATTTAGACATTGATCCAACCATCATCTCTCATTTCGTCCAACATGAAAGTTGTAGATTTACTTCTCTGCATTTCGAAACATCTTGAATCATCTCAATCAGAGTTCGGACGAGAGAGGCATGACCAAAACACTGAAGGAGTTCTAAACAGAAAATAGTTGTAGAACTTAAAACTGTGCTAAGGCGCCTAGGCGCCCCAAAATACAAAGGAATGGGAGCCTAGGCGCCCAAGCCTCTAAGCGCCCAAATACATAGGAATTAGAGGGCCTAGGCGCATGAGTTTGATTTTTGCCACTGATGTCGGCAGAAAGGATAGAAAAGGAAGAAGAAGCGTAGAAAAAAAGAATAATCTTACTTCATTTTCCTTTGACCTGTGACATTCCCAAATTCAGGTACCAATACCTCGGATTTGGTGCTCATGCAAAAATACATCCAATCGTCACTAAATAATATTTAATACTAATGCGAAAATAAATAAACATATGTTATTCATTAATACATAGTCACTAATCCCAATGTCTTAAACCTTAAACATAATACATAAATAATATCCTAGTAATACAAAAAGGGATCATGATTTACAAAACAAAATAGTAATAACAACTATTCCTAAAGCTTGCCCTTGTCCTTCTTGGAATGTTCAGGCTTAACTGCAATTAGTTCATGATATATCAAGAGTGAGCAACTACTTTGTTTAACAAGTTTAAAATAAATAATGAAGGTATATCATGAATGAATAAAAATGGAAATCGAATAAATCAACGATTTAAAATAACTGAACAATACAATCAAAGTTTCAATGAAAAATGAATATTGATTATTTATTGCTAAGTGGTCAAATAGACTATGAATATTTCCAAGGAATCAATCATTTGACTGACCATTTTTATATTTTAACCTGTCAGTTTGTATTTGAGGGGATCAACCTCTTGTACATCATGTGTATGCATAACATTAAACTCTGACGCATCGGATAACCGACACTTATATTCCCCTTATCAAGAATTGCTCTCTCAGTCCAAGAATCCATACCAAATACTGGTTTGGATAGCTTTTTAAAAATATTAACATATGTATGTCTAGCCAAACAAATGGCGTAGACAAATTTTTTAAACAGTTCATGAGATGCAGAACTTTAAATATTTTACAGTTCAATAATAGAACAGGAATTCAAGTGCACCAAGTACGGATATCAACAACTATCATTGATGTGGAGCAATTGACTAACATTACACCATTAACATGATTGAAAAATACTAACTCGAGTTTAAGTTATGAAACTTGCTCAATATAAATGTGAGTAACGTTAGGGAAACTTACCTTGTTCACGACATATTGATAATTAAGATTAATTAGACTCCCTTTGAAAGACTTGACATTGATAACGTTGGCCTATCAATTAGTACAACATATAATTGTGCAGTTAAACATTTAAGTTTACTATTTTCCTAGCATTCAATCACTAATGATCATTACATAACACCTTGCAAGAAATTTCATATCATTTACACATAGTTCTATTTAGGTAAATGACTTAACCGTCAAATATTACTTCTCTTAAAGTAATATTGAATTAAGTATGCTTTAAACATCTTTATATAATTATCTAAACTCTTAAACAAATTATTATAATTGTTTCATTACCTCATTTATTTTTAAACATTATTTAAATAATAAATGACAATTATCTTTAATTATTGTTGAATAATAATTAATTTATTAAAGTCTATTAAGTATTTTGTTAACTATTTTCTCCTTTAATTATTATTTAATCATTAATTAAATAATAATTAATTAATTATTCATCCTTATATATTATTTAATATTAATTAAATAATAAATAATTAGTTTATTAATCTTAACCCTTTTTAATTATTATTTAAGGTCAATTAAATAATAATTAGTTATCCTTACTTATTATTTAATGTTAGTTAAACAATAAATAATTAGATTATTAACTTTATTCTTCTTTAATTATTATTTAATATCAATTAAATAATAATTTATTAATTATTACCCTTATTTATTATTTACTATTAATTAAATCATAAATAATTATTTTATTAACTTTATTTATCATTTAAATATTAATTGATGAACTTAAATACTTTATTTATTATTTAATATTAATTAAATAATAAATAAATAATTTAATTTAATATTAATTAAATAATAAATAATTAATTTAATTTAATTGATAATAATTATTCTTAATTTCATTTATTTATTATTTAATAATAATTAATTAATTACTTTTAATTCCTTTTATTTATTATTTAATAGCCATTAAATAATAAATAATTAATTAATTTTAATTATTAATTTATTTAAATAATATTTAATTACCTTAAATATTCTTATTCTTAACTACCTTAAATATTTAAATTTATTTAGGTCCCATATTAATTATATTAATATTTAAAACATTATACGACCCATTTAATTAATTAAAATCGACCCGAACCCAAAATAAACCATCATAGGTGCCAACTCAGGTGCCTAGGCACCCAAGGATGCTGAGACAGGCGCCTAGGTGCTTGCCCCCCAAGTTTTTATGCAGAATATAGTTTAACTTCTATTTTGTTTTTTTGATTTTTACCTCCTTTGCATAAACTTGAATAAAAGGAAAACTATAAATTCAAATGACCTCAAATTGATCTTTTTGGATTCGTATCTTCTTGAACTATACGATTTCATCATTGAAACATAATTTTGGACACGTTTTGGTCATGAAAAATGGGCTTAAAGTGGACTATGGTGCATTAGGGTTTGACAGTGAACTCATTTGGTTCCAAATATCATAACTCACTCATTTTAAAATATTTTGACATGATTCCAACTAAGTTTTACTCTTAAGTTACATACCTAGCATATGAAGAAATAAAATCACACATACAACATGTAACTTTCAAAATATAAAGCTCTGAATCACACATTCGCTTAGGGTTCCGTCGGAAAAAATTGTTTTCATACTTTTTGCTAAACTTTTCAACAAAAACACATATAAATATTCATGTTAAACCCATTTAACCCTATATCTACCAATCTAGCATGGATTTAAACATTTATAGCTTGAAAATAACTTTTCTACTATGGAAATCATATAAGAAACAAGGAAAAGCATATAAGCTATGGTTTTGAGTGGGTGTTTTAAATTTTTCTCTTGATGGCTTACTTTCTTTACTTTCCAAAATAGGTTATGAAGTGTGATGACATCCAAGAACACCTCCTTGAATAAATATAGCTTTACTTGATAGTGACTCACTAAAGAACTTTCTAAAGTCACTCACTCACCGAGCTAACTCAATAGCATTCACTAACACCCAAATAGAGAACTTTTGCAATATTTTTGTAACCCTTTCAACATAAATGTGGTGTGCTATTTATAGCCCTAGCATTCTACACATATATCATATATATCTATAAAATGGACATCAAATTTCTAATTAAATGCTAGCAAATTGGTTAAGTGATCCACACATAACCTCAAACCATTTATTTGATAAATTTTGAAATCCAAGTGGGCCCCTCTCTCAAAACCACCGGCCTCTCCCAAAATCCCTTGATTTTTTAATTTATTTTTATTGCGCAATTTACAAATTCAAGTCTTATAGAAGCTTGTTCGATTGGGTTAATATTTGAGCTTGCATTTTAATTTGTTTGGGCCACTAGATCACTAAATTAATTCACCAACAAGGGCCTACAAAAATAATTCACTAGTCTCCCAATTAAATAAAATTTTGGACTAGTTTAATTAAACATTAAATCACATAATATAGCCTACAAATCCATTGTTCATCTAATTCACCTTGAACTTATTTTAAATAATTATTAAACAATTTTAATAATTAAATTAAATCTAATTACATAATTCAATTATAATTGCCATAATCAAATTTTAATTGAATATTTAATTAGGGATCCATAACCTCTAAATCCCTTGATATCAATAATCTTTAGGTTAGTCCGTTAATTTAATAAACCCATTAATCGGACTTTCTTTAATTAAATTAAATGAATAAACAAATAGTCAAACCACCATGTAAAGGTTTAAATTAATTCACATAATAATTCACTTAATTAAAAATTAAATTCATAATTTTATTTATAATATAACTCAAAATTCTCGGTCATTACAGAGGCATATAAGTACTGCACTATTCTTGGTTGACCATTCGTTGGTTAAGACTATATAAGTGGGGTATCATGTTTTGTGCTGATTGTTAATTATTTGGCTTTGTAATCACTTTGGTAACTTGTATGAAATTGGAAGATGGATTATAAGTTTTGACCTGAATATGTTAACATGTGTATGTTATTTGGTCTTAGGATTAAATTCATATTTACGTATAGGATAGACATATACCTGCATGCCGCGTGTAGCCTAATGTGAGAATATGTGCTTAAAGACTCTGTTTGTGTTAATTCTCATAAAAATATAGTGAATTATTTTGTTTGTGTTGTTTTTGTCTGAATTATGTCGAATGGGATAGGGTTTGTAACGCCCCCGAAATTCGACAAACCTTATTACCTTACATTTCATATTTATTAAACATTATATCCTTAACGTCCAAACTTCGGTTCGTTAATAAATCTCTAATCACCTTAATTAATTCATTTATTGACATTATCGTCATCAATTACCAAATTTTCGGTATAAATTTTTTTTTCTCAATTCAATCATTGTATTAAAATATTTGGATATTTAAAATCCTTATATCTGGATCCTAGTCCCTGGATCGTAACCTTCACTTTTTCTTTCTGTTACCAATATCTTAAATCTCATCATTCAAAATTTAATATTGATCACATCCATACAATTATTTCTTGATTCATAATTCATAATTAGACATAAAATAGTCTTTATCGTAACATCTATCTAGTACAAATCACATTTCATAATTTAACTTTACTTGTTCTGTCTAGATTCTATTTGTACATGCATATATCACATCAATACAAACTTTGCAAATGTATCCACATTGAGTTATATTACTGAAATTATAACAATTACATCTACCACCTTTTGGGTTAATCCATCTCTAATATATTTTAATATGCCTGAAATTTGTTTCTTTACCTCCAAAAGTTTATATTATGCAACGACTCAGCAAGTTTAACAGTTTATGCTTCACATAACACATACCTTAACATGCTCGGTATGTGTCATACATCATGTGCTTGTGCTTCTACTATAGCAATATATCTCACATCATTGCACAAAGTACACATAATTGTCATATTATCCACATATCACATAACACATAATTTATATGCATTTAATCAAGAATTAGCATATCATAACAGACAATATTTAACATTAAAGGACTGAAGAACTTGCCTGTATGTACAATTAATTAATTGATAGCTCGACACTCTTTCTCGAACAACCTATGACCATAAAATAATTAATTAATAATTATTTATCCTATTATGATATTAATTCAATTAATTAATATCATCTCCGAGCTAATTTTCACATAGTCTGATTAATTATATTAACCTCGTTCCTTAATAAATTAATTTAATTTAATATCAAATACATTTACTACGGACAACCCGGCTCATTGGATAAAATTTAACGTATTTGGTTGTCCGGATTTTTATTTAATCATTTTTTAACTTTTAAACTTATTAGATTAATATTTAAAATATTTAAATATTAATCCCCAATATTTAATATCTTTACAAAAATAATAAATTTAATGCCCAAATATCATTTCTATATTTTTAGTATTTTTCTATAATTTTTTATAATTTTTAAACAATTTTTAAACATTTATTTCAATTAAAAATAATTTTTGGGGGCATTTTGGTCATTTTCGTGCCCTTAGGGACACAACCGGAATTTTTCAGAAAGCCCAGGGCATTTTCGTAATTTCGGTGTATCCAGGACACGATCGGTATTTTTAGAAAAGCTAAAGGGCACGGTTGAAATTTCTGTGGCCAAGGGACACGCTGGTAATTACTGTAAAAGGTCAGGGGCACGCTGGTAATTTCCAGCGTGCTGGTCGCGCAATGCACGACCACCTGTTTCTGCCGACGCCAGCCAAACGACGTCGTTTCGCTCCGCATTTACCAAAATGGTTGTCGCGCAAGGCGCAACCCTCACCTTTACTCCCCAAACGGCGCCATTTTATCTAGCGGCACACAAAAAATTGATCGCGCGCAATACGCAGTCGACCCTTTTTACTATTCACCTTCTTCTTCCGGCAGTAACCAAACTTACTCCAAAAAACACCATTTTTGCTACCTTTTTTCACAACATAATTACACAAAAAATAACACAATTCATAAATATTCATCCAAAAATTATTTGGAATAATTATTTTAATTATTTACTAATTTTTCACAAAATTTATTTATCACTCATAATACAAAATAAACCAAATAATTAATTTATTATACCTTCCAAAACTTGATTTCTTTCCTTGAAGGCACAAAATTTCTTCTTCCCTTAGCAACTATGGTGGTCGGATGGCTTGGTGGTTGGTGGCTCACGGGTGGCGCAACATAGAGAGAGAGAGAGAGAGAGAGAGATAGAGAGTTTTTGCTTGTTTTGTGTTTTCTTTTCTTGCTTTCCTTTATATATATATCAAGCTAGTTAGCCAACTTGGACAAAAATTTACCCACCGACTTATTTGCCAACCAACGTGAAACTTCCGGACTTTTCCAAAAATAACATGCAAATTTTACTTTTTAATGCATTATGTAATTATTTCGTATAATAAATATTTTATATAATATATATAAAATATTTATTTTAATTCACCAAAAAACATAACATGATTTATAAATAATTTTAATACCTCTTTTGGGTACTTTACTTGACAAATTTTGTACACTCATAATGACATGCATGTACTTATATGAGGTAATTTATACCTCCAAAATTCATTAAATAATTCATATAACTTATAAAAATAATTTTTCATAATTTTTCATTTCGTTACTTGGACAACATGTTACACTAGCATGTTCACGTTTCCGAAATATTATCCTTCATAAACATCATAAAAATTCCATTATATATAATTATAATTTTTAATAAATTTAAAATATTTCTTTTTCTTCATTTTTTTTCCATTTCTTTATTATTCACATTAACCTCTTTATATATAAATTATATAATTTATATATTTACATTCTCCTTTCTTAAATAATTTCTTAAATTCCTCCATAATTATCAATTATTTATATAACCCAAAATTATACATTTATTAACTCTCTCATTATTTTAATCCTCTTATATATAAATTATATAATTATTTTTATATAATTTATATAATTATAATTTCCTTCATACATCACTTTAATTTCCTTATATAAATTATATAATTTTATAATTTATATAATTATATTTCTTCTCAATTAATTTTTAAACTTCCTCCATAATTCTTGATTAAATCTAAAATCAATAATTATAATTTTACTAATTTCCTCATTAACTTAAAATTGGATTAATTTAATTATTAATCCCTTAACTTCCATAATTAATGAAATTTATAAATATTAATTAAACATGTCAATTAAACATGCACACTTTTATACAAATATATCTATATACATATCTATTTCATATATTTCACATTACCACGTAACACTATTAAATCATGATTTATGTACTTCCACAACAATTTAATTGTACCTTTACATGAAATTCCTCTTTATTCTTCATAAATTGTTTTTAAACAATTTACTTATTTTTCAATTTTTTTTAATTCCTCACACTTTATCATCATTTCTGTACATATTTAATTTATCAATTAAATCTCATCCATACCTTAAATCACATAATATCACAAATAATTTAAACAACCTTGATAATTCTGTTAATTAAATTTTTATTTAATATTATTAAGGAAATTCTGAAAAATTCAGATCTTCACATTCTTCCCCCTTAACAGGATTCCGTCCTCGGAATCATAATTACCGTAATAATCATACGTATTTTATTTATAGCAACTTGCTATACCTTTATCTTGATAAATAGCAACTAAATCCATAATAATCATATTTTACCTCATTAATTTCCATAACTCACATGGATAATCCCATAATGGTCGTAACTGTTAGAATATTCAATTCTTAGCTCAATTTACAATTTCTTTGTAATATTACATTTCATATTTTTCTAAAATTTTTATTAATAACACTTTAACTCGTTTCTTGATTCATTTATCAAGATAGTTTCTCTTTTTCTGAAAATTTCCTTCCTTTTAATCATATTTACCATTACCCAATCAACTTCTTTCGTACTTTCTATTACACCTCATTTATACTCTGCACATTCATCCTTCTTTCTTAATTCATGTAAATCTTCTTCACATTCTATAAATCATTCCTTAATACTTCTATCATTCAACACTAGGTTTTATTCAACACTAGGTTTTAAATGTTATCCTTCACTTAATTCATCATAATTCTTATTTGGAATTATTCTAAAAATTCTGGGGTGTCACATTCACCCCTCCTTCAAAAATTTCGTCCTCGAAATTTCCATGTGTTAATATCTCACTCATTTGCAACATACACAATTCCTTCGCATTCATTTCACATATCTTTATTTCCTTCTTTTCTCATAGTCATTGCACATTGCAATTTTCTAATCCATCATATTTCATAATTTCTTTACTTCACCATTATTACTTTCATTATCACTCACATTTAAATTTTAACGACCCCGAAATTCAACCAACTTTATTCTCTTAAATTTTGTATTTATGATACATTATCTTCCTTACGTCCAAATTTCGGTCCGTTAATAAATCTTTAATTACCTTCTTTAATACCTTGATTGATTTTATAAATCAACAATTACTAAATATTTCGGCATAAATTTTTCTTTTTCTCAACTTAATCATTGTATTAAAATATTTGGACATTTAAAATCCTTACATCTTGATCCTAGTCCCTGGATCGCAACCTTCACTTTTTCCTTCTTTTCTTGTATCATAAAGCTCAGTATTCAATTTTAATATCATTAATATCCAAACAAATATTCTTTATTTCATGATTCATCATCAGACATATAATAGTCTCTATCATAGTATCCATGTTGACAATTACAGTTCACAGTTTAAATTATACACATCATATTCAGATCCAACTTATCTGTACATATAGCATATTAAGGTAACCTTGACAATTTTCCACATTGAATCATAAAATCAACATTTCATAATAACGTTCATAACCTTTTAGGAAAATCCGTCTCTATATAATCTGATATTCTTGAAATTCATTTCTTTCCTGCAAAAATATTTATTAAGCAAGTAATGAGCACAACGACTCAGCGAGTTCAACCGTTTATGCTTCACGTAGCACATAGCTTAACATGCTCTGTGAGTGTCATACATTACGTGTTGTGCTTCTACTTGAGCAATATATCTCATATATATTCATATCATTGCACAAAGCACACATTTTTGTCATATTAATCACGTATCACATAGCACATAATTTGTATGCATTTAAAACAAGAATTTCATATCATAACAGTCCAACATTTAACATAAAAGGACTGAAGAACTTGCCTGTCGTCCAATTATTTAAATTGATAGCTCAAACCCTTAACTCGATCAACCTATGATCATAAAATAATCAAATAATAATTATTTATCCTCTTATGATATTAATTTAATTAATTAATACAATTTTTGGGCCAATTATTTAATAATATGGTTAATTATATTAACCTCGTTCCTTAATACATTAATTTAACTTAATATCATACACCTTCAATACGGACAACCCGGCTCATTGGACAAATTTTAGCGTATTCGGTTGTCCGAATTTACATTTATTCATTAGATTAATAGTTAGAATATTTAAATATTAATCCCCAATATTTAACATTTTATCCTTCCACACACACACACACATATTTTATCCTTCCAATCCAAATTTAATCTTTCCTTTCCTTTTTCTTTTATCCTTCCACACACACACACACACACACACACACACACACACACACACACACACACACACACACACACACATATATATATATGAATAATTTTAGACCCCCACGTTGGCATACAAATTTTTCACCGCCTTTGCAACTTCTTGAAAATTCCAAATTTGGTAAAATAAAGTATCAAAAATATTTTAAACACATTACGTAATTATATCGTGTAATAAATATTTTATATAATGTATATAAAATATTTATTTTAACTCACCAAAAATCATAACATGATTTATAAATAATATTTATACCCTTTTTTGGGTACTTTACTTGACAAATTTTGTACACGCATAATGACATGCATGTATTTATTTGAGGTAATTTATACTTCCAAAAATCATAAAATAATTTTTATAACTTATAAAAATTATTTTTCATAATTTTTCACTTCATTATTTGGACAACATGTTACACTAACATGTTCCTGTTTCCGAAATATTATTCTTCATAAAAGTCATAATAATTCTATTATACATAACCATAATTTTTATTAAATTAAAACATTCATTTTCTCATTTCTTTTCTATTTCTTTAATTTTCACATTAACTTTCCTTATATAAATTATATAATTTAATATTATATAATTTATATAATTACATTATTCATTTTTAAATAATTTCCATTTTACACAAATACAATTTATAAAATTTTCTTCCATCCTAAATTAATTTAATTCTCTTATATAAATTATATAATTATTATTATATAATTTATATAATTATTATTTCCTTCATACAACATTTTAATTTCCTTATATAAATTATATAATTTATTATTATATAATTTATATAATTACATTTCTTCTCAATTAGTTTTTAAACTTCCTCCACAATTTCTGATAAAATCTAAAATCAATAATTACAATTTTACCAACTCCCTCATTCACTTTTTATTTAAATTTGGATTAATTTAATTATTAATCCCTTTATTTCCATAATTAATGGAATTTATAATTATCAATTAAACATGCACATTTATATATATATATATATATATATATTCATATCTAAATCACATTTTTCACATTACCACATAACCTCAATCAAATCATAATTTCTACATTCCCATAACAATTTAATTGTACAATTTATTGTACATTTACATGGAATTTCTCTTATTCTTCATAAATTGTTTCCAAACAATTTATTTACTTTTTCATTTATTTTAAATCCATACAATTCATCACCATCTTGGTACATATTTAATTTACCAATTAAATTCATTCACACACTTTAAATTACTTATATCATAAATAATTTAAACGATTTTGATAATTTTATCAATTAAATTCTCATTTAATATTATTAAAGAAATCCTGGAAATTCGGATCCTCACATAAATACTACCACATCCTACCATCCAATCTTCATAAGAGTAGAGGAATTCAAAATTTTTATTTTGGAAAACTTTCATGCTATGCTGAATGAACACATGTCCTGGTTAATAGTACTTCACTCCCAGAGTACCTCATACTGCAACCCACTAAAGTAATGAATTTTTCATAATAATCTGAACATGATCCCGGTTTAGCAGTATTTCACTCCCAGAGTACCTCATACTGCAAACCTTGACAGTGGATCAGTCTGTCATTAAAGTGATGGATGTTTCACCATACTGTATCTTTCTATGTCAGGTGACCATTTGATCAACCTGCAATATTCTTAATCTTTTTGTTCATCTCAGCCTTCGAATTCATTCAGAAGTAATTTGATTAGATATAACTTTCAAAGGATATGAATTTAATAAATATATTTCAAAATTTGTCTAGCTGAATCAATAGCTCAGACTTACATTTCTTCAACGCTTGTCTAGCCAGATCAATTAGCATAAACTTTCTTTCAACAATTTATAACCCATAGAATTTTTAAAACATTCATCATGTCAAAAAATTTCAAAACGTCTAGCCGAGTCAAATGGCATTGACTTATAGTATTGACATACCTTCATAAATCAAAATCATTTATGACTTCATGTTACCACATCATTTTGACAGTACATTGAGAATCCCGTTGTTAATAATTCCTACACCATACTTTATGGTGTTGAATCATCTTATGAGGAAATAGTACCGCACCGTCTCAACAACATGTTGAGCATTCCGTCATTCATCACATTTACACTGGGCTAAAAGGTGTATTGATGATTATTTTGAAATACATTTTGATGTAAAAACATTTTTGTCTAGCCGAAACAAGTAGCATAGACACTTTTTAGATCATTTAAAATTAATTTGTATTTTTCAAAGCACATACGTGCCAAATTAGCTTGAGGCCAAAAATTTTGAAATCTAGCAAAGCTAGAAGAGTGGGAATATCCTAAATTCCCTAAACATTCACCTTCTGCTTCTTCACTTAATTATTAACTTTATTGCTAGGACTATTATTAATGATCATACCAAAATTTCTAACTACTCCAACTTTTCTATACCCCCGTGTAGTTCATCAAACTTGCCACACATTATGAGTCCAGGAACTTACCACAAAAATATGAGTTTAGAAGCTTGTCCTAGCAATATGTAGTCTGAGAACAAATCAAAGACTATCCATATCCTGAGGGGCTCAAAACATATCATACGATTATGAGTCATGAACTTACCATATGCATGAGTTTTAAGAACTCGTGTCTAAATTTAATATTATTTATTTATCAAAAACTGCTAGCGCGACTCTAACATTTCAATGATTATCACATAATAACTAAGAAAACACAAGTCCCCTGCCCATACAAAGGATTTGTGCAACTCAGTCACCACGTGAGTTCTCAATTGAAATTTCGTACCCAAGCTTTCTGCCCCCTTATCATAACATTTCTGTCATTCATATCTTATCATTCTTTGAGTTCTTCTTATACTATTTCATAGTACCATATCTCTTTATAACATCAAGCTATACCTTTTGGACCATTAACAGGTCTCTCTGTTATTTCATATTCTCACTTGATCACATCATGACCTTGCTTTACCATCTATTCCTTATTCCCTTTCCTTATCTTGTAATTGTATCATAGTACGATCCTCTTACTGTTCTTGATCATGTTATTATGATCTCATTATATGCCCCTTTGGATTACCATATCATTTTTATTACTTGAATCAGGTGTTCCCTGATTTTCTTTGAGATTTATCTTTGAATCATTTCAATTATTCCTTCATATATATTCTTAATTGAAATTATAAATTTTCTCAATTCATTACCTTTATTCAAATTTTTCTTAACATCTTTATCTTTTCCTTATAATCTTATCTCTTTCATATTTCCTTCACTTTAGCCAATATCTGAGATTATCTTTCTCAACATTTATTCCTCCATTCTAATCCCCCCATGTTCATCAAACTTATCACGTATTTGGGCTCAGGAACTTACTATAATGTTTGAGGAGCTTGTCCTAGTCAGGCCATAATCGCCCATTTGCTGAGGGGCACTACCATACAATCACGAGTCATGAGCTTATTATACGTTTGAGTTTTTAGAACACGCAACTAACCTTACACTTCCTTACTTAGGTTATAGCCTAAGGTATCATTTATCTAAGGTTTATAACCTCTAGCTCTGATACCAACTGTAATGCCCCCGAAATTCGACAAACCTTATTACCTTACATTTCATATTTATTAAACATTATATCCTTAACATCCAAACTTTGGTTCGTTAATAAATCTCAAATCACCTTAATTAATTCATTTATTGACATTATCGTCATCAATTACCAAATTTTCGATATAATTTCCCCCCCCCCCCTCAATTCAATCATTGTATTAAAATATTTGGATATTTAAAATCCTTACATCTGGATCCTAGTCCCTGGATCGTAACCTTCACTTTTTCTTTCTGTTACCAATATCTTAAATCCCATCATTCAAAATTTAATATTGATCACATCCATACAATTATTTCTTGATTCATAATTCATAATTAGACATATAATAGTCTCTATCGTAACATCTAACTTTACTTGTTCTGTCTGGATTCCATTTGTACATGCATATATCACATAAATACAAACTTTGCAAATGTATCCAAATTGAGTTATACTACTAAAATTATAACAATTACATCTACCACCTTTTGGGTTAATCCATCTCTAATATATTTTGATATGCCTGAAATTTGTTTATTTACCTGCAAAAGTTTATATTATGCAAGTAATGAGCACAACGACTCAGCAAGTTCAACAGTTTATGCTTCACGTAGCACATATCTTAACATGCTCGGTGTGTGTCATACATCATGTGCTTGTGCTTCTTCCCTTAGCAGCTATGGTGGTCGGATGGCTTGGTGGTTGGTGGCTCACGGGTGGCGCAACATAGAGAGAGAGAGTTTTTGCTTGTTTTGTGTTTTCTTTTCTTGCTTTCCTTTATATATGTATATATATATATATGTATATATATATATATATATATATATATATATCAAGCTAGTTAGCCAACTTGGATAAAAATTTACCCACTGACTTATTTGCCAACCAACGTGAAACTTCCGAACTTTTCCAAAAATAACATGCAAAATTTACTTTTTAATACATTATGTAATTATTTCGTATAATAAATATTTTATATAATATATATAAAATATTTATTTTAATTCACCAAAAATCATAACATGATTTATAAATAATTTTAATACCTCTTTTGGGTACTTTATTTGACAAATTTTGTACACGCATAATGACATGCATGTAATTATATGAGGTAATTTATACCTCCAAAATTCATTAAATAATTCATATAACTTATAAAAATAATTTTTCATAATGTTTCACTTCGTTACTTGGACAACATGTTACACTAACATGTTCACGTTTCCAAAATATTATTCTTCATAAACATCATAAAAATTCCATTATATATAATTATAATTTTTAATAAATTTAAAATATTTCTTTTTCTTCATTTTTTTTCCATTTCTTTATTATTCACATTAACTTCTTTATATATAAATTATATAATTTATATATTTACATTCTCCTTTCTTAAATAATTTCTTAAATTCCTCCATAATTATCAATTATTTATATAACCCAAAATTATACATTTATTAACTCCCTCATTATTTTAATCCTCTTATATATAAATTATATAATTATTTTTATATAATTTATATAATTATAATTTCCTTCATACATCACTTTAATTTCCTTATATAAATTATATAATTTATTATAATTTATATAATTACATTTCTTCTCAATTAATTTCTAAACTTCCTCCATAATTCTTGATTAAATCTAAAATCAATAATTATAATTTTACTAACTTCCTCATTAACTTAAAATTGGATTAATTTAATTATTAATCCCTTAACTTCCATAATTAATGAAATTTATAAATATTAATTAAACATGTCAATTAAACATGCACACTTTTATACAAATATATCTATATACATATATATTTCATATATTTCACATTACCACGTAACACTATTAAATCATGATTTCTGTACTTCTACAACAATTTAATTGTACCTTTACATGAAATTCCTCTTTATTCTTCATAAATTGTTTTTAAACAATTTACTTATTTTTCAATTATTTTTATTTCCTCACACTTTATCATCATTTAATAATATTGTTAACCATTTAATAATATTTTAATCACTTATTAATATTATTAATTATTTAATAATAATTTAATCACTTATTAATATTATTATCTATTTAATAATATTTTAATCACTTATTAATATCATTAATCATTTAATAATATTTTAATCACTTATTAATATTATTAACCATTTAATAGTATATTAATCTCTTACTAATATTATTAATTATTTAATAATATTTTAATCATTTAATTAATATTATTAACCATTTAATAATATTTTAATCACATATTAATATTATTAACCATTTAATAATATTTTAATCACTTATTAATATTATTAACCATTTAATAATATTTTAATCATCAATTAATATTATTAACCATTTAATAATATTTTAATCATTTAATAATGTCATTAATTATTTAATAACATTTTCATCATATACTAATGTTATTATTCATTTAATAACCTTTTAATCTTATACTAATATTATTCATCATTTAATAATATTTTAATCTTCTTCAAACATTATCAGTAGTTAACTTTTTAATTGTGTTAACTTTAGTCTTTATTTTATATATTTAGATACCATTAAGTCACTAATAAATTATACATATATAGGTTTAGTATTCAAACACATTCATTTTACATGTATTTCAACTTAAATTTTCATAAAAACTCTGACCCGGATCGACTCGACCAGACCCGGCCCGACCCGACACGACTTAGACCAAATCTGCTCCTAGAGATAGTGGTTTCAAGCGCCTAGGCGCTTGGTAGGGGCTCGACCAATTTTCAAAAAACCCTAATTTGGACTACCCGACCCTCAGTCGCTCCGATAGCCATAACTTCTTCATTTAAAAATATTTTGGGGTAATTCTTGAGTCAATTCTCATCATAATTTCCCCCTCTACAATTTCTCTTTATATCACAAATCCAAATTCCAAAAGGGAATTGGACTAAAAACTGCTCACAAGGACAAAGTGAAAATTAACTTCACAAATCATTGGTTTTAATGGTTCATACTTGAATAAAATAAACTCTACACATCCCAATGATACCAACTTAGTGTTGTTGTCTTCCTAACTTCTTGTTTTACAATATTTCATGATTCGATCACATTTTTTAAAACGTTTTGACAAGAAATTTAAGATCGAACCATCTAGGATTTTACCGGTAACACAATATGGAATTTCCTTTCATTTATTTGCATACCACCCAAACAAATTCATGAAATAAATATACCAAACGATAAATCTACCTATATATCATAGTTTTAGACTTCTAGAGCATCAAAATAACTTTTGATCGGTTAAAAATACTTTTTGACCGATTAAAACATATATAGACTATAAAAATGCACTAAAAAAGGTTTAGAACACTTTTGAACCTCTTATACATAGATGATCTTCTTCCTCTTGGTATGAACTTAGCTTGTGACTCCTCATTGACCATCCTCTAGCAATCTCCTTGGTGATTCTCAATCTTACAAAGGTTTGCTTACTTTTTCTCTAGAGCTTCTCTCTTTTCTCTCTTGTTGCTCTAGCAAAATGTCTAACGAACATAACACATAGGTGAAACACTCTATATATAGCACTTCCTTAATCACCATCAACTCTTACTAATCAACTAACATCGATCAAATTAGGACTAATCTAGGCTTACTATAGCATGGAATGACCACTTGATAGACACTTTGATTGACCATATGAATGACTAGGGTGGTTGGGAAGTTGTTGAACCATTTTGTACTCAAAATTCATCCAACAAGCAAGCTTTACATCCATGTGGGCCCCAAAATTCGGGATTGCTCTATAATTATACCAATTTGACTTTATTTTTATGTCCTATATATTCATATATACATATTCACCAACATATATATATATATATATATATATATATATATTGACCAATCTTTGATTTCATTTGGACTCCACTTTGGACTTAAAAATTAAATATATTGAGCTCATTCATTTAATTTGGTTGGGCTCAATTTAATTGTTACATTGGGCTAACATTAAATACCATATGTTACATTTAATTAAAACATGCATTGGGCTTGAATAATTATAACTTGAATCAAGGTTTAATTAATTACATAGACTACTAGGTTAATTTATTTAACTTAGTTTAATACATCAATTGGACTTATAATATAATCCAATTAGACTTGCCTTAAATTATTCTACCACCTTGGGTTACATAAATAACTCATCCATGGTTAATTCTCATCACCATATTTATTCACCTAGCAATTAACCAATGTTTGGTTAATGCTCTCTCTTGTCTACCAACTAGGGTTATTCAATTAACCCTACATTAGTTAATTCTCTACACTCAATCAAATTTTCCAATACTTTGACCATCAATTAACTTTTTAAATCTTTGGGCTACATAGTTTACTTTGCATTAGGCTCTCTTATTTAATTACTTGGGCTACCCAACACAACTCACACATCTTCCATAACTTGGGCTAGGTAATTTATTTAATTGGACTACCACCCCATTATATACAATACATGCCAACATTAATTAATTGGACTTATATTAATTACCTCTTAGGCTGTTAATCAACATAACATTTGGGTTTATTATTTAATTACCCACCTTCAAGCAAATATTCTCATATTGGGCTTGTTTTAAATCCATTAATGGACTCTATACAACAACTAAATAATTAAGTTAATTATTTAATTAATTAGTTCACATTATTGCCATTCAAGACAATCATCCTAAATTTTCCACAACTTTAATTCATACTAATATAATTAACCTAATTAATTATATTTCATGACTTGATATTTCAACTAATTAATTTATTAGTTTAATTGAGTATTAACTTACTCATCCTCTTATTTGGCTAACAAGTACGCTTTAGGTATATATATATATATATATATATATATATATATATATATATATATATATATATATATATATATATATATATCCACATTTACTTCTCAAATGAATTTATTTTCTTAATAAATTCTTTACATACATCAATAAAATATTCCCACATTTAATTTCTAACAAATAAATTATGTTAAAAAAAATGTTTACCCATTTTCTACACATCTCACTTCGACAATTCTAGGTTTTAAACCATAACCTTTAATTAATTATTTCAAATCTTATTTACAATTCTTGTAAATATCTAGGATATTACATTTGTCGTGACCGTAAGATTAAAATGAGAGTTAGGAGATTTAAATAAATTGTTGGGAGAAAATGTAATCATGAATTCACCTATCTTTAATTGCTTTTTAGTTTAAATGTTAATTTGCGTTATTTCAATTTTTCTTCCATTCAATCAATCGTTTAACTGAGATTGCCTTGTTTTGAGTTAGTATTTAAGAAATTGTTAGAACTAATTTCTCGTGGGATCGACTTTTTCTTATCACTTTATTACTTGTTGACCGTATATGCTTGCACGTTATTCATTCAAATGAATTCGAGATCGGAATTTAACAAATAAATATGATATAAATAAATAGTTTCGATTTCGACCACCAGGGTTGTTCATTACACTTCCTACCTTCAATTTCACACCACAACAATATGGTTTGGACTAGCTTCAATAATATTCAAGTTATTGAATTGATACATACCTGGTCTTGCAAAAATAATGGCATAGATCTACTTATTTAAATAGTTCATAATAAGAACAGTCATAATAACATATACACTGTTTAGCTGAAATAATTGGCATAGAACTACTTCTTTAAATAATTCATATTGAGAGCAAATCATGCAAATGCACATCAATACGAATATTAATAACAATATAGATATGAAATAATTATTAATAATTATTCCATCATGTACTATGAAACTAAATTTCAAATTCAAGATACATAGCATAATAAAAACAAGTCCAAGTATATAAAACTTGCGTAATGAAATGAGTTTGGATATCAGAAGAACTTACAAAAATAAATACAAGTTAAGGTTTAGAGAGCTTATATGTTCTGCTGACAGTCAACTTAACTTAACTTCCTTTGGATGACCTAACATTTAACAACGTTGATCTACCAATCAGCATATCACATGCAGGTTTATTTTACATTAATAACCTTACTATAGATCACTTAAATCATCTAACATTTAATTATAACCTTTAATCACTTAATAATATTATCAACCTTCGATAATATTTTAATCACATAATTATCAATTAAAAATATATCAATCACTTCATAACATTATCACATTCGATAATATATTGCAAAAAAATATAATTAACTATTTAATAATATTTTAATCATTTATGAGTATTATTATCTTTTTAATAATATTTTAATTAATTACCAATATTATTAATGTAATGTGTAACGACCCCGAAATTTGATAACCTTATTAACTTAAATTTCATATTTATTATTCATTATTTCCTTAACGTCCAAATTTTGGTTCGTTAATAAATCTTTAATCACCTTATTTAACCCATTAATTGACGTTACAATCATCAATTACCAAATTTTTTGGTATAAATTTTTCTCTTTTCTCAATCATTGTATTAAAGTATTTGGATATTTAAAAACTTAATATCTCGATCCTAGTCCCTGGATCGCAACTTTTACTTTTTCTTTCTGTTACAAGTATCATAAAGCTCAACATTCAAAATTTAATATTATTTATACTCATACAATTATTCTTTGTTTTGTAATTCATAATTAAACATATAATAGTTTCTAACGTATCAACTATCTTGAACAATTACAGTTCATAATTTAACTCTATTCGTCTTGTCCGAATCCAATTTATATGTACATACAACACATCAATGTAAACTAGCAAATGTACCCACATTGACTTATAATACTGAAAATATAACAATTACATTCACAACCTTCTAGGATAATCCATCTCTAACACAATCTGATATTCTTGAAATTTATTTCTTTACCTGCAAAAGTTTATATTATGCAAGAATGAGCACAACGGCTCAGCAAGTTTAACAGTTTGCACCTTTCATGCTTCATGTAGCACATAACATAACATGCTCTGTGTGTGTCATACATCATGTGTTGTGCTTTTACTAAAACAATATATCTCATGTGCATCATATTTACTTCATATTAGCAAATACGTCAAGAAAGCATTAAATTATTTCACATATAATCACATCATTACACCGAAATACATATTACGATCATGTTAACCACATATCATATAACACATAATTCCTATATGCATTTAAACATATAACATCATATAACAATTAATATTAAGTACTGGAGAACTTGCCTTGACATCCAATTATTAAATTGATAGCTCAAACACTTTTCTCGAACAACCTATGACCATAAGATAATCAATTAATAATTATTTATCCTCTCATGATATTAATTAAATGAATTAATATCATCTATAATATAATTAACCATACTCGACGGTTTATTTAGGGTACCGGGCCAATTATCAATTAATATGGTTAATTATATTAACCTCGTCCCTTACTATATTAATTTAACTAATATAAAACACATTCACTGCGGACAACCCGGCTCGTCGGATAAAATTTAGCGTATTTGGTTGTCCGAATTTTCATTTAACCATTTTCTCTAAATTGTAATCTTACTAGATTAATATTTAAAGTATTTAAATATTAATCTCCAATATTTAATATTTATGAAAAAATATTAAATTTAATGCCCAAATATTATTTTTATATTTTTAGTATTTTTCTATAATTTTAAAACAATTTTTAAACATTTATTTAATTAAAAACTATTTTCTGAGGGCATTTTCGTAATTTCCGCAACTATAGGGACACGTTCAGAATTTCTGGAAAAGCTCAGGGGCAAGGTCGTCATTTGCCGAGCCAAGGATACTCTCGGTATTTGCTGAAAAGGCCAGGGGCACGCTGGTAATTTACCAGCGTCGTCGACCGCCGCGCATTGCACGCGGCCTTCTTCTGTCGACGCCAAACGACGTCATTTGGCCTGGCGTAACTGAGGTCTCCGCGCATGGCGCGACCCCCTTCACCCGCGTACCCGTAACGCCGTTGTTTCGACCCGCGTTTTTGAAAAAAATATGACTGCCGCGCATTGCGAGGGTGGCCCCTTTTTTTTCTCTCCACTTCTGCTATTAACAATAACCAACCTATGACACCCCAGGATTTTATAGAATTCCAAATGAAGATTATGATTAATTAAGTAAAGGTTAATAGATAAAACCTAGCGTTGAATGACAGAAAGTTGTAAGAATGATTAAATACGATTCATTATTTAATTAATATGCTATTATGACCTATGTGGTAGGTTGTGTATGTATATAGGTATATTTGAGTAAATAAAGAAAGAAGGAATAATTTGACCTAATTGATATATTAGAGATTATGAAATAATAAAGTATTAAGCTTTGAATGCTTAAGTTATAAAATTGAGAACGAGGTTAATGAATAGGCCTGGAGAGGCGATGGTATGAAAATGGCAAGGTAAGGTAAGTATGTTTGTGCAATAAAGAAGAAACCGTATAATTAAATTGGTTATTAAGGATTTATGGAATATTAAATGTCGATATATGAATATGTGGAATTGTTAAGGAAATTGATATTAAATGATAGAAATAAGATAATCGTGACATGATGTGTAAAGACAAAAAGGTAATACTCTTAAATATGAGTATAGGGAATGTAGATTCCAAGTATGTTGAGAATTGGTTTATGTGAGTGAAGTAAATAAGTTAAAGAATGTTAAAGTCGTAAAGAAGTATTATGAGTTTAAAAAGATAAAGGACGATGAATTTTGGTATTTCGGTCGAGGTTCGCTTCACGAGGAAGCAGTTTATGGAAAAAATGAGCAATTTGACTATATTAAAATGTCGAGGATTGAAAATTTATGAAATATGGAACCAAGAGGATTAAAAGGGAACAAGAACTGTATTATATGATTTGAAAGGAAGATATGTGATCGAATTTCGATTAACTAGCAAATGAAGCAATAAAATGAGGCTATGTGGACATAGCACGACGGAAAGCGAGTGACCTATTTGGTCGATTGGAAGAAGAACCAATTTAAACGAGCATGAAACAAATTAATAGTAGAAATGCATGAAAATTGCTCAAAAGATGGAAATTGGTTAGAAAATGGAAAAGCTAGCAATTTTGACAAAAGTCCAAAATGTCCTCAATAAATTGGATAATGACCATTGTGTCCTAAAGGGTAAAAGACTAAAATACCCTTGATAAATTAGGTAATGACTTATATGTCCCAAGTGGTGAAATGACGAAAATGCCCCTCACTTATTATGTGGAATGACTAAAATACCCTTAGATGGGTTAAGCATGGTTAGTTGCTTAACCAAGCCTAGTTAAGCTTTATAAAAAATATCAAACCAAGCAAGCAAAGACTCTCATTTTGTGCATTTTGCTAGAAAAGAAGAAGAATAGCAGCCCTAAGAGAGAGAAAGAGAAGAAACCATGGAGGCTAAGGAAAAATTTGGAAATCAAAGAAACTATGATGCTTATATGACCAAGGAGCAAGAAGAAAAGAGGAAGAGCTCATCAAGACAAAGCTAGACATGTAAAGAAGTTGCCCTTCCAAGAAGGTATAAAGATGTTCAAACCATAAAACTTGTTATTGAAGTGTTTAAATTCAAGTTCTAGTATAACCAAGTATGAATTTTTGAAGAATAAGGGCTTACTATGAAGTTTATGTGAGTTTATATGTTTATGTTTAAGAATTGATGAAATCCCTAAGTGTTCAAGTAGAGTAACAAGGGTGTTATATTATTACTGTATGTTTTTGAAGCTAGAATCATGAGTTAAAAGATGATCATAAGTTGTTTGTTGGAGATTTTAATGAAACCCTAGTTAGAGATGTTCAATATGTATGATTCATGTATATTGTATGTTAGAGATGATCCTAAGTGTTCAAATGAAAAAGAAATATGTTTTGTTTGAGGGTAGTGTGTTATTAAGGTAAGATTAAGCTATGATTTTTGAAGAACTATGGGTTATATGTGGTTAAATTTGATTTAAACCTAGATAGAAAGGTTGAACATGTTTGATTCATATGAGATTTCATGTTAGAAAGCATAAGAGTTTATGAAAGGTTGAAAACTATGACTTGGAAGGGAAATATACAATATTAGGCTATACTTTGTGTATAGACTGAACTATAATCTGTAAAGTGCATTGATATGTGCATATGAAAGTTATATGGACGGACAAAGTTGTTAAAAGTGCATGTGTTAGCTTATGTGGTACTTGGAGATTAAAGTTTCAAGTTGAGTTGAGTTTTGCATTTGAAAAGCTTTTAAAAGTTGTTAAAATGGCATTAAAAGGTAATTTTTGTCAATTTAAGGGATTTGAAGGTAAAATGAAATCAAATGAGTCATTTTTATGATAATACACATGTTAGAGTTGATTTGGTGATCAACGGATTTAAATTATAATGAAAATGCGATTCGAACGATCGTAATCGGTCGTTTCTATTCGAAATGGATTTTACGGACAAAAGTCACCTCGTGTGAAGTTTTACGATTTTGAAAGTTTAGACATGTCATGTATAGGCTATATGAACTATGTTAAGCGATGGAATGATGTTTTAAAGCAAATGGTCAAAAATCACAAAATTGGCAAATTTGGTTTTCAAAGTCTAAAATTTTTTATAGGTGTTGAAATGTTGCGAACAGCCTTCCTATGGACGAGTTTTTCACTGTTTTCAAGAAGCTAAATGAGGCAAGAGAAAATTTTAAAAAATACTATATATCAAGGGCTAGCACTGGGCCAAATTTGGTGTAAAATGGATTTGTGGTTAAGGAATTAAAAATCAGCAAAGCAAGACTAAAAATTAAACTGTGCTGGTTCAGGACTGCGTCGGGGCGCAGTCATTAGCACTGGACACTGCGCCGAGGCGCAGTGTCACTGTTCATGGCCGAGAGGATTTCACAGCTAGCAAGATTGGGAAGAAGGAAGATGGCGCCGGGGCGCAATGTTCTGAAGCCAGAAAAATTTTAAAGCCCAAAGTGAAATGTTTTGATATAGAATGATAAAGATGAGTTATATAAACCCTAGAATTGATAATAATGGTCAAATTAAAGGGTGTTAAGGTATAATGAGATAAGAACGACATAACATAGCATGCCTAAGGCTAAGCCAAAGCAAGTTATGGGTTATGAAAAAAATGTCGATAATGAGTTAAAATGTATTATGAACCTACATAAGTTTTACTACATCAAATGGAAAATGATTAGAGACGAATGGTCATGTAATTATGAGTTAAGTTTATTAAGTTATTATCCTATTATGATGATACAGATGGTATGTTTCAGATAAGGTTCAAACAAGCAACCTGATTCAAGGAATGATAGCAGGGCCAAGAGCGGCAACAGAGGTTAAGTTAATAAATGCATTCCAGACAAGTTTTTCAGACTTGAGTGTATTAGATATTCTATGTGAGCTATGTGATAGCATATGAGTTGAACGTGCCTTATGTGCAACTATGTGGTTTAATTGCTAAATGAATTACGTGACATTAAGCATAGTAGGTTAAGGTAAAGGATGCATGATGCATATTATAATTGTGGGCATGAAAGGTGTTAGTTGAATTGTTTGCTGAGCTTTATGCTCTTTCTTGCTATGTACTAACTTTTCAGGTAAAATATAAGAAGGCCGGGGGTTCTGGTTATGCTAAGGTAAAGAATGTGATTACATGGAGAAGCATGAAAGGAATTGGATAATTTCATCTATGTAATATTCTTGTATAACAAATAAATGTAAACCATAGTGGTGATAAAGGTTATATGATTTGTAAATTTATAGCAATGATTATGTATGTATTAATCAGAGAAAGATTGTGATGATGTGAGGTATGGTATATATGTATGGAGCAGGTTATGTATGTGTATCGGTATTTATGAACAGGAACAGGTATATGTAAATAGAGCCTTAAACGAATAGATCATGGCAAAATTTTGTTGACAGGTTAAATCATAATAATATATACATGTTTATGAATATGTAATAGACTAGGTCACAGTTGTAACATGGTTGACCTAAGTTCTAAGGAAAGGTAAATGAATATTACGATCCTGAGACAGGTAAGGAAAATAAGCTAAAGTTTTTATAAAAAAAAAAAATATGGACCAAACTATGGTCAAATAAAGGTAATATAGGATTAAAGGTTTAAGTTTAACGCACGAGATCCCTGTTAACATGGTTTTAAACTTAATAATTATGATATCCAAAGATAATCGGATAATTAAATAAGGTTGGGATTTTGTGGCGTTACAAACCAAGCAATATTAAACCAATTTTTGTTCACAATTTCCACCACATAATTACTCTAAACATGATATAATTCATATATATACATCTAAAAATTAATTAGAACAATTATTCTAACTATTTACTAATTTTTCACAAAATTATTTTACCACAAAAAATACACAAAATAAATCAAATAAAATATTTTTATACATTCCTTAAGCTTGAAACTTCAATCCTTTGAAGCTTTTCTACCTTTGTTGGCACCAAAAATTCTCTCTCTTGTGGTGGTGGTGTTCGGGTGGCATGGTGGTGATGGAAGAAGAGAGAAAGAGTGTATTTGTTTGTTTGGTTTTATTGTGTATGTATATATCTTCTCTTATTCCTTTATTCCTTCTTTTGTTTGTTTTTTTCCTTTTTATAATAAAAAGACATCAACTACTTTGGAAAAAATAAGAAGTCCACTGACTTAAGTGGCTAACAACCATTTTTTTTTCTTCGGATTAGCACAAATTCAAGCATAATTAAATAATTTAATACATTACATAATTATTTTGTGTAATAAATATTTTACATAATATATGTAAAATATTTATTTTAATTCACCAAAATTCATAACATGATTTATAAATAATATTTAAACATTTTTCAGGTACTTTACTTAACATTTTTTGTAGACGCATATTGACATGCATGTAATTATATGAGATAATTTATAGCTCTAAAATTCATAAAATAATTCATATAACTTATAAAAATTATTTTTCATACTTTTTCACTTCGTTACATGGACAACATGTTACATCAACATGTTTACGTTTCTGAAATATTATCCTCCATAAAAATCATAAAAATTCCATTATACATAAATATACTTTTTAATAAATTAAAACTTTCCTTCTTCTCATTTATTTTTTATTTCTTTACTATTTAGCACACTTTAAACATACACCATATAATAAAAATATTGTACCATTTGTACAATTATATTTTCTTTCTTAATTAATATACTCCTCTTATATAAATTATATAATCATTTTTATATAATTTATATAATTATTATTTCCTTACTATTTACATTAACTTTCTTTATATAAATTATATAATTTGTTATTATATAATTTATATAATTTCTTTCTCCTTATATAATTTCCAATTTACACAAAGTACAATTTATAAAAAATTTCTTCCATCCTTATTCAATTTAATCCTCTTATATAAATTACATAATTATTCTTATATAATTTATAATATTATTATTTTCTTCATACTTTACTTTAATTTTCTTATATAAATTATATAATTTATTATTATATAATTTATATAATTACTTTTCTTCTCAATTAATTTCTAAACTTCCTCCATAATTATTGGTTAAATCTAAAATCAATAGTTACAATTTTACTAACTCCCTCATTAACTTTTTATTTTAATTTGGATTAATTTAATTATTAATCCCTTAATTTCCATAAACAATAAAATTTTATCAATATAACAATTGAACATATACATATATATATATATACACACACACACATATTTAATTCATAAACCTCACATTACCTCGTAACATCATTTAAATAACAATTTCTACATCTCCACAATAATTTTATTGTATCATTACATGTAATTTCTCTTATTCTTAATAAATTATTTTTAAACAATTTATTTACTTTGCAATTATTTTAATTCAACACCATTTATCACTATCTCTGTACAAATTTAATTTACCAATTAAATCTCATCACACACTTTAATTTATATAAAATATCTCATTCATAAGTAATTTAAATAACCCTAATAATTTTGTTATTTAAATTCTGATTTAATTTTATTACAGAAATTCCAAAAATTCGGGTTCTCGCATAATGACCACGAATTCTATTAGACATTGTAATTATAAATATTATATAATTAGCAACAAATTAAAATTTTTGTACTAATTAATTGCTCATTAGATAATTGAATGAATATACTTGTGTATGTGTATATTTATTTGAAGTAATAAAGTAAGGTGTTATAATTAATTTAAAGCAAGTCTAATTGAATTATATTTTAAATCCAAATGAGGTATTAAACTAGGTCAAATTAATTTACCTAGTAGTCCATGTAATTAATTAAACCTTAGTCCATGTAATTAATTAAACTAGCCCAATGCTTGATTTAATTAAATGTATCATAGCTTATTTAATGTTAGCCCAATGTAATAAATAAATTGAGCCCAAACAAATTAAATGATTGAGCCCAACTTATTTAATTCCTAAGTCCAAAGTGGAGCCCAATAGGAAGTCAAAATATTGGTCAGTGGTTATATATATATATATATACAAAAATGGGGGATTTAATCCCATTTTGGTGAGAATGAAGGGGGGCCCACTTGGGTGGATGTCAAATTTTATTATTGCTTGATTTTGTGAGTGGTTGAGCAAGCTACCAACTTCTACCAACCCAAGTCCTTTATGTAAGAAAAATTCCTAAAATTTAGCTAAGTGGAGATAAGAGATAAAATGAGATTGGTGATTTAGTAGAGATATAGATTGTATATGTATACAATTTTGATGATGAGAATTGTGCTATAAATAAGTGCTCCTCTTGTGTGGAGAAGAGTTTTCTCATTATTCAATTTTCTAGAGAGAAAAATAGAGAGCAAGAGAGAGCTTGAGAAGGAATACACTAGGAGTGCACATCTAGTAGCCAAGGTGGAGTCACTAGTAAAGTTCATAGCCAGGAGGAAGAGAGCATTCAAGTCCAAGATGTCCAAAAGTGCTCTCAACTCTTATTATTTCATTTTAATGGTCTATATAGGTTTTCTATGGTCAAAACATATTTTTAACCAATCAAAACTTATTTTGATATTCTAGAAGTCTAAAACTATGATATATAGGTATATACATGGTTTGATATGTTTAATACATGTATTTTTATGTGTGGTAAGCAAATATTTAAAAGAAAAGTCCGTATAGTGATTTACCGGTAAACCCTAGTTAGCTATGTGCTATTTATTATTGTAGTTTGAGACATACAAGTTAAATATGTAATTTCTATGGCTAGAAAGTTGTATGAATGAGTTATGAAGACAACACAACTTGAATCTCTCGAAAAACATGGAAAAATGAATATGTATTGGCTTTTATCGCAAAACATGTTATTTTAATGACCTAATGTACAAACAACCCATATTGTGGCTATTTTTCATAACCAAAACTTTTTCAAAAATTTGATCCAATGATGGAATATTGTAGTTTAAGAAAATACGAATCCATCGATACCAATTGAAGGTCATTTGGATTTATAAATTTCATTTTATTCACGTTTTAATCAAAGGAGCAAACGTTGAAAAATCTGAAAATGGCAATTCAGCAGATTCTGCCACTTAGGGGTCGGGGCCGTAATTCCTTTGTTATTTTGGGGGCCGAGGCCCCAATCACTGTTCACAGACAGATCTTTTTAATTCTGGGTCCAGTCGATTCATTTTAAATGGGTCGGTTCAAATAATTTAAGATCAAAATAGGTAAAAATATTTTAAAATTAATATAATTAATTTGGGACCCAATAAAAAGAAAATATATAATTATTTATTATGTGAATATTAAATAATAATTAAGAGTCATGAAGGTGATTAATTACTATTTAATCAATATTAAATAATAATTAAAATAAAAAAAGATAGTAACTAATTATTTATTAAATAATAAATAAAGGGTAATATATTTAATAAAATATTATTAAATGATTAATAATATTAGAAAATAAATAAAATAATTAATAATATTAATAAATGAATAAAATATTATTAAAGGATTAATAATATTATAAATCCGGACAACCAAAAATGCTAAATTTTATCCGATGAGCCGGGTTGTTCGTATTGAATATGTTTTGTGACGACCCTAAATCCGGGTTCTTTAACCTCGGGTTTGGTTCTCACTGTACAATACATAACAACAATGAAATACATATATTGTATTCAAACTTCGCGGAATAATACAAAAGGTTCCTTAATCAAAAGGCTACACTTCCCAATGTCTATTACCTTAATCTTAACATTACATATCTTAAGGGAAATACAAAAGATTTACAACAGTAATTACATAACAGTAATATAAACTAGCATGCAATTACTAAAACTAAACATTCGCTTTCCCCTTGCCTTTGTCCGATTTAGAGCTTTCGGGAATGGCTGAAATATAGTCATGATATAGCAAGAATGAGCAACTAAATGGCTCAGCAAGTTTATAAACAACAATTATACGATATATCATGATGAAGGGAAATAACTTCAAGGTTTCAACAATAGCAATTGTGAAAGATAACAAGAATCAATGTTCAATAAAAGAAGGAATTGACTCTTTACTGCTGAGTGGTCTTTAATGACCATGAACTGCTACTAAGGTAGAACAGACATACAATATCTGACTCCTTGTTAAAATAACGGGACACTTGAGGGGATCAGTCCTCTCATGTCCTATGTATATGCATCACATTTAGTTTTCTTGCGCGCTGTCGGTTCTTCGACAAATAAAAATCCCCTTTAACTAGGGTTGTTCTTTCTCAGTCTTACTGTAAGAATCTGCACCAGCCAATGGTTTGGATAAGCTCTTATAATATTCAATTAAATGAATTTAACATGCATTTGTCTAGCCGAAACGATTAGCTTAGACATTCTTAAACAGTTGCAAAAGCACTATGTGCGAATACAATAATCAATAACGATGTGAAGTAATTTTTGATAATTAATTCACTCAAAGGTCTGTCAAATATCTACGAGTGTAGATACTTGCTCAACAATAATTGAATTGCTCAAAGTAATTAAAGTTGAATAATAATTGCAACAATAAGTACAAGTTAAGGGTAGAAGACTTGCAATAAGAATTACAAGTTAAAGTTAGAAAACTTGCCTCGTGCGTCGTCTACTGCTAATCAAATTAATCTAACAATCATTGAACGGACCTAACAATTAAATCAATTTGATCTTAAATTAGTATCATATACTTGTAAGTATAATGACCTTTATAAACCTTACGAATCCACATAATTGATTAATTATGGGTAATTAAACACATAGAAAACATTATCACTACTTGATAATATTTCAAGCACAAAGAACCTATATTAATTATTTAATATAGTTCATATACTCATATAATATTATTAACAATTTAATAATATTTTATTAGTCTTGTAGTATTATTAACCGTTTAATAATACATTACTAGTCTTCTAATATTATTAATTATTTAATAATATTTTATCATCCTTATAATATTATTAATTATTTAATAATATTTTATCATCCTTATAATATTATTAATCATTTAATAATATTTTATTACCTCATTAATATTATTAACCATTTAATAATATTTTAAACATTATCTAATATTATTAATTATTTAATAATATTTTATTTAATATCTAATATTATTAATCATTTAATAATATTTTATTATCTTAGTAATATTATTAATCATCTAATAATATTTTAATCATTATCTAATATTATTAATCATTTAATAATATTTTATTCATTATCTAATATTATTAATCATTAAATAATATTTTATTCATTTACTAATATTATTATTTATTTAATAATATTTTATTGACTTATTAATGTTATTACTCATTTAATAATATTTTAATCTCTTACTAATATTATCAATCATTTCATAATATTTAATTACTTATTAATATTATTAACCATGTAGTAATATTTTAATACTCTTTAAATAATACCAAAAGTTAACTTTTAAATTGGGTTAACCTTAGTATTTAATTTAAACATTTAGGTAGCATTGATTTACAAATAGACTCCATATGAATTTGTTTAGTACCCAAATATATTCATTTTACACTTATTTCAACTTAATTTTTCAAAGAAAACTCGACCCGACCCGTCCCGGACCGACCCGACCCGACCCGGACTGCCCAAAAGCTGATTGGCAGTGCACTCGGGCGCAGGTGCGCCCGTCCCGAGCGCAGGTGCGCTCGGCCAGTCTGTCCGGAAGTCAACTGTTTGACTGCTCGACCCTCCAACGCTCCGACAGCCATAACTTCTTCATTTTAAAACATTTTGGGGTGATTCTTGAGTCCATTCTCATCAGAATTTCCCCCTCTACAACTTCTCTTTATATCACAAATCCAAATTCCAAACTTAACTAGACTCAAAATGGCTCACAATGCAACCTAGGGTTTTAAAATCAACATCCTTTGCGGTAAAAGCCATAACTTCTTTGTTTTTCAATATTTTTGAAAGCTTCAAGTTGGGTTTTCTTATAAACTCATACATAAAACTTTCTAGCCATATAAATCAAGTATTTAACTTGTACATTTCAAAATAGAACATTAAACATAACATGTATCGTTAGGGTTTTACCGGTAAATCGTATTATGAACTTTTCTACAACTTTTATACATTTCTCATATACCAAAACATGTTATAAACACATAGATCCATGAATATACATATATTACATAGATAAATACATCTAGACCATCAAAACGAGTTTTGATCGGTTAAAAATAGATTTTAACCGATCAAAAGCTATCTAGACTACAAAAATAAAAGAAGAAGATGTTTAGAGCACTTTTAAACCTTTGGGTTTTGATTGCTCTTCTTCTCCTTCTACCGAAGTATGTTGTGTAGCTATTGGACATCCACCAAGGTCTTCCTCTAACTTTTCCTCACACAAAACCCTAGTGTATCTTTCTTTTCTCTAGAAAATGCTCTCACTTTCTCTCTATTATGCTCTAGCAAATGAACCAACAAGCTTGGCTCAAGTGTGGAGTATCATATATATAGCCACCAACTAACTCCTCATTAGCTTGCTAATTCACCCATGTTGGTGAAATTAGTGCTTAATTATAATTACTATTGCATGAATTGACTAGTTGATAGACACATGGAATGACTAGGGTTGTTCACCAACTATGACAAGGAGTGATTTAGAAGCAACAATGCAAATCAAGTCATCCAAGTGGGTCCCTCAAAAATCTCAGCAAAATGGGGTTTAAATCCCCCATTTTTGATTTAATTTTAATGCTAAAATATACATATATACATCTATATATATATATATATATATATATATATATATATATATATATTGACCAAAGTTTGACCCTTAATGGACTTCACATTGGGCTTGGGAATAACTTCTATTGGGCTCATTTAATTAAATTGTTTGGGCTCAATTTAAATACCACATTGGGCTAGCATTTAAATAACTATGTTACATTTAATTAAATCAAGCATTGGGATTGTTTAATTAATTACATGGGCTAGTAATTAAATTAATTACATGGGCTACTAGGTTAATATCTTTAACCTAGTTTATCAACTCATTTGGATTTAAAATATAATCCAATTAGATCTGCTTTAATTAATTATACACTTTGCTTTAATTCTTTAAATAAATATACAAGCACATAAGTACATTTATTTAATTATCTAATGCACAATTAATTAATGAGAAAAATATAAATTCATTGCTAAATATTTATTAAGTATATTTACAATGACTAATGAAATTCGTGGTCATTACATGTTTGATATTAAATTAAATTAATATATTTAGGAATGAGGTTAATATAATTAAACATATTGTTTAATAATTGACCCGGTACCCTAAAATAAATCGTCGGGTAGGGTTAATTACATTATAGATGATATTAATTAATTAAATTAATATCATGAGAAGATAAATAATTATTATTTGATTATTTTATGATCATAGGTTATACGAGGAGCATTATAAAAAGGGTATTTATTATTTAATTCCATAATCCAGGCAAGTTCTTCAGTACTTTTATATTAAATGTTTGCCTATTATGATATGTAATTCTTGTTTCAAATGTATATAAATTATGTGTTAAGTGATCTGTGGATAATATGACAACGATTTATACTTTGTGCTATAATATGAATGTATGTGAGATATAATGCTTAAGTAGAAGCATAACACGAAATGTATGACACCCACAAACTATGATATGCTATATGCTATATGAAGCATAAAAGGTGTAAACTGTTGAACTTGCTGAGCCGTTGTGCTCATTTCTTGCATAAAATAAACTTTTGCAGGTAAAGAAACAAAGTTCTGGAATAACAGATTATGTTAGAGGGATTAATTTGGAAGGTTAGAAATGTAATTGCTATGTTTTTAATATCATAATTCAATGTGGTTAAAGTTGATAAGTTTACATTGATGGACTGTATGTACATATAAATGGGATCCAGACAGGGTAAGTAAAGTTATCTTATGAACTATAATTGTGCAAAGTAGTTGTTACAATAGAGATTATTATAAATTATGAAACAAAAAAAATTGTATGGATATGAACAATATTAAATTGTGAATGTTGAACCTTATGACACTGGTAATAGAAAGAAAAAGTAAAGGTTGCTATCCAGGGACTAGGATCGAGATATTAAGATTTTAAATATACAAATATTTTAATACAATGATTGAGAAAAGAGAAAATTTTATACCGAAAATTTGGTAATTAATGACTATAATGTCAATAAATGAATTAATTAAGGTGATTAAAGATTTATTAACAGACCAAAATTTGGACGATTAGGAAATAATGTTTAATAAACATGAAATTTAAGGTAATAAGTTTGGTTGAATTTCGGGGTCGTTACAATAGTCTTTTTATAAGGAACATTTTGTATTATTTTGCGAAGTTTAAATGCAATTTCTGTATTTAATTGTTATTAAGTATTGTACAGTGGAGAACCAAACTCAAGGTTATGGAACCCAAATTTGGGGTCGTCACAATTAATCATTTAATAATATCTTAAATACCTAATTATTTTAAACACTCAACAACATTATTAATAATTTAATAATGCTCTACTATCTTTCTAATATTTTTAACCATTAAACAATATCTTAATCCTTTATGAATATTATTAACTAATTAATAATATTTTATTTATTTATTAATATTATTAATTATTTTATGTACTGACTAATATTATTAATCATTTAATAATATTTTAATCATTTATTAATATTTTATTCACTCACTAATAACATTTAATAATATTTTATTAATTTTCTAATATTTTTAATTATTTAATTATATTTTATTAATTTTATTATATTTTTAATACCCTTTTTAATATTATTAATCATTTAATAATATTTTATCGATTTTCTAATATTATTAATCATTTAATAATATTTTATACCTTCACTAATACTATTATTCATTTAATAATATTTTAATTATTAAAATTTTTCCAATAATAATATTATTTAATTTATCATTTTCTGACCCTACTTGGACCAATCCAGACCCGGACCGACCCAAAAACTCAGCCCGACCCAACCCTAATAAAGACAAAAAAATAAATTCTTTTGACCCGAACAAGGGCCGCTGCCATCCTTTTTGCATTAAAAAGAAGGCTGCCGCCCTTAAAGGCATAATACAATATTAAGTTTTTTCAACTTTGGTTCTAGCTTACATAAAATCTTCAATACATGTCCAAATGACTTCAAATTTATTTTGTTAGCTTTGTAACTTAATTTTCTTCAATATTTCATAAATCAATAACCTTTTCAAAATATTTTGGACGTCAAAATCATGATCGAATCCACTAGATCAACTAAGATTTTGAAAAACGACATCCTTTGGTATAAAAATCATAACTCTTTTGTTTCAATCGTTCAAGTTAAGTTATCTTAATAACACATAGATCTATTATTCAAAACTCATAGATTATAAAAAGAATAACTTACACATCTTAAACCACAAATCATCAACTAAGACATTGAGCTAGGGTTTCTACTTGAAACATGTTCATCTTCGTCTTTCTTCTATAATTTCACATATTAACCATGTCAATACACATATCACACATATTTGATCATAGTTCTTTATATATAGACTAGATCTATCATCATAGAGTTTAAAAATATCTTTTTAAAAACATAGAATACACTTTATACTTCAAAATATGATTTTAGCCATATAGATCACACATACCACATATATCACATATACTCCATCATAGATCCACCTTATATATTCGGATATCACCATAGATCCTCTTCACATAATTCCTCCCACAACCAAGCATGCTAAGACTTATATATAAAGAAAATAACAAGCTAGGGTTTTGAGAGACTTTTAAACCTTTAATGGAGATCTTCTTCTTGCTAGGGCTAGAACTTCTCCTTGTTCTTTTTGATCTACCCGAAACTTTCTCCCACAAACCCTCTTGTTGATTTTATGCTCAAAAGAACAAGCTTACAAACTCTTAATCTTTTCTCTCTATAACTCTCAAGCTTCCTACCTCTCTTAAGTTTTAGAAGAATGAACAAATAAGGCAAACTCTCACCAATGCACTAGGAGAACCTTATTTATAGGACTTGTACAAGCTTGGTTAACATCTCCAAATCAACTAACATTAGTTGATTAAGAGCCTAAGTAAACTTACTATTTGTTGGAATGACAAACTTGAATAACCATCTTGATTGACATGTGTCTTGCAATTTATTTCTCCCTTTTTTTTTGTCTTTTTATTGCCTATATATTCATATATACACTTATATATGTACATCAATATATACATATATATCACCAATATATTTCATCATTTGGGCTCCACATTAGACCTTAGAATTAATTTTATTTGGACTCTTTCATTTATATTGTTTGGACTCAATTTTAATTTGCCTGAGCTCTTTAATTAAATTCTAAATGGGCTACTAAATTAATTCATTTAAGGCTTCCAATAATTAAATCAATTGGGTTAACTTTACTAACTCACAAGACTTAAATTTATAACAAGTGTTGGGCTTGTATTAAAATAAATTAGACTCGTCATTTAATTAACACGTGGCTACTGGTTACATTTATTTAAGTTACTAACACTTGGGCTAATAATTAAATCTCATAGGGCTCTCCATATTGGGCTCTTTTAATATTCTCTATAAGACTTATAATAATAAAGACTTGGGCTACCCATAATCATATTGGGTTAATTACATATTCCAGTTAGACTTGCCCTAATAAAAGCATTAGGGCTACCTAATTGAATTGGTTTAATTAAAATCCTAACACACATCATCCATTAAATTAATACTTGATTAATCTATTATCTTGCTAGACTATAATTAAGACTTTCATAACTCACACATATCATATGGGCTTCAAATAAAATTACCCATATTACCTACAAATAATACCATATTATTTAACATAAACAAATAATTCATTTATTTCTTCTGCTTCATTAATCATACAAATAATTCACTTGATAATAATAAATCATTTAAGCTTTGTGATCTCATCACATAAGTTTCTCTTGTATTCTTTTTCCTTTTTTACTTAATTCAAATAAATTAAATTAACTAACTTACAATTTCTCATCACATAACATAACTTTACACATCATATTTCATCATGAATATAATTAAATATAAAAAAAATTGGGTTCATAATTTTTCCTGTTTATTACACTTATTCTAATAACTCATAAACACATAAGATAACACTTTTAACTCTTTCAAAACAACTTTCATTTTAATACTTTTGTATCTTCAAAAATCATGCTCATACATATTCTTATCTTCATAAAACACATACTAAGGCATATTATAACTCATTTGACCACATAACTCATAGATCTCGACAAATAAATGGATAAATAGCCATATAAGTTAGGAAATAGGTTTATACATATAGTTTTCAAAACCAAAGGCTCATTCATACCTATTTAACCTAATATGCTATAACACACATATAAATCACATATACACACATAAACTCCATCACATCTCCATCATTATATATTTGAAACCCTCTATGATTTCTCTTCACAAACAAATCTCCCACAATAAGCATGCTTAGACACATATTATGTTACACTACAAACAACAACTAACAAGTGAAGTTTTCAAGAGACTTTTAAACCTTTCAATGGAGATCTTCTTCTTTCTTATGAATTAGACTCGACAATGGCTAGAACTATTCCTTATCCTTTAATGAACCACCTAAAATTGCACTCTCTATTTCTCTGTAAGTGTTTTTTCTCACAAACTCTCAATAGTTCTTTTAGTTAATGCTCAAGCCTTATCTCAACTTTTAAGACTTAGAAAATAAGTGAATAACAAACTTTTCAAGTCTCCCACCCTACTTTATTTATAGTACTCTAGGAGTCTTTCATTAACTCTATTAATCAACAAATATTAGTCAATTGGGAGTTCTAATTAGGCTTAGTATTTGATGGATTGACCACATGAATGACATCTTGATTGACTAGGTGATTGACTAGAGTTGTTGAAATAGTTGGTGAACAACTATGGCTATTGAGTGAACCTACACAAAGAGTAAACAAGAAGCAACCTCAAAGCAGTACTCCACCCCAAATGGGCCCCCCATTACCTGGCCAAATGGCCTTAATATTCCTTCATTTTTTCTTTTTCTTTTATATATATATATATATATATATATATATATATATATATATATACACACACACACACACACACACACACTAACATTTGTACACTTTTTGGACTCTATTTTGGACTCTACAATTAATTCATTTGGGATAGTCAAATAACTTCCATTTGGGCTTCAATACATTATGCAATGGGCTCAATAATTAAATTGGTTGGGCTACTAGTTAGTTCACATAAGTATACTACATTGGGCTAAATATATAATCCAACTAGACCTGCTTTATTAAAAATATTTGGGCTACTTGATTGGGTTAGTTCATAAAACACTAACACACATATATATACTAATTGCTTGGGCTTGTTTGATTTAACTCATTGGGCTACCGCATATCATCACATTGGGGCTTATTGTGTAATTACCCACACTACATACAAGTATTCCCTTATTGGACTAACTTAATAAATTCATTTATTTTCCTTCTAGTTATTAATCATACTAATTAATCATTTCACAATTATTCATCTTCTTATTTGTCATTCAAGGCCAACATTCAAACTTTATGACTTCATTACATAAGCTTACCCTTACGTTACATTAATTAACTTCTTTAATTCTTTATCTTGGATTTCATTTTCATTCTTTAGTTAACTCAAATTATTTAAATTAACTAACTTACTCAATTCTTATCACACAACACATATATACATTACAACACATAATATAAAAATTCAAAAATTTAAATTTTTAGAGACACGTAGAATCCTTAGTCATTGCATTCTCCCCCCTTATAAGTATTCTGTCACAGAATCACTGCTATAAGGTTAATTAAAAGAAACATATACTCTTTCTCCTTACCCTTTCCCTCGAATATCCACTTAGCTTTTTGGCAATATGGTTCCTCCAACCTTTTTAATAGACGGTATTACCCTATTCCTCAAATATTTCCTATTTATTATTCGAACAGGAATTTCTTCATTAAACTCACTTGCGGTACCTTTACTATGCTAGTGAAATACCTTACATATCCTTTCTTAATAACTTCTTAGTTTGCATCATCGTTAGACAACATTACTGCCTAAACGACGTGTTACCATAAAATACTAATTTAGACTTATTTAGAGTCTGAAGGTCTATACACTTATTATAACACTCAACTACTACTCCTTCGTTACATAACCAATCCACCCCTAAGATGACACCAACTCTCTTAAGCGTATCGAAATTAAATTCCAGCACAACTTACCTCCCTTTATTTCAGCACATCAAATTCTATGAAAATACACAACAGGAATTACTTCCTTATTCTCGACCTTTATATTAATAGGGTATTCTAACATTTCTCTATGTAATTCTACTTGTTTAGTGAAATTATCATACACAAAAGAACAGGTAGCATCCGAATCAAATAATACCTAAATATTTATATTATTGATCGGAATAATACCTAACACCAAGTCTTCTAAGTCCTCAGCGTCTTGCACATTCATATTAAACGTTTGTGATGTTGGCTTATTCAGCTACACTAGTCCTTCAATCGCCAACTTGTTGTTGCTGCTCTTGTTACCACTGCCTCTTTCATTTTCCTTCATTGGACAATTCTTGATTTGATGATCTGCAGAATTGCAAGAAAAATATCATACGCATTTCTTCGGTATAGGACAATTATGAGCGATGTGTCCCCCCTATCCTTAATTATAACATATATTTTTACCCATCAAGCACTCCCCAGAGTGATTCTTCCCACACTTACTATATTTTTTCCCCTTTTTCTGATCATCCCCTTGCGTATTCCCTGAGCTTCTATTGTTGTTGTTCCACTTGCACTTATTCGAGTTGTTGCCTCCAATGTTTCCCCCATTGCTTCCTCCGTCGTTTCGCTTCCTCTTCTGCTCTTGATTGTACTTTGTCATCGCTTTGCTTCCTCCCTCTGCTATGATTGGCTTCTCCAACATCGTTGCAAATGAATCAATCTGAAAGCTTGATACTTTGTTGTATAACCATGGCTTCAAACCTTGTTTGAACCTCCACGTCTTCCTCTCCATACTGTCCACTTGGTGCAGAGTGAACCTTGTTAACTCATTGAACTTGGCCGCATATTTAGGCACCGTCATGTTCCCTTGTTTCAAATCTTGAAACTGCATCTCTATTTTAGTCTACATGTTTCTCGAGAAATAACTCTAAAAAAATAGCTCTTTAAACCTACTACATGCTACTACCCCTTCACCAGCTCTAACATGATTGGCTTCCCACCAATAATTCGCTTCCCCTGTCATCATATAGGTTGCAAAAGCCGTCTTTAGCTCCTCATCTACCTTAGCGATAATAAACACCTTCTACATCTCCTTAACCCACAACTAGGCTTCAATTGGATCCGTAGTTCCCCTGAACTCTGGTGGTCCTACTACCTTAAAATCTTTGAAGTTTACTAATGGAGCAATTGGGGGTTGCACTCCTATGGTATTAGGGTTACAGTTGTGAAATGCTCCTATAAGCAAATTTACAAACTCTTACATCGGGTTGGCTTGCCCGTTTTCTATGTTAACAAATTCTTTGGGTGTTGGTTGGGGTCTTCTACATAGCAACATTTTATGTTTTAATAATAAAAAAAAACTTATATTATTATCTTGTCTTTTATTTTCATTATTACAATATTATCTACAAGGCATTTACAATTAATGCACACTTAATCATTTCAAAACACATAAACACAACAAATTTATATTCATATGCAACATAGTAGTGCCTAACACTTTACATCCCGAAACATACTTCTATAAATGTTTTTATCCCACAAAGACTACAAAAGTTGGGATTCAACAACAACATATCCCACATACTCCTAGTGCTGAAATTTATAAAACATTATATCCCTCTATAAAAAAATACAAAAGTTGGGATTCACCTATATCTATATACATTGATATTAAAAACATATCCACTATTAAACTACTACTGAAGCATGCCACGCGTTTTGGTGTCGCTATACTCCTTGACTCACATCGCAATCATTGACTACCGACTCATGTTGTGTCAGGTCTGACCCTCATCCAGCTATTTCTTCTTTCTTAGGAAAATTCCTGACTTGGTGTCCTAATGTACCAAATCCGAAGGATAGTCCATTCTTTTTTGAATTAAGGCAATTGGGAGAAATATGTCCCTCTTGCTTGCAATTAAACATACCCCTTCCCTTTTAAACACCTTTCCATGTGTTTCTTTCCATAATTTTTATAGGCATCTACCTTATTCTTCTTTGACAAACTTATTTCTAGTTTATATTTATCTTTCTTCCACTTCCTTTTCAAGTTTTTACTGTTTCCACTTCTATCTTTTTCTATTTGGATATCTTTCAACTTTCTCAAATAATTAACGTTTTCTCCTTTATTTAGAGTGATTTCCTCTTTGACCATTTCACTTTTTGTCTGACTCTTCTTATACCCATTGATCCCTATTTCGAAGGCATTTACTATTAATTTCACCAATATTTATAAGGGATCCTGACTTAGTTCCCTATCTTCATTCCTTGACCCTTCTAATGCTTGTTGCATTGGCTTTCTCCCTCGAGGCGACATTCTAAAAACAAAAATAAAATGGTGTAATTCCCTCTTTATTTATTATAAGAATATGTTATTAATGCCAGAATTCAATTGTTCATCTTATAATAGTATTGTTCTACATTAATCGTTTTATCCCATGATCCCATTATCTCATTATTATTCTTATCACCATTTGATCATCACAAGCACATTTAATAAATATTTTATATTAATAGCATTATGCTATTTTCATTACATGCATCCCTTAATACTTGGGGTTACAAAGACATATATCATACTATCCCCAAAATTAGAATTAACAAAAGTTATCCCACATATTACAGAAAAAGATGAGAATTACCTAACTCCCTCATTACATACCATTATGACCTTGTTTCTTCAAATGGTCTAACTCTTTCCTCTTCTCCTTTAACTCTAACTCTAACTTTAAAGCATTTGCTTGTTCTTCGACTCTTACTATTTTCCAGATTTCTTCCTTCCAGAATTCTTGCCTATATTGGTTACTAGACCGAACTCCTCCAACTTCATCTTCCAATTCTATCACTTCTTTAGTATTTAGCTTCCTGACTCTAACTATCAATTCTCCTCTACTCTTTAGAACAAAACCTCCCAGATCTGCCATACTGTCTTCGGATCTCTCCTCAAATTGAACAGTATTAGAAGCTACATCTTCTATTAGCCATTCTCTCACGATCACCCACTGGGGCTACCATGTTCGCAGACTCGGGTGCAACTAACAATTCTTCCCAGATTATGGGAACATCTCTAAGTTTACCTTCACAGGACATTCTACAACTACCAAAATTAACAACAAACGAAACTTAATTAGTATCTTGTGAAAAATATATTTATCACATAGCACATAAATTTTATAACTTTTTCTCCTTGATGAATTTTCACAATTCATCACCTAAACTCGTTGTGAGTTTTTCTTATCTTCTTTACAGCCATATTCCTAAGGTTTTTCCCCCACCTAAGGTTTAAACTTATAACTCCGATACCAACCTATGATGACCCAAATTTGGGTCTCTTGAACCTTGGATTCGGTGTTCATGATCCAACACTTAAACAACATTCATAAACTTAATCTTCATTAACTAGCGAAAAAATACATAATTTGTTCTTTACAAAACGTACTACCATCCCATGTTATACTAACCTTAAATACAATACAACTACCTCTTATACAAAAGATTTACAATTACACAAAATATATTAATAGGAATACTAATTGCTTATACTCGTTTCCCTTTTTTTTACCTTTTACCTTCTTAGAGCACTTAGGCTTAGCTGAAAATGTTCATGATATAGCAAGGGTGAGCAATTACTTTGCTCAGCAAGTTTAAATAAGTAACAATGAAGGATATATCATGAATGGAAAAGAATTAACTTTTGGGACATCAATAATATACAATAATTATGAAGGCGTGAAACATACAAACTTTATTCAAAAAAGAATTTTTAGAATATTTACTATTGAGTTGGACAATAAGGACCGAGAACCTGCTGGAGGCATTGTCAAAATACCTAGGGGTATTTAACAATCACAAGGACAGTAAACACTCAAACATGATACTTGTGGGGATCAACCTCTTGTATCCAATGTATATGCATAACATTCATACATCTAGCGCTCAAAATTGGATTCCTGATAGATAATATCCTTGTATAAGGGTTGTTCTACTCAGTCTTATTATAAGAGTCCACACCAATTATTTAGTTTGAAAATGTTTCAAAAATATTCAAGTCAATGAATTGATACATGCAATGTCTAGCCGAAATAATTGGTATAGACCTATTTCTTAAACATGTCATATTTAGAACAAATCATACGAATACACATAAGTGCGAATATTAATCAATAATTATATGGAATAATTTTTAATAATTATTCCAGCTTGCACAATAAAAACAGGTTTAGGTTTAAAAACTTGTACAATAGTAATTGAGTAAGGTTAGGGAATTTGCCTAACTCGTTAACTGCATCTAACTCTTAACTATCGTCCTTTGAAAGACCTATATAAGTAATAATTTATTTTACAAATTAGTAATTCACATAACGTTTAATTTACCTTAATAACCTTGTTATGCTATACTACTTTAATTATCTAACATTTAATAACATTTAAAATCACATTTGGGTCCCAAATGAATAATATTCAATTTGGGAAAATTCGACTCATTCTGACCTGACCCGTCCCCAGACAACCCGACCAAGATGAATAGTAACTTTTGGACAACATGGTCCAGCGCTGCGATGCTAAGTCGAATTCCAAAAACCCTAAATTTTCATCTTTTTCGATTTTGATCGTTTTAATTCGTAGTTTCATATCTTGTTCGATATACATCCGACTAACATTAAATTTGGACTATGGCTTATTGGATTTATGTGTTAACACAATCCAAAAGCCTTAAACATTTTCAAAGACTTTTGATAGATCATATATATGACCAAAATACTAGGTTTGTCAAAGTAACACATTTTACATAGAACATCATCATAAATCCGTTTAACCATACTTTTACATCATTATTGTTAAGTTATTCTCATAACTCACAAACACATAACATAGCACTTTTAACTCTTCCAAAACAACCTTCTTTTTAATACTTTCGCATATTCTAAAATTATGCTCATACTAGATTTGACTATATATCATGCTCATACATATTCTTCTCTTCATAAAACACATACTAAGGAATATTATAACTCATATGACCATATAACTTGTAGATCTTCACAAATACATAGATAAATAGCCATATAACTTAGGAAATAGGTTTATACATATAGTATTCAAAACCAAAGACTCATTCATACCTATTTGACCTAATATGCTATAACACACATATAGATCACATGTACACACATAAACTCCATCACATCTCCATCCTTATATCTTCGAAACCCTCCATGGTTTCTCTTCACAAACAAATCTCCCATAAGAAGCATGTTTAGACATATACAACAGTATATAATAAACAATAATTAACAAGATAAGGTTTCAAGAGACTTTTAAACCTTTCAATGGAGATTTTCTTCTTGCTTATGAACTTGACTCGACAATGGCTAGAACTCTTCCTTCTCCTTTAGTGAACTGTCTAAATTGGTACTCTCAAGAGTTCTCTTTAGCTAACTCTTAAGCCTTCTCTCAACTTTTAAGACTTCGAAAATAAGTGAATAACAAACTTTTCAAGTCTCCCATCCTCCTCTATTTATAGTACTCCAGGAGTCCTTCATTAACTCTACTAATCAACTAATATTAGTCAATTAGGAGTTCTAATTAGGCTTAGTATTTTATGGATTGACTACATGAATGACATCTTGATTGACTAGGTGATTGACTAGAGTTGTTGGAAGAGTTAGTAAACAACTATGGCTATTGAGTGAAGCTACACAAAGAGTAAACAATAAGTAACATCAAAGCAATAAAATGAGGCCCCCATTACCCGACCAAATGGCCTTAATATTCTCATTAGTCTACCGCATATCATCACAATTGGGCTTATTGTATAATTACCCACACTACATAAAAGTATTCTCTTATTGGGCCAACTTAATAAATTCATTTATTTCCCTTCTCTTCATTAATCATATTAATTAATCACTTCACTATTATTCATCTTCTTATTTGTCATTCAAAGCCAACACTCAAGTTTAATGACTTTATCGCGTAAGCTTATCTTGATTTTCATTAATTAACTTCTTTAATTCTCCATCTTGACTTTTCTTTTCTTTCTTTAGTTAACTTAAATTATTTAAATTAGCTAACTTACCCAATTCTTATCACACAACACATATACACATTTATACATTACAACACAATATATAAAAATTCAAAAATCTAGGTTTTTTAGAGACACGTAGAATCCTTGGTCATTACAACCTTCTTCAAAGTCCAGCTTGAACCCACTCCCTTGTATTCTTCTTCCAATTCGATATAGTTTTGGTGGAAAACTAGTGAACTCTTTTTTTAGCAACTTAGGAACTATGATGAACTTACCACTTGGAAGGAATGAACAAGGCTACACTTAGAGCCTTTGGGAGATAAAATGCTAAAAAAAATGGATTGAATTATAGGGAAAACCAACTAATGCTCACCAAGTTTGCTAGGTGGCACTCGACAAGGCTAATAAGCCAACACCTCATGCTCCCGATTTTAGCATATTCTTGTTTCTACTAAAATTTCTCAGCATACATGTTATTCTACTAACAACAATACTCAGCATTCCTTAACCCTTATATGTATAAATAATATGTACATAATACATTAGACTATTATACACATATATGCATATGTAATACATTTTAAATAACCACTAAACATTAATGCATACAAAATTAATGTGTACATTAATATATGTATTGTCATTGAATCGTATTTTAGTAAATTTATACATATATAAATATGTATAAAATCTTTCCATTAAAAATAGAATTAACCAATATAAAATAACACTTTTAGTGTAATGAACCATTAATTTAAATAATTAATATTTGCTTCATTAATTATTTTAAATAACTCATTTAATTTATAGAATCAATATTGTACAATTAAATTTAACCTGCTCATTTCTTCCACAAATTGTTTTCAAACAATTTAATTTATACATTATATATATATATATATATAACCATCACTAATAATTTAAAACACCTTCATTTGGCATAATTTCATACATTAAGCCATTTTACATATTACATTTAATATTTGTGACATAACCATTACTAATAATTTAAAACACCTTCATTTGGCATAATTTCATACATTAAGCCATTATACATCTTACATTTAATATTTGTGACATAACACAATTATTAACTTAATTAATTTTTTAAACTATGATATATATATATATATATATATATATATATATATCATTCAATATACTACAATGTACCCCTCAGTGATTCAATTTATTAAATCATTAAATCTATATTACATATAAAATATGTAACATACAAAAGTAATGAGCTTAATTAGCTCCTTCATTATTAATAAAAATACATACATTAATTCAATAATTTAAATAAGCGAATTAATTATCTCATTTCTGAAATTTAATTCATCCTTAATTCGTTCATTGCCACACAAGGCTTATTACATTCAAATTATATTAATTCATAATATAATTTTAACTTAACCTCGATTAATTAATATTAATTAATTAATCTTCTTAACTTCCACATTTTATTTCGTAGTTAATTCAAACCATTATTTAACAGTTAAATTAACTATAAATCTCATTTTTCAAATATATATATATATATATATATATATATATATATATATATATATATATCTTAACTGATCATGAATCTTATCAGTTATAGTACTAGGAGTACCAATAAAATATTTTATTATTGTATAAATTAAGGTATTAACTCCATCCGAGGGACCTAAACCAAGGGTTTCATCAAATATAGGGTTACTTTCATTATCACATTGAACTGCATTAATAATACAATATCTGGATTCTTCAGTAATGTGTTTTTCCTACCAAGATCTAAGAATATCAGTAAATCCACTGGCCAATAGTTCAACAATCTCAGGTTGTCCTAAATATTGGAAAGTAGTAAAACAACTATTAGCTACCATGGATGTGAGAACCCGAATTTTTGGGATTTCTTTAATAAAATTAGATAAGAATTTAATTAACAAAATTATCAAAGTTGTTTAAACTATTTATTATTTTATGTGATTTAAGGTATGTGATGAGATTTAATTAGTAAAGTAAATCTGTACAGAGATGGTGATAAATAGTGTGGAATTAACCTAATTGAAAAGTAAATAAATTATTTAAAAATAATTTATGAAGAATAAGAGAAATCTCATGAAATTGTATAATTAAATTGTTATATTTATAATTTTTATTGATTATGGAAATAAAGGGATTAATAATTAAATTAATCCAAAAATTTATGAAAAGTTAATGAGGGAGCTGGTAATAATGTAACTATAACGACCCCGAAATTCGACCCAATATTTTCCCTTAAATTTCATATTTCTTATACATCATATTCCTTACGTCCAAATTTCGGTCCGTTAATAAATCTTTAATCAGCTTAATTGATCCATTAGCTGATTTCAAAATCATCAATTACCAAATTTTCGGTATAAATTTTTTCTTTTTCTTTTAATCATTGTATTAAAATATTTGGATATTAAAATCCTTACATCGTGATCCTAGTCCCTGGATCGCAACCTTAACCTTTTTCTTTTCTTTTACTAGTGTTATAAAACTCAACATTCACAATTTAATATTGTTCATATCCATACAATTATCTTTGTTTCATAATTCATAATTCATAATAATCTCTATCCTAACCATCATCTTAAACAATCACAATTCATAATTTAACATTCTCTGTTCTGTCCAGATCCAACATATATGTACATACAAAATATTAATGTAACCTTGACAAATTATCCATATTGAATTATAATATCAACATTTCATATTAACGTTCACAACCTTTTAGGAAAATCCGTCTCTATATAATCTGATATTCTTGAAATTCATTTCTTTCCTGCAAAAATGTTTATTAAGCAAGTAATGAGCACAACGGCTCAGCAAGTTCAACAGTTTATGCTTCACGTAGCACATACCTTAACATGCTATGTGTGTCTCATACATTACGTGTTGTGCTTCTACTTGAGCAATATATCTCATATATATATATTCATATCGTTGCACAAAGCACACATTGTGGTCATATTAATCACGTATCACATAACACATAATTTGTATGCATTTAGAATAAGAATTACATATCATAACAGTCCAATATTTAACATAAAAGGACTGAAGAACTTGCCGACGTCCAATTAATTAAATTGATAGCTCAAACCCTTAACTCGATCAACCTATGATCAAAAAATAATCAAATAATAATTATTTATCTCTTTATGATATTAATTTACTTAATTAATATCATCTCTGGGCCAATTATTAATTTATATGGTTAATTATATTAACCTTGTCCCTTAAATATTAATATAACTTAATATCAACTCCTTCACTTCGGACAACCCGGCTCCTCAGACAAATTTTAACATATCTGGTTGTCCCAAAAATTTTATTTAATCATTTTCTAACCTTTAAATTCATTAGATTAATATTTAAAATATTTAAATATTAATCCTCAATATTTAATATTTTTACAAAAATATTAAATTTAACGCCCAAACAACATTTCTATATTTTTAATATTTTTCTATAATTTTTTATAATTTTTAAACAATTTTTAAATATTTATTTCATTAAAAATCAATTTCTGGGGGTATTATCGTAATTTCTGCGATTTTGGGACATAACCGAAATTTACCGAAAAGTCCAGGGGCATTTTTGTACTTTTCGTGCCCTTAGGGACACGTTTGGTAATAGTTGGAAAGGCCAGGGGCATGCCGGTCATTTCACCGCGTGCCGTCGGCCGTCGCGCATTGCGCGCGACTTCTTCTGCTTACGCCAGCCAAACGACGTCATTTGGCGTGGCGAGAACTGGTACCCGCGCATGGCGCGACCCTTTCTTCTGTGCGGCCAAAAACGGCATCGTTTTGGCCCCGCTTCCGGCAAAATTTTCATCCGCGCAATGCGCGTTTTTTTTCCCAGTTTTTTTCTTCCGGTAACAGTAATTTCCAAACAAAAATTTCCATTTTTTTGTTCCAATTTTCACCACATAAATATTCTAAAAATCATATACATCACACATATATATCAACAAATTTATTTGGAATAATTTTCTTAATTATTACAAATTTTCCACAAAATTAATTTATTACTAATAATACCAAAATAATTCAAATAAAATACTTTTATACCTTCTAAAGCTTATACTTTCTCCTCTAGATGCACCAAATCTTTTCTTCTTCTCCCTCTTGGTGTTAGCCATAGTGGTGGCCGCTCGTGGAAGGTGGCGGTGATGGTGGAAAAATACGAGGAGCATGTTTGTGTTTTTTTTTCCCCTTCTTTTCTTTGCTCTTTTTTCTTCTTTTATAGACCAACAAGGCAACTTAATACTTTAGCTAAAAAAATCCACCGACTTTAGCCTTCATGCCAACTTTTTACTTTCTCGAATATTCCAAGCTTGCTAAATCCGAATAATTCTCATGCATTAGTAAAAATTTTATACATTACGTAAATATTCTATCCAATAAATATTTTATAATATATATATAAAATATTTATTTTAATTCACTAAAAATCATAATATGATTTATAAATAATATTAGTACTTCTTTTGGGTACTTTTCTTGACAAATTTTGTGCACGCATATTGACATGCATGTAATTATTTGAGGAAATGTTTACCTCTGAAAATCATAAAATAATTCATATAACATATAAAAATTATTTTTCATAATTTTTCACTTCGTTACTTGTATAACATGTTACACTAACATGTTCACGTTTTTAAAATATTATCCTTCATAAAAGTCATAAAAATTCTATTATACATAACTATAATTTTTGTTAAATTAAAACATTCGTTTTCTCATTTCTTTTCCATTTCTTTAATCTTCACATTAACTTTTTTTATATAAATTATATATTATATAATTTATATAATTACATTATTCCTTTTTTTAAAATTTCCATTTTACACAAATACAATTTATAAAATTTTCTTCCATCCTTAATTAATTTAATTCTCTTATATAAATTATATAATTATTCTTATATAATTTATATAATTATTATTTCCTTCATACAACATTTTAATTTCCTTATATAAATTATATAATTTATTATTATATAATTTATATAATTACATTTATTCTCAATTAATTTCTAAACTTGCTTCACAATTCTTAATTAAATCTAAAATCAACAATTATAATTTCACTAACTTCCTCATTACCTTTTTATTCAAAATTGGATTAATTTAATTATTAATCCCCTAATTTCTAAAATTAATGAAATTTATAATTATGAATTAAACATGCACACATACATATACAAATGTATATATATTCATAGCTAATTCATACATCACATATGACCACATAACACTATTTACATACTAATTTCTATATTCCCTCAATAATTAAATTGTACAATTTATTGTACATTTACCTGAAATTTTTCTTATCCTTCATAAATTGTTTTTTAAACAATTTAGTTACTTTTCAATTATTTTAATTCAACATACTTTATCATGATCTCTGTACAGATTTAATTTAAAAATTAAATCTCATCATATACCTTAATTCACATAAAATAATAATTTCTTTACACAACCTTGAAAATTGTGTCAATTAAATTCTTATTTAATCTTATTAAATAATTCTGAAAATTCGGATCCTCACAGTAATTATTGATTTTAGATTTAATCAATAATTATAGAGAAAGTTTAGAAATTAATTAAGAAGAAAAGTAATTATATAAATTATATAATAATAAATTATATAATTTATATAAGAAAATTAAAGTAAATTATGGAGAAAATAATAATTATATAAATTATATAAGAATAATTATATAATTTATATAAGGGGATTAAATTGAATAAGGATGGAAGAAATTTTTTATAAATTGTACTTTGGGCAAAATGAAAATTAATTAAGAATAAAAGTAATTATATAAATTATATAATAATAAATTATATAATTTATATAAAGAAAGTTAATATAAATAGTAAGAAAATAATAATTATATAAATTATATAAAAATGATAAATTAATTTATATAAGGAGAATACATTAATTAAGAAAGGAATTATAATTGTATAAATGGTACAATATTTTATTATATGGTGGATATTTAAAGTATGTCAAATAGTAAAGAAATGAAAAATAAATGAGAGAAATGGTTATTTTAAATTGTTAAAATGAGGATTATGTAAAATGGAATTGTTTTAAATTTTATGGGAGATAATATTTTAGAAATGTGATCATGTTAGTGAAACATGTTGTCCAAGTAACGAAGTGAAAAAGTATGAAAAATAATTTTTATAAGTTATATGAATTATTTTATGAATTTTGGAGGTATAAATTACCTCATAAAATTATATGCATGTCATTATGCGTGTACAAAATTTATCAAGTAAAGTACCTGAAAGAGGTATAAATATTATTTGTAAATCATGTTATGAATTTTGGTGAATTAAAATAAATATTTTACATACATTATGTAAAATATTTATTACACAAAATAACTACGTAATGTATTAAAACATTTTATTTATGCTTGTTTTGGTGAAAATTCGGTGGTAAGAGGCGGTTGAATTGTTTTGACTATCCAAAATAGTTAAATTATTTTAGTTATTAAAAGGAAAAGGGAATAAGTAAATAGCAAAAAGGGAGCAACAAAAAAATAAGAATAATATTGTGAGGATCCAAATTTTCAGAATTATTTAATAAAATTAAATGAGAATTTAATTGATAAAATTATCAAGGTTGTTTAAATTAATTATTATATTATGTGATTTAAGGTATGTGATATGATTTAATTGATAAATTAAATTTGTACAGAGATGGTGATGATTTGTGTTGGTTTAGAAAAATTGAAAAGTAAATAAGTTGTTTAAAAATAATTTATGAAGGATAAGAAAAATGTCAGGTAAATGTACAATAAATTGTACAATTAAATGAAAATGCAGAAATTATGATTTAATTGAGGTTACGTGGTAATGTGAGATATATTAAATTTGATATGTATATTTATATATGCCAATATTTAATTGATAATTATAAATTTCATTAATTATGAGAATTAAGGGATTAATAATTAAATTAATCCAAAGTAAGATAAAAGTTAATGAGGAAACTAAGAAAAGTTGAAATTATTGAATTTTAGATTTTATCAAGAATTTTGGAAGAAATTTAGAAATTAATTGAGAAGGAAAGGTAATTATATAAATTATATAATAATAATTATATAATTTATATAAGGAAATTAAAATAAGGTATGAAGAAAATAATAATTATATAAATTATATAAGAATAATTATGTAATTTATATAAGGTGATTAAATGGAATAAAGTTGGAGGAAATTAAGAAATTATTTAAAAGGAGAATGTAATTATATAAATTATATAATATTAAATTATATAATTTATATATAAAGAAATTATTGTAAATATTAAAGAAATTGAATATTTTAGGATTTTTGGAGATATAAATTACCTCATATAATTACATGCATTTTATTATGCGTGTACAAATTTTATCAAGTAAAGTACCTGAAAAAGGTCTACATATTATTCATAAATCATAATATGAATTTTAGTGAATTAAAATAAATATTTTATATTTATTATATAAAATATTTATTACACGAAATAATTACGTAATGTGTTTAAAATATTTTTATACTTCATTTTTTTTGCCAAATCCGGAACTTTCAAGGTGGTCAAAGGCGGTGGAAATTTTAGCCAACTTGGGTGAATAAATGTTTGTATAAAAGAAAGGAAAGTAAAAGCAAAAGAAGGAACAAAAGAATAAGAAAAACACAAAAAACTTTCTCTTTCCTTCTCTCTTTGCACCACCCGACGCCGTCCACCATGTCCACCGGCAACCACCTTAGCTATTACCATGAGAGAGATGTATACCATCAAAGGAAAGATTTTTAAAAACCAAAGAAGGTATATTTCAATTTATTTGGAATTATTTTGACTAATTATGATGTTAAATTATTATTATGGAAAAATTAGAAAATAATTAGTATAATTATTCTAAATAATTTTATGATGTATATTTATGATTTATATGATTTTTGGAGTAGTTTATTATGAAATTTTGGAGCAAAAATGGAGGAAAAATTGGAAGTTCAGTAGCGCGGGCCAAAAACGACGTCGTTTTTGGCACGCGGAAGGGGGAGCCGCGCATTGCGCGGAGGAAATTTCTGGAACCGCTGGGAAACGACGTCGTTTTGGACGTCGGCAGAAACAGTAGCCGCGCATTGCGCGAGCGACCGGCACGGCTGAAAATTACCAGCGTGCCCCTGGTCTTCTTAGATAATACCGAACGTGCCCTGACCCTCGGTCAATTACGGAAATGCCCCTGGCCAATTCCATTAATACCGTTCGTGTCCCTAACGTTGCGGTAATTACATAAATGCCCTCAGCCTTTCTGGAAAATACCGAATATGTCCCTAGGGGCGCTGAAATGACGGAAATGCCCCTGGACTTTCCAAAAAATTTCGGATATGTCCCTTTAGTTGCGGAAATTACCAAATTGCCCCCAGAATTAGTTTTCAATGAAATAAATGTTTAAAAATTCCAGAAAATTATAGAAAAATACTAAAAATATAGAAATGATGTTTGGACATTAAATTTAATATTTTTGTAAAAATATTAAATATTGGGGATTAATATTTAAATATTTTAAATATTAATCTAATGAGTTCAAAAGTTAGAAAAAGGTTAAATAAAATATTCGGACAACCAAATATGCTAAATTTTATCCAATGAGTCGGGTTGTCCGTATCGAAGGCATTAAATATTAAGTTATGTTAATATTTAAGGGACGAGGTTAATATAATTAACTATATAAATTAATAATTGGTCCAGAGATGATATTAATTAAGTAAATTAATATCATAAAGAGATAAATAATTATTATTTGATTATTTTATGATCATAGGTTGATCGAGTTAAGGGTTTGAGCTAACAATTTAAATAACTGGACGCCAGACAAGTTCTTCAGTCCATTTTATGTTAAATGTTGGAATGTTATGATATGTAATTCTTGTTTTAACTGCATACAAATTATGTGTTACGTGATACGTGCTTAATATGACCATAATGTGTATTTTGTGCAACGATATGAATATATATGAGATATATTGCTATAGTAGAAGCACAAGCACATGATGTATGACACACACCAAGCATGATAAGTTATGTGCTACGTGAAATATAACTGTTGAACTTGCTGAGCCATTGTGCTCATTACTTGCTTAATAAATATTTTTGCAGGTAAATATATAAATTTCAAAAATATCAAATGATATAGAGATGGATAATCACAGAAGGTAGTGATTGTTATTGTTCTATTTTGCTAATGTTATATTGATCTTTCGAATGTACACATATGTGGGATTCGGATAAGATGAACAGAGTTGAAATGTGAACTATAATTGTTCAAGATAGTGGTTGCGCTAGAAATTATTATATGTTTAATCTATGAATGATGATATAAGGAATATTTGTATGGATATGAATGGTATTAAAATTTGAATGCCGAGCTTTATGATACAAATGAGAGAAAGAAAAAGTAAAGGTTGCGATCCATGGGACTAGGATCGAAATGTAAGGATTTTAAATATCCAAATGTTTTAATACAATGATTAAGTTGAGAAAAAGAAAAATTTATACCGAAAATTTGGTAATTGATGATATTGAAATTAAATAATGGATCAATTTAGGTGATGAAAGATTTAGTAACGGACCGAAATTTGGACGTAATGAAAATAATGTTTATTAAATATAAGATTTAAGGGAATAAAGTGGGTCGAATTTCGGGGTCGTTACAAATACGCAATAAAAACAAACACAAAACTCCTTCTCCTTCCACTACAACCATCACCACCACCAACCGAACTACCATCACCATTAGAGAAAGAGTTTTTGGTGTCAACAAGTGTAGAAAAGCTTCAAAGGATTGAAGTTTCAAGCGTTGGAAGGTATAAATGCTTTTATTTAATTTATTTTATGTAATTTTGGTGATAAAATAAATTTATGAAAAATTTGTAAATAATTATAATAATTATTCCAAATAATTTTTGGATATATATGTGTGAATTATATGATTTTTAGAGTTATTTTGTGGGGAAAAATTTGATCAAAAATGAAATTAATTTGGCTAAGTTGGCTATTGTTTGTGGTAAGAAATGAAGAAGAAAAACAGAGTCGTCGCGCAAAGCGCGGCAGCCTTTTTTTTTCAGAAGCCGGGGACTAAACGACGTCGTTTTGGAGAAATTGGGGCAGGGCCGCGCCATGCGCGGTTGTAACTGTTCACCGCCAAGCCAAACGACGTCGTTTGGCTGGCGTAGACAGAAGAAGCCGCGCGCAATGTGCGGCGGTCGGCCACACGGTGAAATTACCAGCGTGCCCCTGACCTTTTAAGTTAATGACCGGCGTGTCCTTTGTCCTCGGGAAATTACGGTTTTTCCCCTAAGCTTTCCGAGAAATACCGAATATGTCCCTAGAGTTGCAAAAATTACCAAAATGTCCCCAGAAAGTGATTTTCAATTAAATAAATGTTTAAAAATTATAAAAAAAATACTAAAAATATAGAAATAATGTTTGAGCATTAAATTTAATATTTTTGTAAAAATATTAAATATTGAGGATTAATATTTAAATATTACTCTAATAAGGTTAAAATTTAGAAAATGATTAAATGAAAATTCGGACAACCAAATACGCTAAATTTTATCCGATAAGTCGGGTTGTCCGCATTGAACATGTTTTATATTAAGTTAAATTAATATATTACTGGACGAGGTTAATATAATTAACCATATTATTTGATAATTGGTCCAGAGATGATATTAATTAATTGAATTAATATCAAGAGAGGATAAATAATTATTAATTAATTATTTTATGGTCATAGGTTGTTCGAGAAAGGATTTTGAGCTATCAATTAAATAATTGGACATCAAGACAAGTTTTTCAGTACTTTTATGTTAAATATTTGTCTGTTATGATATGTAATTCTTGTTTCAAATGCATATAAATTATGTGTATGTGATCTGTGGATAATATGACAACGATGTGTACTTTGTGCTATAATATGAATGCATGTGAGATATAATGCTTAAGTAGAAGCACAACACATGATGTATAACACACACAGAGCATGCTATGTTATGTGCTACGTGAAACATGAAAGGTGTAAACTGTTGAACTTGCTGAGCCGTTGTGCTCATTACTTGCATAATATACATTTTTGCAGGTAAAGATATAAGTTTCAAGAATATCGGATTATGTTAGAGATGTATAAACTTATAAGGTTGTAAATAAAATTTTTATATTCAATGTGGTAAATTGCAAAGTTTATATTGATGTTTTGTATGTACATATATGTTGGATCCGGATAGGACGATTAGAGTTAAAATGTGAACTGTGATTGTTCAAGGTAGTTGTGACGATAGAGACTAGTAAATGTCTAATTATGAATTATGAAACAAAGGATATTTGTATAGATATAAACAATATTAAATTTTGAAGGTTGAGCTTAATGGTACTTGTAACAGAAGAAAAAGTAAAGGTTGCGATCCCGGGACTAGGACCAAGATATAAGGATTTTAAATATCCAAATATTTTAATACAATGATTGATTGAGAAAAATAAAATTATACCGAAAGATTTGGTAATTAATGACAGTAAAGACAATTGATGAATTTAATGAAGTGATTAAAGATTTATTAACGGACCAAAATTTGGAAGTTAAGAAAATAATGTTTAATAAACATGAAATTTAAGGTAATAAGGTTTGTCGAATTTCGGGATCGTTACACTGTACATTTAATTAAATATATGAATGATGCAAGGGGAGTACTGGGAAAGGGACCTCACAGTTATGCAAGGGAATTACTGGGAAATAGACCTTACAGTTGAATATTTAAACTGAGAATTATATATATATATATATATATATATATATATATATATATACACACACACACACACACACACACACACACCAACAGCCTGATAGCAATAGGCAATAGTTTAATAATATTAAAGCGGATTAAATGAAACTTATTTATGGAATTTGAAAACTATATACAAATGGAAGACACACAAACTGATAATAGACTTATTACGCTTTACAAGTTCATTGGGTGTAGAGGGAGAGAGATGAGAGAGAATAAGAGGTCAAAACCAATTTGCCCTCTCTTAATGACTTAGCCTTCCTTTTATAGAATAAGAAAAAGACTATTACAAATTACTATTTAAAAAGTAAATGATTACAAACACTTTTTACTATTGATAAACAGTGACTTTTTTACTATTTGAACGCACCGAAGGCAATCAGGGCATCAACTTTTATGAAAAGCAACATCGGATGCTAGAAGTGGGCCATTTGGTGCGTTTGAATGACTGGAGACAACGACTGGGGGCACATGCTTTCGGTGGATAAACAGTAATTTTTTAACTAAATACACATCGGGTGCGTGAATTCTAACAAGTAGCATTGGATACCTTGACTGTGGGCCATTGGTACTCAGGTTGATTATGCAAATGAATCTTGGGCATCCTAGAGATGGATGCTTACACATGGATCCTCATTGTTACTGAAAGTGGAAACTGTCTTTTAAGAGGAATAAGTTGATGAGCAATCACTTTCCTCAAGAAGCTTATTAACTCTTTCTTGAATAGCTTGAGCTAAAAGTTTTAACTCAGAACTGGAATAATTTTTAACGTTAGAAACATCAATAGAACCAGAAGGACTGGGGCTAGAACGTTTCTCAATAGATTTACTAGAATAACCTTTAGCAGGAATAGATTTAATAGGATGAATTGGAATAAGAGGAAATTCCTTTTGAACTTGACCAATTATTCTTTCGATATTAAATTTATCCCATCATTTGACTAAAAACATATGGGTAACCATGGCTACTTGACTGATCTCATTAATAACAGTTTTCTGAGATGGTGAATGAAAAATATGTTCTACAACTGGCATATGAATAATATACTACCATTTGAAAATCCATGGAATTTTGTATTTACTCATAAATTGGAGTAAAATAGGAATGCCATCATACCTAGGGTTATGAATAACACGATTTTTGTAGTGATGAACCTGTGACTGAAGTGGCTCATATCTTGACCACCAAAGAATAAACCAAAAGGAGATTTGACTCTTAAATTTATGATCAAATTGAATAAACCAAGAATGGCTCATTAACTGATTTTGGTATAAGAAAACCTTATGCCAAGCTTCAATGTAATAATAATAATAAAAATAATTATAGAGACAATGTTCTTTTCCTTCTACAAGGGGATGAAGATCAGAAGGGTGTTTTCCCAACTCAAGAATGGAAAGAATTTTCTTAATATAGAGTGAGTGAAATAATCTTTCAATCATCATTTTTATCATAAATGGGCTTAATAAAAATTGGCTCGGTATTAAGAAGGACATCCTTATAAAACGTTAATGATTTATAAGGGGCAAAAGGAACGAAATGCCAACTAGTTGGGAAGAATTGGGAAGCAAGAATGATTGGATCATCTTTAGGCTTCATAAGAGGCTCAATATGAAAAATTTTAACTTCATAGTTTGGTAAAAACTGTGAAGGCTAATTAGATTTTAGTTGACTAGGGTTTGAAGCCTGTGAGGGACTCCAAAAGGGATCAATAGGTTTAGGCTTACTAGCCAAAATAGTATTATAGGGTTTTGAGATGGTACCAAGAATTTGATACCTATTGACTAAGTCCACAAAAGGGACTGGGTTAACTGGATGAGAAATCATGATTCCTTTATTTTTATTGGATTGACCAACAACAAGGGATTTTCCTCAACCATGACAACTTGGGCCACCTCTTTCACTCATTTTAGTGTACCTATTTGAAGAAACTCTCTAGTGAGAAAATTGGGAATTGAATTTTGACTACCTTTAATATATTCAATATCAAAAATACTTAATAAAGCTTGCCATCTAGCAAAAATTTGTTTAGATGCAATATTTTCTATATCTTTTTCAAAAACATATTTTGCAGATTTACAATCAAGTTTGACTAAGAACTTTTGATTTAATAAATCACTTTGAAACTTATTAATGCATAATACTAAGGATAAAATTTCCTTTTTAATAGTAGAATAATTTACATGGATATTATCCCATGCACGAGAATAAAATAAAACAATTTATTCTGGTGAATTAGGGTTTATCTTTAATTTAAGTATTCCTCATAATCCAATTTCAGAGGCATCAGTTTCAATGATTTTAAATGCATTTGAGTTTGATATGTTAAGACAAAGAAGTGTCTTAACATGCAATTTTACCTCTTGGACAATAAAAGTATGAATATCAGTCCAAGGAGGGGGATTATTTTGAAGTCGTTCAAAAAACGGCTTACAGACTCTCCGCAGACTTTTATAAAATGCACCTATGTAATTAAGGGAACCTAAAAATTTTTGAAGCTAGGTTTTATCAAGAATTTTATCTGGGAATTTGCTAGCAACTGTATAGCTCTATTAACTGGCTGAATTTGACAATACTGAATAGTATGACCTAAGAATTTAACTTTGGTTTGAAATAAGCAACATTTTGACTAGGATATAACTAAACCATTAGATTGAGTAGTTCTATAGAATGAATTTAAAATTTTCCAATGCTTATCAATTGGGTTGGAAAATATAAGAACATCATCAATATAGACAATGGCAAAATAACTGAAAGGGTTTAGAATATCATTCATGATATTCTAGAATTCACTAGGGGCATTCTTTAACTTGAATGGCATAACATTCCACACATAGTGACCAAAGGGGGTAGTAAAGGCTGATTTATACCTATCCTTTTCATGAATTTGGATCTGCCAAAATCCACTCATAAGATCAAATTTACTAAAGACTATTACTTTACTTAGCATATTAATCAAATCCTTCTTATTTGGTAATGGATATCTATTCCATTCAAGGACTTTATTAAGGGGTCTATAATTAATAACTAGACGAGGGGTACCTCTTTCTATTTCAGCATTCTTAATAACATAAAAAACTAGACATGACCAAGGTGATTTACTATGCCTAATTAATCATTTTTTTCAAAAGATCGTTAATTTCAGTTTTACAATAGCACATTTATTCATGACTCATTTGTATAGGTCTAGTCTTAGTAGGAATTAAACTTTCTTTAAACTCCTTAGAATAGGAAAGATTAACAATATGTCTTTTTCTATGCTAGAAAGCATGTGGTAAGTCAAAACAAACATTCTTAGTTAACAAGTCATGAAAACCTTTTATTGACTTCTAAAGAGTATTACTTTGTAACTGTTTTTCTATCTCTTTGTACCTAATTTTATCTCTTAGGTATCTTAAATGATTTATCTTATTATTTAAGATATGTAAACTTTTAGAAATTGACTCATCTTGAAAAATTCTCAAATATTTATTCTTAGGTTTATTAATAAATGAAAATGTTATCTCTTGACCTAAGTGTTTGCTAGTTAAACCATTTGTATTAGTAGTAAAAGGGTATAATAAATGTATAAATGGTAATCCTAAAATAATCTTATCTATCATGTTTCTTATTAAAACAAAAGATGTTTCAAAACAAATATTATTTTGGCAGATATGAGCTTTAGGTAATTTATAATTTATATCCATTTTACTTCCATTAGCTTAAGTAATTCTTTCAATAGTTTTTACATAATACCTAGTTGAGATTAGACCTTCTTGAATACAATTCAAGTTAGCACCAGTATCAACCAAGACTGAAATTTCTATAGTGAATGTTTTGTTAATAGTTATAGTGACCTTAATATACCATTTCTGAATGGTAAGAGATTTTAATATTTTTAAAGACAATCCTTCTTGACTAAGGGTTTCATTATCACTATCTGAGTTATTAACTTTAGAAGTTTCAGCTTCTTCTGTATCCTCACTATCTAAGAAGCTATTAACTAACAATGTATCCCTTTCTTTAAGCTTATTAATTTCATTCCTTAATTTAGGAATTTCTGATTTTAATTTAGAAATTTCTCGTTTTAGGTTATTAACTTCTTGATTTAATCCAGGTAGAGTTATCTCTTTTACCGGATTTTTAAATCTTTCTAAAGTTTTATTAATACTAAAAATAGGTTTTTTTTTTAATTTATTTACTTTGTTAGTTGGAGTATCTTTATTAAAAGATCTTTTAATTGTTTAGTATATTGTATTTTTAATTAAGGATCAGATATTTTACTAATTAAATCAATTAATGGACTTTATTTTTCTTCATGCCTACTTAAAACATTTAAAGTTTTATTAAAACAAGTATCAATACATCTGTTGAGCGGAATCGGCACCTATAAAAAGTACGCGATTCCGAATTCGTTTGAATGAATGCAACGCGCAAGTATACGCGGTCAACAAGTAATATAATTAAAGTAAGTTATCGATCCCACGAGGAGTTATGAATAATATAAACGAAGTAACTAATGTAAATCAACTTAATTTTAATTAACGGAGTGGTTTTTGGGTTTTTGGTGTGAAGAAATTTAATTAACAATTAACTAACTAATACCGACTGAAATTCAATAGGACACAAGCTAGGATTGCAATTTCCCCCAAAGTATGCTCAATCATATAAATCTCTTGAATTACATGGACACAATGAATAGCTAACCGAGAATTCATTATAGTGTTTACATGTCTCTTCCGATAACATGTAAACATATCCTATCTAAATCTGTCGATTCAGACAGGAACATCCAAGCAAAGCAATTCACCATATGTCTATGAGAATTAACAATAGCGAGGATTTCAAGCACAGATTCTCCCATGGGCTACACATGGCACAAAGGTATATGTCTATCCTTTATACAAATTATGCATTCAATCCTAAGAGCAAATACATAACATATGTCATCATATCTTTGGCCATCCCACTATACTCCATCTATCAATATCATATAGGGTACCAAATCAATTACTATGTCTAGCAATTAGTACATGAATAACTAAATATGACAAACCATCCACAAATGCCAACAATCATCCAAGAGAGATATAATCAATCAAAACCACACAATGGGTTCCATTACAATCCTAGAATGGAAATCTAGTTCATTACAAGGAAACTAAATCCCACCAACAAGATATTCATCAAATCTTAGAGAACAATTGGGAATCCAATCTCCAAGCTCAATCCATCAATCCAAGCTCTCCAATACTTGATTCAAGCCTTGTTCTTGATGTTCCAAGCATGAACCCAGCCGCCTCCCTCTCTCTCTTGAAGAGAAAATTGAAAGATCTTTGATTAGGGCTCCAAAAAATGACTTAAAAAGGCTAAAATCGCGAACTGGTCGGGTCCGGGCGCTGCCCTGGACCGCCGCGGCGCTTAAACACACTGATTTGGCAGTCCCCAGGACCGCTGCGGCGGTGGAAACCACCACTGCGGCGCTAGGCTTAATTTTGGTTTTTGGACTGCTGCAGCCTCCTTCAGTGTTTTGGGCATATCTTCTTCATACGAACTCCGATTGAGGTGATTAAAGATGTTTTGGAAAGGAGACTCGTAGACCTACAACTTTCATGTTTTACAAAATTGAAGATTCGGAAAGGATCAAGGCCAAAATTGGATATTAATTGGCTGCTGCGTAAACAGAGCGCGGAAAATGCGTACCGGGCAATTCCAAGCCTTGATCCACCAAGCCCTTATTATAATTCCTACAAAATGAAATAGAAACACATAAAAACAATACAACACCACATCATATACAATGTGATACAAAAACACATACAACTAAACAAACACTTAACATATAAATTACGAATAAATTACACAAAACGACATAGAATACATAAAATACTTAAACATGATTTAATACACCATATTATACAATAACATAAAAACACATATAAAATCACATAAAACACTTAAAGATTCACAAATTATCAAGCTTAAATGTATTCAATTCGTAGGTATAAAACTCACTCATCAAATACCCCCAAACTTAAACATTTGCTTGTCCTCAAGCAAAACAAAGACCAACTAAATAAAACAAAATAACTAAATAAATAGACCAAAAAAATTAAAAGAAAAATCTACTAATTAAAAATCACAGGAAATTACTTGAAGAATCACAAATTATCAAGGTCAGGAGTACTCTAAACATACATATAACCTTAAATAACCAAAGTACCCCCAAACTTAAATCTTTGCTTGCCCTCAAGCAAAACAATACCAACTATACAAACAAAAACAATAAACGTGAGCAGAGAGTTAATAAGACAACTAAATTTGACCTCATGGATTATTTCAAGTTATAATTACAAGAAAATTTCAAAACATTGCAAAGTCTAGAATTTTAACTCACATATTAGACATATTATACTAATGACCCCCGTGTGTGTGTGAACCATTTACAACAAACCAATCATCACCCAGAGGGGTTCTTGTAGACAAATTACCTTAACAAAGAAATCTAAAACTTAAAACAACACGCATAATACATCATTCTACACTAGTCCCAGCAGATAAGTTATAACAAAAACTAAACTTGACATGTGCAATGTCTCGTTCCATTAAGCTCTACAGAGTTACTCATTTAACGAGCGTTTGGCTAATGACTCCCAAACCAGTTGGCTTTAGGGCATTAGGTGTAAAGACACCCCTAAGAGCCTATTAACTCGAGCAACAAAGGCCACAAAACTCGACTAGTCAAGTAATGTATTATATTTATTAACATCTTTCTTTTTCCTTTTCTTTTTCTTTTTTTTTTTTCATTTTTTTTTTTTTTATATATGTGAGTGCGTTTTACGCTCCATCTCACGCTACTACAACGTAGACAGATCAAACATGAGAAGTCGTTTCAAGTGAAGCATATACGAGTTTTAAAGTAAAAGATTATCTTTATAAGCATGTAGTCATATAGACCGCCACAAAATAAACAACTAGTTCATTACAAATAGTTATGTGCTCGAAGAAAAAGGGATCACAAGTAATGTAAAGACCAACCGTAAGTTAAGCACACAGACGAAGCGACTCTAATCAATTTTCTATGAATTATAACTCAAATAATCACTTGCCTGATCCTCAATTATGGTTCAATTCAGATTAACTCAACGCTCAAGAGACTCAAACCTAAACTACAACGACTCAAAAATAAAAACACAAGAAAAAAAAACAAAAAAAAAAACAAACGAACATAAAACAAACAAAACAACATAAACCGACGAAAATGAAACAAAAATAACACATATAAATCCATTTTCGTAGGAAATACGGTTGCACTTAGCGCGTGCAACAAGCCGTTAAACCCCGAGGTTGCCCAAGAGAACGAGTTTTGTCTCGTGAGGGTTTGCAGAGAATATACCCACAAAATTCAAAATACAAAAATTAACAAAAATCTTTTTAGCATTTTTTTATATATATATATATATATATTACTTTTTTTTAATTTTTTTTTCTTTTTTTCAAACATGCATACTTAATTAACAAATTAAACTATCATGCAACGAAAATTTACTATCATGCAATCCTATTCCAGATAACAAGAAAAACATAAATGCAGAATAAGCATGCAACTACCCCCAAACTTAAACTCCACATTGTTTGCAATGTAAGATATGGAAATACAAAATAGAGGAACTTCCCTGAACATGACTCAGGCATGGACCTCACCATCAGGAGAGTCTGGAGGATAGTCAGGAGCAAGCATAAGTCGCTCCAAGATTAAAGGTTTGTTGGCCTCTTTGTTGCCAAAACGCCGGCGATCCTAAGTTGCTCTTTTTGGTCCCAATTCGATGCACTGTACTCCCAAGAAGATATCCCAAGTGATGATTGAAGAAATCTATAGGCAACCCAAATTTTTCTCTTTGAGGAATTTTGTCAAACACTTGGCGTGCGCTCTATTGCCACAAATTGGACATAACATCTCCCAAACATGAATTAGCCACCCAAATTGAGGGTTTATCAATACAGCATGAAGCCCACAACAACTTATCCAATCCACAGTCAAAACAACCATAGAAAATGCACAATAGAAAAAGTTGGTATAACTTTTCACAATTGAGGAGAGAGAGTGTAACAATTGTGGTTTGGATCCTCAATGTGGCTTGGGATTGGAAGGTATTGTAATTTGGTGCAAGAATATGATGGGAGTGATGGTTGGGAGAGTTTAAGGAAGCAAGGCTTTTGAGAGGGAATGCCGCGCAAAATACTGGCTTGAAATAAACCCCGACTGGGGTATATATATATATATATTTTTTTTTTTTGAAATGTCGAACGACCGCTGCGGCGGTGAATGTGAGAGCTGCGGCGGTGAATGTTTCTGCTTTAAAAATTTAAACCCATGGTGACCACCGCTGCGACGGTAGCAGGGCACCGCTGTGGCGGTCAAACGTCCTGCTTGAAAAGTTGCACTTGCTGAAGGCTACCGCTGCGGCGGTAGCAAGGCACCGCTGCGGCGGTCAAAACTTCTGCCAGAAAATTTTTTCTTGTTCAACTGATTCCACATTGAAGCATTGCCTTGATAGTACCTGAAAGTTTAACATAAATTTATGAAAAACTAAATAACTAATCATAATTTTAACTCAAAAACATAGAAATTGCAATTAGCTATAAAGCTAAATTTTTAATTATAATTATAATTATACTAATATACTATATAAAAAAGTATTTAGCCCATCAAACTAAAGCAAAAATGACTAAATATAAAAAATAATAACATGAATTAAATTAAACATTTGGGGTGCCTCCCAAACAGCGCTTGAGTTATAGTCCTCAGCCGGACTACTCCTTGTTCAATCCGGATTACGCTCGAAGATGGTCACATCATGCCGCCTTTTAGTCATTTCCTTTCGTTCGTCGGCGTGTGTGCATGATTTAAGCCCTCCGAACTTGAATTTCATCAGTTCCTCATCTTCTTCTGCAAATTCAATCCGGAAGCATTCCACAAAATTTTTAATAGGATGCAAGAACTGCACAAGAGGCACACTCGAGCCTTGCATCAAAACAGTAGACTCCCTTACTTGATCATCATCATCCAATTTTTCTTTTCCCACGTCATCTTCCATAACCGGATGCGAACACATCTCATCATCACCAACTTCAACGTGGAACTCCTCACCACCTTCTAGTAAATCATCCCAACACTTCTCTTTACCCACCATTTCAAGAATAGACTCTACGACGCAAGGTAAATCATCTTGTGGGCTAAAATTGATAGTACTTGTGAGTTGTTCCACATGATTAGCAAGAATTTGAATTGATGACTCTCGATTGCTCATTCCCATCTCAATTTTCTCTATGTATTTGACAAGGTGCTCCTCCAACTTAGATTCATCCTCTTCTTGTGGTGGAGGTTGAGATGATAGCGTATATGTGTTCATCCTCATCTCATCTTGCTCAATGGTTGTGGTAAGATTTTCCTCCAATCCCAAATATTCTTCTTCTTGTCGTTTCTTTTCATTTTTCTCTATCAATGCAGCAAGAAGACTTTCCACATTAGAATATTTCTCTTGCGGTGGTGGAGGCTCATATGAGACTTCCGATTGGCTTGACATCCATGGATAAAATGGTTCAACATGATTGTTGTTGCTCCATGAAGAGTCTGGATGATAATGCGATTCTCGATGATAATAGCTTGGGGAGTAATTGGACTCCTGTTGATTGTAAGCATTTTGAATAGGTTGACCCCCAAAAGCATCAACCGTACCTGTAAAAGTCTCAACTCGTGCAGTCATTAGTTCCATAAGTGCATCCATCTCAAGCAAATGAAATAAAAATAATAAACAAAAAGGAAAATCGCCTAACTTAAAACTAAGAAGACAAAAATTAATATTTACAAAATATTATTCAATAACTCCCCGGCAACGGCGCTAAAAACTTGTTGAGCGGAATCGGCACCTATAAAAAGTACGCGATTCCGAATTCGTTTGAATGAATGCAACGCGCAAGTATACGCGGTCAACAAGTAATATAATGAAAGTAAGTTATCGATCCCACGAGGAGTTATGAATAATATAAACGAAGTAACTAATGTAAATCAACTTAATTTTAATTAACGAAGTGGTTTTTGGGTTTTTGGTGTGAAGAAATTTAATTAACAATTAACTAACTAATACCGACTGAAATTCAATAGGACACAAGCTAGGATTGCAATTTCCCCCAAAGTATGCTCAATCATATAAATCTCTTGAATTACATGGACACAGTGAATAGCTAACCGAGAATTCATTATAGTGTTTATATGTCTCTTTCGATAACATATAAACATATCCCTTCTAAATCTGTCAATTCAGAAAGGAACACCCAATCAAAGTAATTCACTATATGTCTATGAGAATTAACAATAGCAAGGATTTCAAGCACAGATTCTCTTATTGGCTACACATGGCACAAAGGTATATGTCTATCCTTTTATACAAATTATGCATTTAATCCTAAGAACAAATAGCATAACATATGTCATCATATTTTTGGCCAACACACTATATTCCATCTATCAATTTCATATAGGTTACCAAATTAATTACTATGTCTAGCAATTAATACATGAAGAACTAAATATGACAAACCATCCACAAATGCCAAGCAATCATCCAAGAGAGATATAATCAATTAAAACTACACAATGGGTTTCATTACAATCCTAGAATGGAAATCTAGTTCATTCCAAATAAACAAAATCCCATCAACAATGTATTCATCAATTCATAAAAAGCAAAACTAAAGGAAAAGAAAGGAGAGAGAAAACCCATTTGGAATCCAATCTTCAAGCTTAATCCTCCAACCCAAGCCCTTCAATCCTTGAATTGGACTTGTTCTTGAGATCCCAACAAGCTTCCAAGCCAACAATAACGAGGATTTCAAGCACAGATTCTCCCATGGGCTACACATGGCACAAAGGTATATGTCTATCCTTTATACAAATTATGCATTCAATCCTAAGAGCAAATACATAACATATGTCATCATATCTTTGGCCATCCCACGATACTCCATCTATCAATATCATATAGGGTACCAAATCAATTACTATGTCTAGCAATTAGTACATGAATAACTAAATATGACAAACCATCCACAAATGCCAACAATCATCCAAGAGAGATATAATCAATCAAAACCACACAATGGGTTCTATTACAATCCTAGAATGGAAATCTAGTTCATTACAAGGAAACTAAATCCCACCAACAAGATATTCATCAAATCTTAGAGAACACAATCAAAGGAAAAGAAAGGAAAGAGAAAACCAATTGGGAATCCAATCTCCAAGCTCAATCCATCAATCAAAGCTCTCCAATCCTTGATTCAAGCCTTGTTCTTGATGTTCCAAGCATGAACCCAACCGCCTCCCTCTCTCTGTTGAAGAGAAAATTGAAAGATCTTTGATTAGGGCTCCAAAAAATGACTTAAAAAGGCTAAAATCGCGAACTGGTTGGGTCCGGGCGCTGCGGCGCTGCCCTGGACCGCCGCGGCGCTCAAACACACTGATTTGGCAGTCCCCAGGACCGCTGCGGCGGTGGAAACCACCGCTGCGGCGCTAGGCTTAATTTTGGTTTTTGGACTGCTGCAGCCTCCTTCAGTGTTTTGGGCATATCTTCTTCATACGAACTCCGATTGAGGTGATTAAAGATGTTTTGGAAAGGAGACTCGTAGACCTACAACTTTCATGTTTTACAAAATTGAAGATTCGGAAAGGATCAAGGCCAATATTGGACATTAATTGGCTGCTGCGTAAACAGAGCGCGGAAAATGCGAACCGGGCAATTCCAAGCCTTGATCCACCAAGCCCTTATTATAATTCCTACAAAATGAAATAGAAACACATAAAAACAATACAACACCACATCCTATACAATGTGATACAAAAACACATACAACTAAACAAACACTTAACATATAAATTACGAATAAATTACACAAAACGACATAGAATACATAAAATACTTAAACATGATTTAATACACCATATTATACAATAACATAAAAACACATATAAAATCACATAAAACACTTAAAGATTCACAAATTATCAAGCTTAAATGTATTCAATTCGTAGGTATAAAACTCACTCATCAACATCCTAAGGTTACTTTAGGAGTTTGACAGGATTCACTATCTGAAGTGGAAGTGTCATCTAAACTACTAGAAGACTGAGAATAAATATTTTCATATTCATTACTGCTGGAATCATTTTCTATTCTCATTAACTCGATTATTTGATTACTTTCTTCTTCAGATATTTTTAATTTTTCTTTAACTTTGCATTCGTTTTTATAATGACCTGGTTTACCACAATTATAACAAATCACTTTACTTTTATCAAACCCTTTGTAACTTTTCTTTTTATAAGGCTTTTTATAACTTGTATTTTTATGCGACTTCTTATAATAATTTTCTTTGTTACTATATTTTCTATGTTTTTCGAATTTATATTTTTTATTACTTCTATAGTGACTTCTTTTCCTAGAAGGAGCAATAGGGGGTAAACTATATTATTCACAAAAAGATCATAATTCATATTTAGCTTTAGTTTTTGTCTTTATTGGCCTGTTTACTAATCTTAAAATCAATACACATTTTAAGACCTGTTTTCTGGATTTGACTAATTATATCACTATAGGTTAAATTATCGTAATCAATAAAACCTAAGTTTTTACTTAATTCTTCACAAATTTTATGTGCAAATAAATTGGGTAATCCATTTACAAATTTTTCTTTCTAGAAAGGTTTATTACTATCTTCACATATCATGACTCTAGAAGTAAAAACATCTTTATACCATCTGAAGTCAATTAAAGTGGGACAAGTAAGATTACTTAACTGATCATAGATCCTATCAGTTATATTACTAGGAGTACCAATAAAATGTTTTATTATTGTATAAATTAAGGTATTAACTCCATCTGGGGACCTAAACCAAGGGTTTCATCAAGTATAGGATTACTTTCATTATCACATTGAACTGCATTACTAATACAATATCTAGATTATTTAGTAAGGTGTTTTTTCCACCAAGATCTAAGAATACCTATAAATCCACTGGCTAATTGTTCAACAATCTCAGGTTGTCCTAAATATTGGAAAGTAGTCAAATAACTATTAACTACCATGGACATGTAATTTAATTTATTTAATAACTCTTGTTCACTAAGGTCATCTATGTTCCATTCATAAATTTTATTAGCTAAAACAGAAAATTGATTATCTAAATTCCTTTCTTCGAACTGTAAATTCGAAGAGGTTGGTTTATAGTACCAATTTTTTGTTTGATTTGTAATAGTTGGTTTGTTAAAGGTTAATTTATTAAATTGGTTTTCAATTTCTTGAATAGTGGTATTAGTAGTAGCATCTGATTCACTCTCACTTTGACTATCATTTTTATCTATAATCGTTAAAGTTTTAGCTTCACTAGATTCTGGTTTATCAAGTTTTCTAAATAGCTTATCTAATGTTTTAGTAAGTTGTAAATCTGTACTTTGTAAACCTAGACCTTGTCTACTCTAAGGTAGGTTTAACAAAGAGGACTCAATCTTGTTAGTATCTTTATTGTAGATTTTATTTTCAATTTTTTTTTTTAATTTTATCTAATTGTTTTCCTAGGGTTGCTAGGTATTGGTTAGTAAAATTATTTTATTCAATAATTTTTTTCCTCATCTTTATTACCATTTGCAATCTTAAAAGGACTTGTATTTACAACTGTATTTTTTAACTAATATAATTATACTTTCTAATGGAGGATGACTAGACGATATTTTTTACTTATCTTCTTTAATGAATAAAGTCTTAGTAATACCATTATATTTTCCATAATATTTATCATACTACAAGTAAAAAGTAATATTTATTTTTTCTATTTAAATAAAAAAAAATCATTTATTAACTATTTTTTCCCTATCATTTTCATTATGGTTATTACGAGATTGATGTCTTTTACTTTTATTTTCTTTAGAGTTAAAATCATTAGTTAAAGTTTACCAATTTACTTTGAATTCTTTTGTTAAAACTCTAAGTTGGTGATTAACATATTTTACATCGAAATCAGACTGAGTTGGTGATAACTGTTATTCATCATTATTATAACAAGATTGACTAGTTTGACTGTGATGACCCTGAATCCGAGTCCCTTTAACCTCGGATTCGGTTCGCTATAGTACAACATTTTCCTTATCGTTCGTGACTTACAACAATATTATAATTGCTAAAGAATCGTTTATTTAAAACTTTATAACATCTCTTTCTATTCCAGAATCGCAATCTTTACAAATTCCTAGTATGTCTCAATATTATACATGATATGATATTCTATTTCAATCAATTTGGGTATTTAAACCCTCACAATAAACACTAATCATTTATTTAATTACATAATCAGTTTACTTGTCCAATCCGGACTCATAACTATAATAATCACTTAAACTTTTGGTGAAAGTAATACGCATTCCTGATCCTTGATCTTTAACAAAATTTTCGAATATCTTGCACTTATCTGAAAAGTGTTGGTTTTATAACAAGAGTGAGCACGACGGCTCAGCAAGTTTAACAGTTACACATAACACATTGCATGCTTCACATATTAAACATACTCTACATTTTATTATTACATCATGCATTTCATGCTTTTTATTTTATGAATTATTCAAACTTCTTATGCATCACATATAATGCACAACTAGCGTCTATCAAATCATGCTTCATATTTTGTACATATTTCACATGTAATCATATTTCATGCTTATCACATACTTCACACACACTCATACTTTATTGGCTTCACATAAACTAAATAACATCAATATATCTTCATATCAATAATTTAATATCACATTGTAGGATAACATTGCACATAGGAGCAAGTTCTGAAAAACTTGTCTGGTTCGCACTAAAAGAAAAATGTATATCAGCGACCACAAAATCCGTCGCTAATACTAATTTTTAGCGACCGCTTTCAGCGACCGATTAAGAAGGTCGTCGCTAACACTAATAGAGACTGCTTACGGTCGCAATTATCGGTCGCAAATACCAAATATGCCACCAAAAAAGCCCGAGAATTTTGGCGCCATAATTAGCGACCGATATCGGTCGCTGAAGCGGTCGCTAATCTATTAACGACTGAATATGCGGTCGCTAAAAGTGCCAATGCATTAAAAAAAATAGCGACCGAAAGTGATCGCTGTTAAGCGATCGCTGTTATATTCAGACCTAATATCCGCCGCACGGGAAACGCAGAAGCAGAAAGAGAAAGAAAAAGAAACTAGAAACAGAAAGAGAAAGAGAAAGGGAGAAAGAAGAAGGAAGAAGAGAGATCGGGAGGAGAGATCGAGAGGAGAAAGGACACCACCGTGACAGCCTTGCCGGCCGCCCCCCTTCCCTTGCCGGAACCACCCGCCGCTGCCAGACGCCACCGCCTCGCCGGACGCCGCCCCTGCCGGAAAAGGTAAACCGTATAATATTTATACATTTTCCGATATGCAATATGTTTGATTTAGCTAATATAATTCATGTGTTAATATTATGCACTAGTATTTGTCCTCATTTTGTCATTATTAAAAATTGTAAAAACACTATGCATTATTCTTTGTCCTCATATGATAATATTATGCATTACTATTTGTCCTCATAATACAAAATAATGTAATATAATATCATTCAAATTAATATAAAATAATGTTACAAAATAAATAAAATAATATTATGAATTAAATAAATATAATATAATACAAAATAATGTAATATAATATCATTCAAATTAATATAAAATAATATTACAAAATAAATAAAATAATATTATGAAATAAATAAATATAATATAACATAAAATAAATAAAAAAATTATAATAAAGAAAAATAATATAATAAACATAATATAATATAATATAATATAATATAATATAATATAATATCATTCAAATTAGTATAAAATGATATAATATATAAAAATAATATAATATAATATAATTCAAAATTATACAAAATAATATTATGGAATAAATAAATATAATATAATATAAAATAATATAATATAATCAAATATAATGGAGAAACATAATACAAAATAATATAACAAATATAATATATTATCATTCAAATTAATATAAAATAAAGAAATATAATATCATTCAAAATAATATTATGAAATAAATAAAAATAATATAATATATTATAATATATAGAAAAATAATATAATATCATTTAAAATAATACAAAATAATATTATGAAATAAATAAATATAATAAATAAATATAATATAATATAATATAATACAAACAAATATAATAGAGAAAAGTAATATAAAAAACATACTATAATATAACATAATAGCATTCAAATTAATATAACATAATATAATATAATATATATATAAATAATATAATAAAATATTATTCAAAATTATACAAAATAATATTATAATATAAATAAATATAATATAGTATAAAATAATACAAAAAAAATATAATAAAGATAAATAATACAAAATAATAAAAAATAATATATTATTAAAATAATATAATATAATATAATATCATTCAAATTAATATAAAATAAAGAAATATAATATAATATTATTCAAAATAATATTATAAAATAAATAAAAATATTAAAAAAATATGCGCAGCTTAGAAACCCGTTCAAGATTCACTCATTAGGAGTGAATCTTGAATAGTCCCCGTTTTGGGACTGTTCTTGTATGTTTCGCTCCCACTTAGGCCGATGTCAATGAGTTAAGCGAATTTATCTGTTTGTTCTAAAGAAATTTTGGTTTGTTTATCTTCTATTGTTTTCCAGGTGCACTTAGATTATGTAAATCATAGTCTATTTCGTGTACTTAGAGACCCATGGTAGATGCTGCCGAAATTTCTTTAGAACAAACACATGCATTTGTTTAAGTTGTTGACATTAGTGGGACTTACATACAAGAATGTGATAGAAGCCTGACTGGTGTAATAAGGGTGGAGACGTATTTAGGTAGGAAACATGCATTATACCTATACATTTTTAATAAGTAGATTTAATGAATACAAAAAATCTTGTCAAAATAGGTACCATACTATTATGGATTTATATTCATACCGTGGTTGGATGAGGCGACGAAAGTCACGCGGGCAGATAGGTGCTACAGCTGAATTTAGAACTGATTGTTAAGTGTTTTTGGATTACGCATATAGCCAGAAAGAATGTGTCAACGCTCAGAACAAGATAAAATGTCCTTGTTTGAAGTGTAAGACTGTCAATTATGCGGACAGAGATATAGTCGCCTATTATTTACTTGTTAATGGGTTCATGAAAAATTACGAAGAATGTTGGTGGACACATGGATAGAAAAGAGAGAGTGTCAATGCACGGATACATAATCCAGCTGACAGTAGTACCCATCGTATGAATGACATGGTTCATGATATTGTTGGGCCGGATTTTGATTGGGAACAAGACATAGATCAACTTATGAATTTTGATGCCAAATCGTTCTTTAAGTTATTAGAGGAGGGATGCGAACCGTTGTGGCCTGGTTGCTCAAAGCAAACTACATTGTCTGCAGTGGCGACATTACTTAACATCAAGGCTGATCACAACATGAGCCATGCGTGTTTTGAGTCGCTATTAAAGGCCATTAAGAGTATGTTACCTGACGGTGAAAAATTGCCCGATAACTATTACTTTTGTAAAAAATGGTGAAGAAGTTGGGTCTTGGATACCAGAAGATCGATGCATGTCCGAACGATTGCATGCTGTTTTATAAGGAAAATGAACAGAAGACAAAATGCACGTTGTGCAGTCATGATCGGTTTAAGCCTAATAAAGAGGGTGTGACTACAAAAAAGACAAATATACCTTTTAAGATTTTAAGGTATTTTCAAATTACACTTGCTGGGCCGGATTTTGATTGGGAACAATACATAGATCAACTTATGAATTTTGATGCCAAATCGTTCTTTAAGTTATTAGAGGAGGGATGCGAACCGTTGTGGCCTGGTTGCTCAAAGCAAACTACATTGTCTGCAGTGGCGACGTTACTTAACATCAAGGTTGATCACAACATGAGCCATGCGTGTTTTGAGTCGCTATTAAAGGCCATTAAGAGTATGTTACCTGACGGTGAAAAATTGCCCGATAACTATTACTTTTGTAAAAAAATGGTGAAGAAGTTGGGTCTTGGATACCAGAAGATCGATGCATGTCCGAACGATTGCATGCTGTTTTATAAGGAAAATGAACAGAAGACAAAATGCACGTTGTGCAGTCATGATCGGTTTAAGCCTAATAAAGAGGGTGTGACTACAAAAAAGACAAATATACCTTTTAAGATTTTAAGGTATTTTCAAATTACACATCGGCTGCAAAGATTGTACATGTCTTCAAGAACAGCTGAACACATGACTTGGCATGCGAGATCTCCAGCTAAAAGTGGGGAACTTAATCATCCTGCAGATGGGAAGGCTTGGAAAGAATTCAACTTAACCTATCCGAGGTTTGCATTAGAACCAAGAAATGTGAGACTTGGATTGTCAACCGATGATTTCAACCCTTTCAGCCACTCAGCTGTTCCGTACTCCTGCTGGCCTGTGATAGTGACTCCATACAACTTGCCTCCTTAGATGTGTATGAAACAACCATACTTGTTTCTTTCACTCATGATTCCTGGTCCCAAGAGTCCTGGAAAGAATCTAAATGTTTACTTGAGACCTCTTATAGACGAGTTGAAGGTATTGTGGGAGGATGGAATACAGACTTAGGATGTTTCGACCAAAACAAATTTTAACCTTCGGGCAGCAATTTTGTGGACTATTAGTGATTTTCCTGCTTATGGTATGTTATCTGGATGGAGTACACACGGGAAGATGTCTTGTCCATATTGTCTGCAACATATAAAGTCTTTTAATCTACCACATGGTCAGAAGCCCTGCTGGTTTGACTGTCATCGTCGTTTCTTGTCGATGGATCACCCTTTTCGAAGAAATAGAGAAAATTTTAAAAAAGGAAAAGTAGAGAAAGATATGTGGGTAGGACGATTGTATGGGCCGGAGGTGCGTGACCGTGTGATGAGATTGCCAGTAATCCTATTTGGTAAAAGTGCTGCCTCAACAACAATCAATGGGTTTAGTGAGTCTCACAATTGGGTTCGGAGAAGCATATTTTAGGAACTATCTTATTAGTCGACAAACTTGATTCGTCACAATCTAGATGTAATGCATATTGAGAAGAATGTGTTTGACAATGTATTTAACACCGTGATGGGTGTTAAGGGCAAGACGAAAGATAATGATAAAGCACGGTTGGATATGAAAGATATTTGTAAACGTCCTGGTTTAGAGCTTTATGAATCACCTAATGGAAAGATTATCAAACCGCATGCAAAATACACATTATCCAAGAAGCGGGTTGAAGATGTGTGTACATGGATCAAGTCTCTGAAACTACCAGATGGATATGCGTCAAACATTGCAAGGTGTGTTACAGGTGACAAAATACAAGGGATGAAGAGTCATGATTATCACGTGTTCATGGAGAGACTCTTGCCAATAGCATTTCGAGACTTGCTTGATAAACCAATATGGGATGTTTTGACTGAGCTTAGTCGTTTCTTCAAAAGCATATGTTCAAAAACGTTAAATGAAAATGACATGGAAATAGTTGAGAAGAGCATCATTGAGATCACGTGTAAGCTTGAAAAAATATTTCCACCAGGGTTTTTTTGACTCCATGAAGCATTTGCAAATTCGTCTACCCTATGAAGCTCGTGTTGGTGGTTCAGTTCAATACAGATGGATGTATCCTTTCGAGAGGGTGATGGGAAACCTGAAGAGGAAGGTTAAAAATAGAGCATATGTCGAGGGGTCGATATGTGAAGCATACAGTTTTGATGAGATATCTATGTTTGTATCAGACTATTTTCCCGATGAAGTTTTGACAAAGGCCAATTGAGTTCCAAGACATGATGATGGGGGGAACGTTGAACTAAATGGTGGACTTTCTGTATTTGGTCTACCGGGTCGCGCTTATGGAAAAGAAAAACGCATATTCCTCTCTAAAGCAGAATTACATGCTGCACATACTTACATTCTTCTCAATTGCGAGGAGATTGAGGGATTGGTTAGGTATGCATGTAAAACTCATAATTAGCTTAATCTCATTGATGTATACTGTAATCACATATATATTGTTTCATATATATAATATATCTGTAGATCATTCGATGCTGAGTTAAGAACAAATCAACACGACATAACTGATAAAGATATTGAACTGAATCGGGATCAAAACTTTGCAAAATGGATAAAGGACAAAGTAAGTTATTTAACTTAATTAAGTCATTTTATTTAATTTATGAAACACTTATTCACAATGTCTTAAACAATTGTAGGCTCTTAATGTCGATACAATTCCTTCAAATTTACAAGTCTTAGCCATGGGCCCAGATAGAGACCAACTCACTCGTAATGGTTATAAAGTAAATGGCTATGATTTTCATACAAAGATATACACCATCGGTAAAAGAACAACTAATACTGGAGTGTTTGTTCAAGGAGATTGCTATAATGAGGTTGGTCGTGCCTTTTATGGGGAGTTGGAAGAAATCATTGAGTTGTCGTACAAGGGTACATACGGAGGTTAGATTAATCTGTTTAAATGTCGTTGGTTTGATTCAGAAAAAGGGATACGTGTCGATTGACATGGAATTGTCTATATTGACCTCAACAAAAGGACATATATGAATGCACCATTTGTGTTGCCAACTCAAACACAGCAAGTATATTATACTCGTACTCCTATTCGGAAAAGGGATAGAATGCCTACAGATTGGCAAGTTGTCATTTATACTCCTGCGCGCATTCGTGTCCAATTAGTAGAGGGAGAAGTCTACCAAGAGGAGACGTTACATAACCCTCATATAATAAATCTCGATGACAACAATCAACTCAACAATTTAGAGGGTGGAGGTGAGGATGTTGAATTGGATCCCGATTCAGTATAACACTTAGATGACAGTGATACTGAGGAGGAAGAGTTATTAAGTGACAACGACACTAATTCTAAAGTAGGGGATGGTTATGAATCTCCACATATTGTTGAAGAGGATTCAAAATCTGACAGCGAATTTCATTAAAATGTATGTTTACTTTAATTTGTATTCTGTAGAGTTATATATAAATGTTTACTAAATATTATTGACTTGTTGTATATACACGCATTTTATTTCAGTCGCTATTATTATGTAAGTCACATTAATATGTCATTTTTTTGAATAGATGGCATCTTCAGCATCAGCAAGGAAACGCGATTTAGGCGGGGGTCCAAATCAAATACCGAAGGCCCCAACTAATCCAGACGAGCGTATTGTATTACAGATTCGTCCTGATCCTACTAACACGTAAGTTATTAACCGTATAGTAATATTAAACTCAGCAATAATATTATTGTATATACTAATGTAAATTATTCTATATTTCAGAGATTTTGCAGATGTTAGGGTTGTGAAATGTATTTCACAGTTATGCCTACAAACCTGGCCTACCCCATCTATTCGTGGGCCAGCACACTGCTAGCCCCCCCATAAGGAGGCTTGTTGGCAGGAGTTCCAGGTATTTGTTTTTCCGTAATTTATAATTATTCTATTGAAATATTCTAATGTTTATTTTAATGTTATTATTGAATTTTTATTTTATAAAAGATACAAGTGGGAAGATTCACAGACCGGGATTATACAGACACTATTCTGGTAAAAGTGTGCTGTCCGCACCAAAGACAACATAAAGAAGGAACGGGAAAAGGCACTGTATAATGCCGGCATAGACCATCCTGGCCAGGCTGCGGAGTATATGCATGAGTACAACCCGTGGTAGTGCTCGCGCGATATTTAGGTTGAGATGTGTCAGCAGTGGTAGAGTGACGAATGGGCGAAGAAAGGGAGGATTGCTGCCAGGAACAGATCCGCAGGTGTAGCTGAAGGGGAAAAGGCAAAGGGTACATACAAAGGCGGTGGTATATCACAGACGCAACATTTCATGGATAGGGAGGTACAAAGTTCGTCAAATTTACTTTCTTCATATTTACGATAATTTATTTAGTATTTATTTGCATGACTAATATATTTATACATTTGTCATATTTGTGAGGATCCGAACTTTCAGGATTTCTTTAATAATATTAAATGAGAATTTAATTGATTAAATTATCAAGATTGTTCAAGTTAATTATTATTTTATGTGATTTAAGGTATGTGATGAGATTTAATTAGTAAATTAAATCTGTGCAGAGATTATGATAAATGGTATTGAATTTAAGTAATTAAAAAGTAAATAAATTGTTTAAAAATAATTTATTAAGAATAAGAGAAATTTCAGGTAAATGTACAATAAATTGTACAATTAAATTATTATAGAAGTGCAGAAATTATGTTTTAAATGAGGATATGTGTTTATGCTTAATTGTTATAATTATAAATGTTATGAAAATTAAGGGATTAATAATTAAATTAATCCGAAAATTTATGAAAAGTTAATGAGGAAGTTAGTAAAAATTGTAATTATTAATTTTAAATTAATTATGAATTATGGAGGAAGTTTAGAAATTAATTGAGAAGAAATGTAATTATATAAATTATATAATAATAATTATATAATTTATATAAGAAAATTAAAATGTTGTATGAAGGAAATAATAATTATATAAATTATATAAGAATAATTATATAATTTATATAAGAGAATGAAATTAATTAAGGGTAGAAGAAAATTTTATAGGTTGTATTTGTGAAAAATGGAAATTATTTAAAAAGGAATAATGTAATTATATAAATTATATAATATTAAATTATATAATTTATATAAGGAAAGTTAATGTGAATATTAAAAAAATTGAATAATGAATAAGAAAAAGGAATGTTTTAAGTTATTAAAAATTACATTTATGTATAATGGAATTATTATGACCTTTATGAAAAATAATATTTCGGAAACGTGAATATGTTAATGTAACATGTTGTCCAAGTAACGGAGTGAAAAATTATGAAAAATAATTTTTATATGTCATATGAATTATTTTATGATTTTTGGAGGTATAAATTACCTCATATAATTACAGGCATGGCGATATGCGTGTACAAAATTTATCAAGTAAGGTACCCAAAAATGGTCTAAATATTATTCATAAATCATATTATGAATTTTGGTAAATTAAAATAAATATTTTATATTTATTATATAAAATAATTATTACACGAGATAATTACGTAATGTATTAAAATTTTAATTGTTGCATGAAAATGTTCCGGAATCTTCTTGGTTGCGTGTGAGAGGCGGTGGAACCAAACTTTGGTTATAAAATTTAGTTAATTTGCTTGGAATTATAAAAGCCAACAAGAGGAAGGGAAAAGAAAGAAAAGAAAGAAAAAAATAATAATAATACCTCATCTCTCCATTTTCTTCCTCTACCATCCGAATGCTACCACCGCCACCCATGACCACGGTGAAACTCCATGGCCACAACCAAGAGGGAAGTTTTGGTGTCTTCAAGGAAAGGAATCAAGTTTGGAAGGTATAAAAATGAATTTAATTAATTTATTTTGTGTAATTATGGTGATAAAATAATTGTGTGGAAAATTAGTAAATAATTATTCCAAATAATTTTTGGATGTATATCTATGAGTTATATAATTTTTGGATTGATTATGTTGTGGAAATTGTGAAGAAATTTTGGTATTTTTGGCTTAAGTTGGTTTACTGTTCGCGAAGGGAAGAATTTTTTTTTTCTGGGCTGAGCCGCGCATTGCGCGCAGATTTTCGGAAACCACGGGTCGAAACGACGTCGTTTCTGGCACGCGGGGGAAGGAGGACCGCGCCATGCGCGGGGCTCGGCAACCGACTGAGAAACGACGTCGTTTTGGCGTCGGTAGGGGGGTCGCGCGCCATGCGCGGCCGACCATTGCGATGAAATTACGATTGTGCCCTGCTCTTTTCAGTTAATGCCGGTTGTGTCCCTAAGAGCGAGGAAATTACCGAAATACCCCTGGGCTTTCCGGAAAATTCCGGTTATGTCCCTATGGGCGCGAAAATTACCAAAATGCCCCCATAAATGATTTTTAATTGAAATAAATGTTTAAAAATTGTTAAAAATTATAGAAAAATACTAAAAATATAGAAATGATGTTTGGGAATTAAATTTAATATTTTTGTAAAAATATTAAATATTGGAGATTAATATTTAAATGTTTAAATATTAATCTAATAAGGTTACCATTTAGAAAATGGTTAAATAATATTTCGGACAACCAAAAATGCTAAATTTTATCCGGTGAGCCAGGTTGTCCATAGGGAATGTATTTAATATCAAGTTAAATTAATTTATTAAGGAACGAGATTAATATAATTAACCATATAAATTAATAATTGGCCCAGAGATGATATTAATTAAGTAAATTAATATCATAAAGAGATAAATAATTATTATCTGATTATTTTATGATCATAGGTTGATCGAGTTAAGGGTTTGAGCTAACAATTTAAATAACTGGACGCCAGGCAAGTTCTTCAGTCCTTTTTATGTTAAATGTTGGACTGTTATGATATGTAATTCTTGTTTTAAATGCATAAAAATTATGTGCTATGTGATACGTGTTTAATATGACCACAATGTGTACTTTGTGCAACAATATGAATATATATGAGATATATTGCTATAGTAGAAGCACAAGCACATAATGTATGACACACACCAATCATGATAAGGTATGTGCTACGTGAAGTATAACTGTTGAACTTGCTGAGCCGTTGTGCTCATTACTTGCTTAATAAACATTTTTGCAGGCAATGAAATAAATTTCAAGAATACTGGATTAAATTAGAGATGAATTGCCTAGAAGGTGGGGAAATGTTATTGTTATATTTTCCATTCAATGTGGATAATGTGTTAAGTTATATTGATGTTATGTATGTACGGATATGTCGAATCCAGACAGAATGAGTAAAATTAAATTATGAACTATAAATTTATGAGATAAATGTTACGATAGAGAATTATGCAATGGTTAATTATGAACTATGAAATAAAGGATAATTGTGGAAATATAATCAACATTAAAATTAAATGTTGAGCTTTATGGTACATGAAGGAAAGAAAAAGTAAAGGTTGCGATCCAGAGACTAGGATCCAGACGAAGAATTGTAAATATCCAAATATTCTAATACAATGATTGAATTGAGAAAAAAAAATTATACAAGAATTTTGATAATTGATGATTTTAAAGTCAATTAATGAATTAAAGAAGGTGATTAAAGATTTATTAACGGACCGAAATTCGGACGATAAGGCAAATAATGTATGATAAATAAGAAATTAAGGTAATAAGGTGGGTCGAATTTCGGGGTCGTTACAATATTTGTAGTCATCTAGTAGGTCCAGAGGTCAGACTATCAATTGGTTGGATGTGTACGTGGCCACTCGTGATGGTCTGCCTGATGCTATACAGATACAGGTAATTAAGTTTTTTTAACGTTACATGTTTATACATTAATTTTGACGTTACATTTAACTATTCAATGTATTACTTAATTACAGGACACTTAGAACCAACTAATGGATGAACGGTATCCCCTTGGTAGTGGTCGCCCGCCGATTGATCAAGAGTTGTGGGAAAGGGCGTCGATTCTCAAGAAAAACTTTGTTAAGGGCCAAGGACAGCGAAGACGGCCGAGTATTACTGCCTCTTGTAGCTCTGGTAGCCAGTCTACCCAAGCATCATACAATCCGACGCCACATAACACTGCAGACTGTGTTAGAGCCATATGCAGAGATCCTGCACTTCTGCATCAGCTGCAAGATCATTTGAAAGCGTTGAGCCCTGATTCATTAACAAATGCGGTGGCGACAACAGCAAGTCAGCCGGACCAGGAGGAGGAGACTGAGCAAGAGAAGGTAATATTATTACTTAATGCACCAAAATTATCAGTCAATAATACTATCTTGAACGTGTTTTTTTTTTTGTTACAGGAACGTGGCAGTTAGCTAGATCGATGAAGCAGCGAGCTACATATCATTCTTAGCTTTTTTATTTTATTCATTCTATTGTGTTACACATGAACGGTTAGATTTTTATCCTATTGTATATATTTATGTACTAAGATTTGATTAGATGTTGGTTTTATATTTATTTGAAATATATGTTATTTCATTTGGTTAGAATTTGATATTTGGTTGGAGATCTCAATTAGATCGTTTATATATATGTTATGCTGTGTTGGGATGTGTTTGACAAGTAAAAAAAAAAATTGGGAATCGAAAAAAACAAAAAAAAACGTTTTTCTGAAAAGAATAATCAACGACCGAATTCGGTCGCTAATAACCTGTCGCTACTACCCGGTCGCTATTCGGTCGCTTTTCGTCTCAAAATCCAATCGCTGATAATCATCTTATCAGTCGCTGATATCGGTCGCTGTTTATTCGGTCGCTGTTAGCGGTCGCTACACGTGGCGAATGTTGTCACGTGTGATGACTCAACTTAGAGACCGAGTCGGTCGCCATTTTCGGTCGCTGAAATTTCGGTCGTTATTGTCCGTCACTGATATGAATGTTAGCGACCAAACTATAGGCGACAGATATCAGCGACCGAATGCGGTCGCTGATGGACATTAGCGACGGAATTCGGTCGCTAATAAGCGGTCGCTGATAGACCATTTTCTTGTAGTGTCGCTTCTACCATTTACGCTTATTTTGCGTCTTTCGATCAACCTACAATTTATATATGAAATTGACATCATCATTAGTTATAATAACTATTACTTAGTCTTTATATAAGACTCTAACTTCAAATTTTTAACTCTTAAGATGTCCGACAAATGAACCCTTAAGTTCTGGACAAAAACCATAGCCCAAAATATAGTTCAGACATGTCGGGTACGCTTAACCAACTTACGCCTTCATTACACGTTCTTCATACGACCCACTTTTAATAAGTTGTCTAAATTGGTCACAAATAGACTATTTACATTGGTTTAATTCAATTAAACTTTCTTCTTTTACATAACTTAATGATTTGGACATTTAATAATGTACCAAATACCTTAAAATATTATATACCTTTGATAATATACAACTACATTCAAATATTATTAATCATTTAATAATATTTTAATCACCTATTAATATTATTAACATTTTAATAATATTTTAATCTTTTACTAATATTATTAATCATTTAATAATATTTTAATCATTTATTAGTATTATTAACCACTTACCATTAATTATAAATCATTTAATGATAAATTACAACCTTCGTAATAATTAAAGACTTAAACAATTACATGCAAATTGTTTACTCACTTTATTATCCTTAATTCCTTCACATTATTTATTTAATATTAATTAAATAAACAATTAACTCAATTAACTTTACTTGTTATTTAACATTACATAAACAATTATCTCATTAACCTTAATTCACTTTAATTATTAATTAATATCAACTAATAATAATTAATTAATTAGCTAACCGTATTTATTATTTAATATTAAATAGCAAATTATCATTTTATTCACTTTTTCTCCCTTTAATTATTATTTAATGTCCTTTAAATAATAATTAAATAATTAATTATCGCCTTCAATGGTACGGCCTACAAGATATGTAAGCTTAACATAACTATTAGTCCTAACAAAGACAATTTACAATTATTTATCTTTATTTAAATAGTGTGATTACCTTTTGTTAAGTTATATACGATGCCCAAGGCATTTCTAGGGCGTATATACACCTATGGACAGAAGCTAGGCGTACACTTGGGCATCTAAATGCCGGGTGTTCGAATTTTAACTTTAACTTTGGCTGTCGGAACCTCTCTTAGAAATTTCGTCATAACTTTGTCATACGAAAATATTTAGATGTGATTCTTGAGTCTAAACTCATTAGAATTACATGATCTATAGCTTTTCTTTAGATCACAACTCCAAATTTCAAATGGAACCAGACTCAAAACTGCTCAAGATGACAAAGTAAAAACTAACTTCACAAATCCTCGATTTTATTGGTTCAAACTTGAATAAAATAAAATCTACACATTCAAATGGCACCAACTCAGTGTTGTTGACCTCCTAACTTCTTGTTTTACAACATTTCATGGTTCGATCATATTTTTGAAAATGTTTTGACATGAAAATTAATATCGAACCATTTAAGGTTTCAAAATGACCTATTTTGCGGTAAAAGCCATAACTTCTTTGTTTTTCCATTTTTTTGAAAGTTTCAAGTTGGGTTTTCTTTAAAACTCATACACCTATCATTCAAGACTCATAGATCATAAAAACAACTTACACATTTCAAATCATAAATCATCAACCTAGATATTTAGTTAGGGTTTTAAAACTAATCATGCTCATACTACCATTTCTTCCATCATCTTCAAGCATGTTAGAACATATATGTAATGACCACGAATTTCATTAGTCGTTGTAATTATAATTAATAAATAATTAGCAATGAATTTAAAATTTTTGGTACTAATTAATTGTGCATTAGATAATTAAATAAATGTACTTATGTATGTGTATATTTATTTAAAGAATTAAAGTAATGTGTATAATTAATTAAAGCAAATCTAATTGAATTATATTTTAAATCCAAATGAGTTGTTAAACTAGGTCAAAGATATTAACCTAGTAGCCCATGTAATTAATTTAATTACTAGTCCATGTAACTAATTTAATAAGCTCAATGCTTATTTTAATTAAAGGTAGTATAGTAATTTAAATGCTAACCCAATGTGTTATTTAAAATGAGCCCAAACCAATTCAATGGATGAGCCCAATATATTTAATCTTAAGGTCCAATATGGAGCCCAATAAGAAGTCAAAAGTCAAAAATGGTCAACATTGTTACATATATGAATATATATATATATATATATATATATATATATATATAATTAAAACATTAAAAATAAATAAAAAATGGGTGATGAAATCCCATTTTTGCTGAGATTTTAGGGGGCCCACTTGGGGTTGCTTGATCTTGCATGTTGCTTCCAACTCACACTAAATCAAAGTTGGCCAACAACCTTAGTCAATCACAATGTCACTCACCTTGTCCATCCATGCAATAGTAAGCTTAATTAGTTTGTAATTTCACCGACGTTGGTTGATTAGGAATGTTAATGAAGTGTTAGTATAGTACTATATATAGAGCACTCCACACTTGTATCAAGTTTGCTAGTTCATTTCCTAGAGAATACAAGAGAGAAAGTGTGAGCATTTGAGAGATACACTTGGGTGTTGAGTGAAAAGGCTAGAGAAGGAGCTTGGTGAATGTCCACTAGCTTCACAACATATTTTGGTAGGAGAAGAAGAAGAGCACACAAGTCACAAAGGTTTAAAAGTGCTCTAAACTTCTCTTTATTTTATTTTTGTAGTCTAGAACGATTTTGAACGGTTAAAATCTATTTTTAACTGATCAAAACTCATTTTAATGGTCTAGAAGTATTTAACTATGTAATATATGTATATTCATATTTTTATGTGTTTATATCATGATTTGGTAGGTGTGGTAGGCTTAAAAATAGTAGAAATGTTCATATCGAACTTTACCGGTAAAACCTTAACGAAGCGTAAAATGTTTACGATTGTAGTTTAAAATGTACAAGTTGAAAAAATGATTTCTATGGCTAAAAAGTTATCTCTATGAGTTTTTAAGAAAACGCAACTTGAATGTTTCAAAAATGTGGAAAAATAAAGAAGTTATGGATTTTTCCTCAAAGCGTGTTGATTTTTAAAACCCTAGGTTGCATTGTGAGCAGTTTTGAGTATAGTTACGTTTGGAATTTGGATTGGTGATCTGAAGAGAAGTTGTAGAGGGGGAAATTCTGATGAGAATGGACTCAAGAATTACCCCAAAATATTTTAAAATGAAGAAGTTATGGCTGTCGGAGGGTCGAGCAGTCAAACAGTTGACTTCCAGACAGATTGGTCGAGCACACCTGCGCTCGGGACGGGCGCAACTGCGCCCGAGTGCACTGCCAATCAGCTTTTAGGCAGTCCGGGTCGAGTCGGGTTGGGTTTGTCCGGGTCGAGTTTTCTTTGAAAAATTAAGTTGAAATTGGTGTAAAATGAATATATTTGGGTATTAAACAAACTTATATGGAGTCTATTTGTAAATTAATGCCACCTAAATGTTTAAATTAAATGTTAAGGTTAACCTAATTTAAAAGTTAACTTTTGGTATTATTTAAAGAGTATTAAAATATTACTACATAGTTAATAATATTAATAAGTAATTAAATATTATGAAATGATTGATAATATTAGTAAGAGATTAAAAAATTATTAAATAAGTAATAAAATTAATAAGTTAATAAAATATTATTAAATAAATAATAATATTGGTAAATCAATAAAATATTATTTAATGATTAATAATATTAGATAATGAATAAAATATTATTAAATAATTAATAATATTAATAAGGTAATACAATATTATTAAATGATTAGTAATATTAGATAATGATTAAAATATTATTAAATAATTAATAATATTAGATAATGATTAAAATATTATTAAATAGTTAATAATATTAATGAGGTATAAAATATTATTAAATGATTAATAATATTAAATAATAAATAAAATATTACTAAAGGATTAATAATATTAGGAGGTGAATAAAATATTATTAAATGATTAATAATACTAGATAATGATTTAAAATATTATTAAAGGATTAATAATATTAGGAGATGAATAAAATATTATTAAATGATTAATAATATTATAAGGATGATAAAATATTATTAAATAATTAATAATATTATAAGGACAATAAAATGTTATTAATGGATTAATAATGTTAAGTGATTGATAGAAAAGATTAATAATATTAGAAGACTAATAATGTATTATTAAACGATTAATAATACTACAAGACTAATAAAATATTATTAAATTGTTAATAATATTATATAAGTGCATGAACTATATTAAATAATTAATATAGGTTCTTTGTGTTACTGGCAATGAGAAGAACATCCCTCTAAAGAAACCAGAGGACATAAGGACTGAAACAACTACAAACAACAATCCGAAAAGTAAAAATGCAGAAGCAGAAAAAAGTGATGGAAAACAAGCACTGCCTGCAGAAACTAAAGAAAAGAAACATGCATTGCCAGTAGAAACTAACAACGAGAGACAAGCATCCCCAGCAGAGTCGCCAGCTGTCGACGCCGGGATTTTCGTCGTTTTGTCTTTTTATAATTGAAAGCCCTTTCTAATTTTAGCCTTTAGATTAAGATGTGATTTTTTTGAAAAGGGTCGGTGTGAGGATCCAAATTTTCAGAATTATTTAATAAATTAAATAAAAATTTAATTGATAAAATTATCAAGGTTATTTAAATTAATCATTATTTTATGTGATTTAAGGTATGTGATGAGATTTAATTAGTAAATTAAATCTGTACAGAGATTATGATAAAGTATATTGAATTAAAATAATTGAAAAGTAAAAAAGTTGTTTAAAAACAATTTATGAAGGATAAGAAAAATGTCAGGTAAATGTACAATAGATTGTACAATTAAATGAAAATGCAGAAATTATGATTTAATTGAGGTTACGTGGTAATGTGAAATATATTAAATTTGATACATATATTTATATATGTGAATGTTTAATTGATAATTATAAATATTAAATTTGATACATATATTTATATATGTGAATGTTTAATTGATAATTATAAATTTCATTAATTATGAGAATTAAGGAATTAATAATTAAATTAATCCAAAGTAAGATAAAAGTTAACGAGGAAACTAAGAAAAGTTGAAATTATTGAATTTTAGATTTTATCAAGAATTTTGGAAGAAATTTAGAAATTTATTTAGAAGGAAAGGTAATTATATAAATTATATAATAATAATTATATAATTTATATAAGGAAATTAAAATATGGTATGAAGAAAATAATAATTATATAAATTATATAAGAATAATTATGTAATTTATATAAGGTGATTAAATGGAATAAAGTTGGAGAAAATTAAGAAATTATTTAAAAGGAGAATGTAAATATATAAATTATATAATATTAAAATATATATATAATTTATATATAAAGAAATTATTGTAAATATTAAAGAAATTAAATAATAAATAAGAAAAAGGAATGTTTTAAGTTATTAAAAATTATGTTTATGCATAATTAAATTATTATGACTTTTATGAAAGATAATATTTCAGAAACGTGAACATGTTAGTGTAACATGATGTCCAAGTAACGAAGTGAAAAATTATGAAAAAATAATTTTTATATGTCCTATGAATTATTTTATGATTTTTGGAGGTATAAATTACCTCATTTAATTACATGCGTGTACAAAATTTGTCATGTAAAATACCGAAAAAGGTATTAATATTATTCATAAATCATATTATGATTTTTAGTAAATTAAAATAAATATTTTATGTGTTTTATATAAAATATTTATTACACGAAACAATTACGTAATGTATTAAAATAAATTTTTGCATACTAGAATTGGAACTTTCGGGAGAAAGAAAGTCGGTGGACGTGTGGTGATTTTTAAAACTAAGTTACATGCAAGCTTATAAAAGGAAAGGAAAAGAAAGAAAATAAAGAAGAAAAAAAAAACACACATAAACTCTCTCTCTCTCTCTCATTTTTTCTCCCACCACCGAGAGCCACCACCACTACTCCCTTGCCGCCCGGAAACTCCATGGCCACCACCAAGAGGGAATTTTTGGTGTCTTCAAGGAAAGGAATCAAGCTTGAAAGGTATAAAAATGAATTTAATTAATTTATTTTGTGTAATTATGGTGATAAAATAATTGTGTGGAAAATTAGTAAATAATTATAATAATTATTCCAAATAATTTTTGGATGTATATATATGAGTTATATAATTTTTGGATTGATTATGTTGTGGAAATTGTGAAGAAATTTTGGTATTTTTGGCTTAAGTTGGTTTACTGTTCGCGAAAGGAAGAAGTTTTTTTTTCTGGGCTGAGCCGCGCATTGCGCGCAGGTTTTCGAAAAACCACGGGCTGAAACGACGTCGTTTCTGGCGCGCGGTGGAGGGCAGGACCGCGCCATGCGCGGGGCTCGGCAACGGGCTGATAAACGACGCCGTTTTGGCGTCGGCAAGGGGGGGCCGCGCGCGATGCGCGGCCGAGGTTTTGCCAAATTGACGATTGTGCTCTTGGGCTTTCCGGCAAATACCGACCGTGTCGTTTAACACACGAAATTACAGAAATGCCCCCGGCCTTTCCAGAAAATGCCGGATGAGTCCTAAGGCCGCGGAAATGACGTAAATACCCCTAGACTTTCCGGAAAATTCCTGTTATGTCCCAAAGCCACGGAAATTACTAAATTACCCCCAAAAATTTGTTTTAATTGAAATAAATGTTTAAAAATTGTTTAAAAATCATAGAAAATTATAGAAAAATAGTAAAAATATAGAAATGATATTTGGGCATTAAATTTAATATTTTTGTAAAAATATTAAATATTGGAGATTAATATTTAAATATTTAAAATATTAATCTAATGAGTTTAAAGGGTAGAAAAGGAATAAATGAAAATCCGGACAACTGATTATGCTAAAATTTATCCAATAAGTCGGGTTGTCCGTAACGAAGATATTTGATATTAAGTTAAATGAATATATTAAGGGAAGAGGTTAATATAGTTAACCGTATAAGTTGAAAATTAGTCCGAAAATGATATTAATTAAATAAATTAATATCATAAAGAGATGAATAATTATTATTTGATTATTTTATGATTATAGGTTGATCGAGTTAAGAGTTTGAGCTATCAATTTAAATAATTGGACGTCAGGCAAGTTCTTCAGTCCCTTTTTATGTTAAATGTTGGAATGTTACGATATGTAATTTTTGTTTTAACTGCATACAAATTATGTGTTACGTGATACGTGATTAATATGACCACAATGTGTATTTTGTGCAACGATATGAATATATATGAGATATATTGCTATAGTAGATGCACAAGCACATGATGTATGACACACACCAAGCACGATAAGGTATGTGCTACGTGAATCATAACTGTTGAACTTGCTGAGCCGTTGTGCTCATTACTTGCTTAATAAATATTTTTGCAGGAAAGAAATAACTTTCAAGAATATCAGATATGATAGAGATGAATTACCTAGAAGGTTGGAAACGTAATTGTCATATGTTCAACATTATAATTCAATGTGGATAATTTGTCAAGGTTACGTTAATATTTTGTATGTACATATATGTTGGATCTGGATAGAGCGAGTAGTGTTAAATTATGAATTGTGATTGTTCATGATGATGGTCAGGATAGAAAATTATTATGAATTATGAATTATGAAACAAAGAAAATTGTATGGATATGAACAATACTAAATTGTGAATGTTGAGCTGTTTGACACTAGTAAAAGAAAAGATAAAGGTTAAGGTTGCGATCCAGGGACTAGGATCGAGATGTAAGGATTTTAAATATCCAAATATTTTAATACAATGATTAAATCAAGAAAAAGAAAAATTTATATGAGAATTTTGGTAATTGATAATTTTAAAATCAATTAATGGATCAATTAAGGTGATTAAAGATTTATTAACGAACCGAAATTTGGACGTGAGGAAGATAATGTATAATAAATACAAAATTTAAGATAAGAATAAGGGTCGAATTTCGGGGTCGTTACAGTCGGCTTAGTGTCGACGGGGTTTCGAAAGGTCGATTTTATAATGAGCCAGTTGACCAGAATCGCCAGTTGGTATATTTGAAATGGATGTACCAACTCATCCGAATTTTGTTTTCGTAATCGCTGGCTCATATGTGACTCTGATTCAATTGGTCCACGAACCGAGATTCATAGAGTTCGGGGGCTTGCTTAAGCGAGGGGAATGTGTTAGGCACCCCCCGACTTCCGTAAAACACGGTTACCGCAATCTCGATATTTTCCTATCCTTTTAAATCCTAAAATGTGTGTATGCGCGCGTATATGTGCGTGTGTGCCTAAATGAATGTTTGTGGTGAATTTTTTGCATAAAAGTTGCTTTGATTTTATATGGCAAATGTGTTTTATCGAGAAAGTATTTTAGACGTCCTTTGACCCAAATAACAACGCTTCGCTTTTTATAATAAAGATTGATTTTAATTTCGAAAATGATGAGGGTTTTTTATTAGATGTCATTTTCAGAAAACAATAGTTTTTAAACTTTTGTCAAATAGGAATCGAGACTATACATTGCCTTCTAACAGTAAATATAAATAAAATGAAGGCAACTTCTAGAACTCTTTAACCCTATGCACAAAGTTTAATGAAAACGTTTATTTATTTTTTACGAAAACATCTTTTATGACATTTTAAAAACCAAATGTAGCCTTTTCGTCAAACAAGGATCAAAGTTCGTCAAAACTCTTAATTTTTAAACCTCGTGAATCTAATATCCTAATTTGATCATTTTTAGAAAATCTTCATCGTTTGCCTTATTTTGGAAACCATTTTTTGTGTCGTGAATTTAAATAAGCATTCAAAACGTGTCGGGGCTATCCGTGGGCATGTGAGTCGTCTAAATAACCCCAAACACCCACAATCACATATTTTTATTATTACTGGGCCTTAACCCGATCACGATTTGGTAAGTCTTTAAGGCCCGATATTACATATATACAACCATGAATCCTATCTAATGATTACATACACCCAAAAATGTCCATCATCGAGATTTGATCACGACGATCTCCTCCCTAGGCTCACAGTTACCCAAATCACTGCATGACCAATACTACAGCAAAATCTAACAATACTAAACTCATTACGGTACTATATGAATCACAAATCTCAATGCCAACACTACAACTATCTATGAACACAACGAACGATATATCACCGTACGGATGTCATCGGGGCATTAGGAGGAAGTTACGTTCCAATGGAACCCTCGCTAACGACCCCTAACCCACGGATCATCATCATCATGACAACATACTACATCAAGTAATCCAAAACACGAAATTATACTAACAATACAAACAATAAAAAACCCAAGAAAACACCCTTTTCACCTTGCAAAGTGCCGATTAAAGCTTCTTATTTCACGAATCGGACAACACCACAATAACACTCGACTAATTAGCAAGAAAGGATGAATTTTTCACTCAAATCTAACCAAGAACAAAGCTTTTTCTCTCCTCCCGCGAACTCTCTCTCTCTAAACTCTATTTCTTTTTCTTCTTTTTTTCTTCTAGGGTGGAAATGGCCGCTGTATAATGCTCCGCAGGCAGCCGCAGGTGCATCTGAGGCTGGGCTGCTAGCCGTCCATGCCGAATCCTCGGCTACCGGGTTGTCTTCTCGAGCTGCGCACTGTCCCTTTTGTCGGTGGCCGCAGGTGCATCCGCGGCTGTCCGACTTGCTTTTCTCGATTTCCGTGCCATGCGGTCTTAATTCGCCAATTTCTGCGGTATTATTTTGGAAGGCTGTTCTCTGATGCATAAATTGCTCTTTGTGCTTGGCTTCCCGGTGAGCGAGACCCCCGAACATCGTAAGCGTAGTGGCCATTAGTCGCCTTTTGTGATCAACTCAGGTTTTTCTGGATCAACTGTTTGTCTTGCCTCAAGTGACCGGATGCTCGTTGTCCGTTGTGGCGGCTTTGACTGTAAATCATTGGGGTGGCTTCGTGTTGGGGTCCACCCTCCTTTTCGCATGTCGGGTCAAATGACGATTTTGCCCTCCTGTCAGGGTTAGTACATAGGCGCAAAATTTGGGTGTCTACATAAGTCATGTATACAAAGTCCATTAAGTAATCAACCAGTTCTAAATAAAACATTATCATTATAAACAGAACAACGATTGTTCATTATTATAATGTCAAAAACCCTTCCTTGTCATCACATGGAACTGAAACAATGTTTTTAAGAACTGGAACCTAGTAACAACTTACTAACTTAATAGGTTGCCTGTAGGCAGTGCTAAACTATGAGTTTCTATGGCTAATCCAGCAACATTTTCTTCATTCCTCAGCACATGATTACTTATCATTTGTTTAGCTTTCTACTTCTGCTTAGTCTCTTCAACGACTTGCATATGTGAGACCACCAGCCAGAATCTAATTCCTAAGTAGAAACTTAACTTATAGAAAGTTCTATTTCATTATGAACAAATCTATATCTGTAGCTGAAGTTTCACTAAACTTCTTCTACTTAACTACTATAACTCTCTTGCAGTTGTTCTTCCAGTGTCCCAGCTTATCGCAATGAAAGCAAACTCCTTTGCCCTCAGGATCACTTTTATTTATGTCCTTTGTTTACCCTTTCTTTTGCCTTCTACTCTTTCTGACTCCTCAGAAATACCTTTGGCCATCTTCCTTCGCTTAGAAAATTCATCTACGAGTAAGACTTGATTTTACTAGGAAAGAAAGTGACTCTCAACAGTCTTCAACATATTTAAGCAAATCAGTTAAACTGACTTCTAACTTATTAATGTTTGAAGTTCACAACATATTGTGAATTAGAGTCAGTGAGTGACTGCAAGATCGAATCTTGACTCAACTCTCCATCCTTGACAAAACTGGTTGTCCTAATTGATCAATCCAATTAATCATCTTTAGGACATGTGTCTTTTACTGTAGTGTCATTGGTTATTATAGATCCGAAGAGCTCCTTAGATATCTTATATCTAGTTAACCTACTTTGCTCATCGTACAACTATTGGATGTGCAGCAATATAGTAGGTGTATCCATTTTTCTCGTGTTGACGCTGTAACTCAATACTTATGGATGTGAGCATGATACATTGAGCCACATTTGCATCATCTTGCCATTTAAAATAGCAATCTCTTCCTTAGAGGCTTAGTCTACAACGTTTGTAGGAATAGGCAAATTAAGGACATTTGCTAGTTTTTCAGCATTGAGAACTATTCTCAAATTTGTTTAATCAATCCGAACAATTCGGTTCGATTAATTATTAGCATACATTATGCTATGCAGTGTTTAGTGAATTAAAACATAGCAATATTCTTTAAGTAAATTAATAACAACATTAACATGCATTCATTTTATTAATTATCAAAATAAATTAGGTCTTTATTTAAAATGGTGTCTCCCACTATTTTCTACAAATTATATTACCCTCTTTATATAGTTCGGCAAATTTAGTTAAAAATTTGCTAGTGAGAAAAGGATCCTATCGACATAAGTACAGCCTTGTGTGTGCACAACAAACTATAGTTTATTCAATAGGTAGACAACTCATTGTCAATTACATCAACATGTAACTCCTTTGTATTTTGCCTCTTAGATTATTATGATCATGTGTGTGCACATCCAAATCAAAATTATCTAAGTTAAGTCAAACCTAGCACTTCCATATAAGTGAAGAGAAAAATACTGCCCTTGTGTGTGCACAACAAAATAGTAATGTTCAATTCATTTATAAGCATCAAATGTGATAAAACAACATCTCAAATAATTGATATAAGCCTTGTGTGTGCACAACAAACGTATATTGACTATTTGATACTCTATCGTTTTATCATGCTAGAAGGCGACGTTCGATATTTTGAATAAATATCTTTGAACGTTACAACTTAATATTATGAGTAGTAGAATAAATAAATTAGAACAATTCTAATTTTATTTAATTGAATTAAACTCCTTTAATTCATGAATTAAACATTTTAATTCATTTTATAAATAATATTTATTCTACATCATGAGGGGTTTGTTAATATTAAATGTCTCATCTTGTTTAGCGCGCATGCACATATATATATAAAATACGCGTCATATTAATTAACATGCGAAGCATGTTTGATAATATATAATATATATAAATAAGCATGCACATATAGAATACTATATTCTACTTGGATTGATTATGGATTTTTATTCTAGTTTGGTTTATTCGAGCCACCAAATAAACCAAATGGTCAAACCTAGGGTGCAATAATAAATTAAATTAAATGTAACTATTACATTTAAATTCGGGCTCCATTACAAATGTAATATCCCGGATATTTAAATGAATTAGAAATAAAATATTTAATATTTAATAAAGGTTGGAGTTTGATAACCTAGTAGTGATAGATAAATAGAGGTCCAAATTTAATTTAACGGACTAACTTAGATATGGTGATATCAAAATTTTTGATAAGTTAGCAAGTAAAGTGATAATTCAATAAACTTGACTAACAACAAGTCTAATTAAATTAAGAGAATTAATTAGTGGAGTTATGTAATTATGCGACGTGGTTGCGTGTAAATTAAATATGTATTTATATGAATATATATATATATATATATATATGCGTGCATATTTAGTAACATAATTTAATGGTTAATTAAATTGTGGTAAATAGATAGATTAATATTAAATTAATCCGAATTGAATTAAAAGGTTTATTGTGGAATTAATTTATTCATTAATCAACAATTATGCAAATTGTTGATAAATTATTTGTGAGGAATAATTATGTAAATTATATAATTATAAATTATATAAAGTAGTTGAATTAATTAAAGGAGATTAGTAATTATATATATTGTACAATATTTAATTCCATATATATGTACATATATATAAAGGGTTTAAATTAATTGAGAAATTTTAAATAGTAATTGAATATATTAAATGAATATATTCTATAATTAAATAAATCATTGTAAATGATTTATGGGATTGAGAAATTTAATTATACAATTATTTGTGTAATATTAATTAAATAATTAAATAAATTATTTAAATAGGAAATTGAGTAAATATATTATTATTTTAATGTATTTTCAGGTAAATGGAATTATTTCCATAATTGATGAGAAATAAATTATTTAATGTAAATGTATTAAATAATTTAATTTATGGCGTAAATAATATATATTAAATTATATATTGTATTTATTTAAATTTCATAATTTATTGTGAAATTGTTTTTGAGGTAAGGTGATGTGTATAAATAATATATATAGATTATATATATTATTATTAGCAAACACACTCTAAAGTTTTAATATCAAAATAATTGACAAGTTGTCATTAATTAAATATTCAATTAAATTGAATATAATGAGTGAATTAAATATAATAAATTAATTAATATGATTATTAATTAATGTAAATAATGTGAAATATTAATAATAATATTTATTAGTCCATTTAGTAATTTAATACTTATGGGTTAGAATGTTTAATTATTTATTCAATCTAATTATTTATTTAATCATGGATTGAATAATTAATGTGTAAATTATTAAATTAGCCCAACATGGGTCAATTAGTAGCCCAAGTGGAGAATAATAAAATTTGACAATTTAGTAGCCCAAATAATTTAATAGAAGCCCAATTGGTATTTTAAATTAAAGCCCAATGATTGGCCCACTTGGAAAATACTTAATTTAACTATTATTAATTTAAAAAGTGACTTGGACAATGAATTTGGGACAAGAAAAGAAGAAGTCAGCCGACATGTTGAATGAGGGAGAGAAAATTTGATTTTCCTTGTTTATTTTAGTTTATTATTTATTTATTTAAATTAAGGTTGCTTGTTTGATTTTTTTAAAATACATGGACCATCCCTCTTTTCACCAACTTTAGTCCTTAAGCCATTTCTTGTGCAAGTATCCAATATAGGTGCATGATGGTCTAGATTAATAGATACATATGTGTATCTAATATTTTGTAAGAGTATACTTACAATTTTGGAAATTTTTGTAGTCATTTCTTCTTCTTCCACTTTTCAAGTTAGAGAGAGTTGAGAGAAATAGCTTGGGTAAGAAAATATTTGAGAGCATGGAGAAGGTAGAGAAGGAGATCTTGGTGCATATCTTCAAGTTGCACAACCCATTTTGGAAAAAAAATGAAGATAGCCATTAGAATGAGGTAATGGTTATTTTAAATCTACCTTTGTTTTAAATTAATTAAACCATCATGTTGGTATAAATATGTTAATATAGTTAGTCATGTGTATTAGTAATATTTATGCCATGCTTGAGTTTAATATGCTTGGTTTGTATTTTGGTATATTTTATATGCTAAAATATGTATTTAATAGTGTGTAAATAAGTTTTGGAATTTATGTCCAAAAATATTTTTATAAAACTTAGATTTAATGTTATAATATTATAGAACATTAAATCATGAGAAAAATAAAGTTTGAATAACTCAAAATGGAGTTATACACAAAAAGTTTTGATTTGTGGTAGTTTATGTGATGTAAAAAATTTTATAAAATTTTTTAATATTAAATCATGAAAAATTAAATTTTCATGTTATAAATTGATATTAAGTTATTGGTAATTTTTTCGGATTTTTAAAGCTTACTTGAAGGTATAATTTTTATTAAAGTAGTGTATTAAAACTACTATTCACAATCTGCTAAGGGGAAAGAAAAAGGGGGTGCCGCGCAATGCGCGCGACCCTGTTCACTGTCGGCCGCGGACCGAAGAACGACGTCGTTTTGGCGTGTAAGAAATTTCTTCCGCGCGCTATGCGCGGAAGCCAGCTCGGTGCCCATAAAACGGCACCGTTTGGGACCAAACTTTGTCGGTGCGCGCAATGCGCGGTAACAGATTTTTTGCCGGAAATTACGATACTGCCCCTCCGTCCGATTTTCTGTTTAATTACGAAATTGCCATCGGTCCGGTTTTTCAGTTTATTTACGATTTTGCCATTCTGGATAATTTAAATTAATTTAAATGTTTTAAAAATTAATTTAAAATTATAACAAAAATATTAATAATACAAAAATGATATTTAGGTATTGAATATTATATTTTTCAAATATAATAAGTATTTAGGATTAATATTTAAATGTTGTAAATATTAATCTAGTTAGTTTAATATTATATTTTTTTTCAAATATAATAAGTATTTAGGATTAATATTTAAACGTTGTAAATATTAATCTAGTTAGTTTAATATTATATTTTTTTAAATATAATAAGTATTTATGATTAATATTTAAATGTTGTAAATATTAATCTAGTTAGTTTAATATTATATTTTTTTTAAATATAATAAGTATTTAGGATTAATATTTAAACGTTGTAAATATTAATCTAGTTAGTTTAATATTATATTTTTTTTTAAATATAATAAGTATTTAGGATTAATATTTAAATGTTGTAAATATTAATCTAGTTAGTTTAATATTATATATATTTTTTAAATATAATAAGTATTTAGGATTAATATTTAAATGTTGTAAATATTAATCTAGTTAATATTATATCTTCTGAATTTATGATTAAACTAATTATTATTTAATTAATATTAAATAATAAACAAGGATGATAAATTAATTAATTATTTAATTACTATTAAATAATAATTAATGACAACTAAGATTGATTATTTAATTATTTATTATTTGATTAACTTTAAATAATAAATAAATTTAGTTAGTTATTATTTATTATTAAATAATAACTAATGATATTTGAGTATTTACTATATAATTTTATTATTTATTATTTAATTAACTTTAAATAATAAATGAATCTAGTTAATTAGTTATTATTTATTATTAAATAATAACTAAAGATATTTGATTATTTTTAATATAATATAATTATTTATTATTTGATTAATTTTAAATAATAAATAAATCTTGTAAGTTATTATTTATTATTAAATAATAACTAAAGGTAGTTAATTACTTACTATTTAATTAATGATAAATAGTAATTAAATGAAATTAGATTTAATGGAATAAAGAAAGTGTCTTTTAACTCTTTTGTTTAAACAATTATAATAAATTGTTTAATAGTTTAATAAGTGTGCAACACTTGAAGAAAAATATTTTCTAACTTATTAAATTATTAACCTAATATGATTGAGGGTCTATAAGGTTAATAATATTGTTTTGACTGATGTAAATTATGTGTTAGTACTTATGTGATAGATAAGTTCCTTAGTAAGTGTATAGTTGTGCAAATACGCCGTATTAATTATTAGACCAACTTTATTGATGTTAGGTCTTTCAAAGCCAGTTAGTTAAAGCTAGACATTTATTGTAGCTGAGCAGACAGGCAAGTTTCCTAAACCCTACTCAATTTATATTCGAGCAGGATATATTATTTTATTGTTCAAGTTCCTAACTCAAACTCAAGTTGTTACGTTTCAAGCATGCTATGGTTTAATTCTGTATAATTATTCCACCTCTTTAAATTGTTGATTCGCACATAGTGCATGTTGCATGTGTTCATCAGGTATGAAAGGCTGATCACCTTCATTACCATAAGGTTCAGTTAAATTTGTTCATGGTCATTATTGACACTCAACATTAATTAATTTAGTCATTCAATTATTGAAATTATGACTCGTACTCTTTCACAATTATTATATTGTTGAAAATTCAAAAGCTTATTCTTTCTTTCAATCATGATATATCATTATCGTATTTAAACTTGCTGAGCAAAGTCGTTGCTCACTCTTGCTATATCATGATAACAAATTTCAGAATAATACGAATGTCCAAGGAGAGACGGAGACAGAAGCAACAGACAAGATTATAGTGTTATGCATTATAACTAAATTGTTATATGATGTAAGTAATTTTGTAAACCTTTTTATGAATCTAAAGGTATATATGTAAGTTAAGGTTAGAAACCTTGGGAAATGTTGTAGAATAAATAATTTATGTTTATATATTCCGCATTAGTTATAGAACGTGTATGAAGATGATGTATCGTGACGTACCAAGTCTAGGGTTAAAGGAACCCGGATTTGGGGTCGTCACAACAAATGGGTCTTCATGCACTCCTTGCTTCTTTGTTCCAATTCTTCAAAATAATTCTCACTAATCCTATTACAAATTATCTATAATAAATAGAAACCTTGATTAACAGTCAAGGGGAAGTACATAGGAGGGAGATAGAATTATATATAAGAAAAATTAGAAAGACGATGTACGCAGACCCCATTTATAAAAACTCATTCATTAATGCATTTAATTAAAATTAAATCCAATCACATTGGTCAATAGTCCATAATCAATCACATTTATTATCATCTATATCAACATATATATTAATAAATAATATTCATCTCATGAATTAAATAAATCATTCCATATATGTATCGGTATCATTTAATGGGCAATTTAAAGTTGCATGAAATCCAATTTCATATTTAAAATAAACCATTTATTTTAATTAAAAATCATGTAAAAATAAACTATTTATTTTTATTATATTTTTGTAATTTTTAGATTTTTAAAATTACTCAAAATAAACCATTTATTTTTTTAATATAAAAAATCTGCTCAAAATACAAAAAAAATAACATTGAAAATCTGAAATTGCTATCATTACGAAACTGCCACTGAAAAACGGATTTTCGTTATTTACAGAAATGCCACCGCGTCCCAGAAATTACCAAATTGCCACTGAGTCGCGAAATTACGATAATGCCATCGTCAAGCAACCCGCGCATGGCGCGCAACCCACACACCCGCGCATTGCGCGCTAGAACTAGTCCCGCGCATTGCACGTGTTCCTGTTTCTGCGAATTGCGCGCCTGGGGGGGGGGGGGGGGCACTGTAGCATCCGCATAAATTTTAAAAAAAAAACTTTTTTTTTCTTCTTTTTTTCAAAGCACGGTTTTTGCAATTTATTTTCAATACCCATGATTTTATACAACAAATTATGCCCAATAAATTGTTCTAAACATATACCCACACATATATGAAATTAAAACAATTAATAATTCGCATAAGTTTGGCTCTTGATGCCACTGTTGATTTGCAAAAATATGGCATACATATAATCAAATTATATACGCGCAACGGAAGCAAGAAAAATCAGATTTTAAAAATTTTGTACAAACCAATAACCCGGATCTTTCTTATGCGACTATTATTAATTTAGGAAGGATAAAAGAATTTATACCTTTGTAGAACCAAGCTTCCACGGGTACAAGTTCATCTCCCTTTAATCCTTCACGTTCTTCTTCAAATTCACCGATTAGATTCCACGGATCAATGTTAGCTCCCTGTCGACGCCGGGATTTTCGTCGTTTTGTTTTTTAATAATTAAAAGCCCTTTCCAATTTTAGCCTTTAGATTAAGATGTGAGTTTTTAAAAAGGGTCGGCTTAGTGTCGACGGGGTTTCGAGTCGATTTTATAATGAGCCAGTTGACCAGAGTCGTCAGTTGGTATATTTGAAATGGATGTACCAACTCATCCGAATTTCGTTTTCGTAATCGCTGGCTCATATGTGACTCTGATTCAATTGGTCCGCGAACCGAGATTCATAGAGTTCGGGGGCTTGCTTAAGCGAGGGGAAGGTGTTAGGCATCCCCCGACTTCTGTGAAACACGGTTACCGAAATCTTGATGTTTTCCTATCCTTTTAAATCCTAAAATGTGTGTATGCGCGCGTATGTGTACGTGTGTGCCTAAATGAATGTTTGTGGTGAATTTTTTGCATAAAAGTTGCTTTTGATTTTATATGGCAAATGTGTTTTATCGAGAAAGTGTTTTAGACGTCTTTTGACCCAAATGACAAGGCTTCATTTTTTATAATAAAGATTGATTTTAATTTCGAAAATGATGAGGTTTTTTTATTAGATGTCATTTTTAGAAAACAATAATTTATAAACTTTTGTCAAATAGGAATCGAGACTATACATTGCCTTCTAACAGTAAATTTAAATAAAATGAAGGCAACTTCTAGAACTCTTTAACCCTATGCACAAAGTTTAATGAAAACGTTTATTTATTTTTTACGAAAACATCTTTTATGACATTTCAAAACCAAATGGAGCCTTCTTGTCAAACAAGGATCAAAGTTTCGCCAAAACTCTTAATTTTTAAAACCTCGTGAATCTAATATCCTAAATTGATCATTTTTAGAAAATCTTCATCGTTTGTCATATTTTGGAAAATCGTTTTTTTGTATCGTAAATCAAAACAAGCATTCAAAACGTGTCGGGGCTATCTATATGCATGTGAGCCATCTAAATAACCCCAAACACCCGCAATCACATAATTTATTATTACGGGGCCTTAACCCGACCACAATTTGGTATCGCTTTAAGGCCCAATATTACATATATACAACCGTGAATCCTATCTAATGATTACATACGCCAACAAATGTACATCGTCGGGATTTGACCACAAGGATCTCCTCCCTAGGCTTACACTTACCTAAATCGTTGCACAACCAACACTACGACAAATCTAACAATACTAAACTCATTATGGTGCTACATGAATCAAAATCCTAATGCCAACATTACAAACTATCCATGAACACGACGAACTACATATCACCGTACGGATGTCATTGGGATATTAGGAGGAAGTTACGTTCCGATGGAACCCTCGCTAATCGTCCCTTAATCCACGGATCCTCAATGATATTACCACATACTATGTTAAACAAATCAAAACACCAAATTTACAATAACAATATAAGCCAAAGATTTAAAGAAAACACCCAATTTCACCTTGCAATACACCAATAAAAGCTTTATATTCCAAGATTTGAGCACAAACCACAAGAAAGCCTAACTATTTGACCAAAACTAACAATTTATCACTCAAAAAATACTCCACCCGAGCCTATCTCTCTCCTTCTCGTGTTCTTCTCTCTCTAAAACTCACCAACCTCCTCTCTTTTTTTCTCTCTCGGGTGGAAATGGTGTTGTATAGTGTTCAGCAGGCAGTCGCAGGTGCATCTGCGGCTGGGCGCAGGTGCATCTGCGGCTGGGCTGCTAGCCGCCCGCGCCGAATCCTCGGCTGCCGGGTTATCTCCTCGAGCCGCGCACTGTCCCCTTTGTCGGTGGCCGCAGGTGCATCCGCGGCTGTCAGGCTTGCTTTTCTCGATTTCCGTGCCACGCCATTAGTCGTCTTTTGTGATCAAATCAGGTTCTTCTGGATCAACTGTTTGCTTTACCTCAAGTAACCTGATGCTCGTTGTTCGTTGTGGCGGCTTTGACCATAAATCGTTGGGGTGGCTTCGTGTTGGGGTCCACCTTCCTCTTATTTATAGATCTAGTCAACCCTCCTAAACTATTTAGGATTAGGGTTTTAATTTAATTCCCAATTTAATTAGGAATTAAATTAATTAATTACAATTCATAAACCATTTAGGAACTTAATTATTTAATAATGAGAGTACTTCTTATTAATTAATTACTAAACTGTTTAGTAACTTAATTAATTAATATAATTATAATTCCTAAACTATTTAGGAACTTAATTATTTAATAATAATATTACTACTTATTAATTAATTCCTAAACCATTTAGGAACTTAATAATAATAATAATAATAATAATAATAATAATAATAATAATAATAATAATAATCCTCTTATTAATTTATAATTAGTATTTCTAAAATACTAAATTATAAATATTAAGTTATTTAATTTATTCTATCACCATAGTATAAATTAAATATACTTAATTTATTGATACAATTATGTCATCCACTTCTAAAATAAATATTACTCTTTTGCGGTGTGACCCTTTAGGTTCTCTATATTAAACCGGTTGTATAATAAATAAATTAGAACAATTCTAATTCATTTATTACGAATTAACTCTTTAATTCAGAATAAATAATTATTCCACAATAAGGGTAAGCCCCCTTAGCGATTAGTCGACTTTCCAGATAATATAAATTTCAACATTTAATCGTAAAAGAACCTTTCAGCAAATAGTTACCATACAATTCAATCCTTCTACCATACAATGTCCCAATCAAATATAAGACACGGAATTTCTGTCAAGTCTTATTTATTTGATTTTATGCATTTCAATTCACAAATACACAACTCTAGTTAATGTAAATTAGAAACTCCTTTCTAATTTCATTCAATCATGGCCAGGGATTTCTGAGTTATCACTTATTGAATCGCATAGGACATTCTCTCCCTTTACTGGAAGTGGTAGATCTTTTGTTGATCATTCACCTATCTCCATGTGTACCTTATTATACCCAAGCATATCCTTTGATATACCAATAGGTCTTAAGGAATATGTCAAAGTATAACTTAGTACACACAATATACTATGATGATCTCAAGTCCAAGGATCACTTGTACGATTATCACATAAGGAACTCCTATTGACAGACAAGTAAAACTCCATTAGGTGTTCCTTGAGCGAGTCACGTTCAGTGAACTTATTCTCTAATAAGCACCTACATACTCGATTTAGTGTCTCTACACAAATGATTATGAGATCAATCATCCTCTTCATAAGAGCAAGCATAGTATGTATCAATCTATCTGGATCTACTAATCCCATTTTTAGTGATCCAACGATTAGGAACAATTTTAGTTTTGAGTTATCTTGAATTTAGATCTCATTAGCATGATCCTCATCATGGTTCTAAAAGCATTGCTCGAAAACTATGGGTTTATCCATTTGATTATTTCAAGTAATTAATCATGAATAAAGAAATGTCTTGATACTTTTATTAATAAATGAACAAGATTACGAAGTATATGCTTATCACATCAAATGTGATTGGCTTGAGGGCATACTACTTTCACATAGGACATGAGAGGACTGATCCCCTCAAGTGTCCCGTTATTTTTAACAAGGTGTCAAACAGTGTATGTCTGTTCTACCTTAGTAGCAGTTCACGGTCATTAAAGACCACTCAGCAGTAAAGAGTCAATCCATTCTTATATTGAACATTGATTCTTGATATCTTTCACAATTGTTATTGTTGAAAACCTTGAAGTTATTTCCCTTCATCATGATATGTCTTATGTTGTTATTTATAAACTTGCTGAGTCATTTAGTTACTCATTCTTGCTATATCATGACTATATTTTAGCTAAGCCCGAATGCTCTAAATCAGACAAAGGCAAGGGGAAAACGAATGCGTAGATTAGTAGATGCATGCTAGTTTTAAATTACTATTATGTAATTACTGTGTAAATCTTTTGTATTTCCCTTAAGATATGTAATGTTACGATTAAGGTTAATAGACCTTGAGAAGTGTAGCGTTTTTATAAGGAACCTTTTGTATTATTCTGCGAAATTTAAATGCAATTTATGTATTTAATTGTTAGTAAGTATTGTATAGTGGAGAACCAAACCCGAGGTTATGAAACCCAGATTTGGGGTTGTCACAATATATCTAGCATGTTTAACTATATATATTCTTCAAATAGACTCTTTTACAACTAACATGACAAAACATACTACAAACAATAATCTACATCTATGAAGTAAAGTTTTGAGATGAGAAAACTTTTAAACCTTATAAATCTTGAATGTTTGATATTGCTAGCTCTCTTCCTTCTTCTTCAATGAACCTCTAGAATAATATCTCACACACATGAACACTCAAGGTGTATCACTCAATCTCTCAAGAACACTCTCGAGCTTCTCCTATTTTCTCTCTGTAATATAAGAACACTAACAAATGCCAAACTCTAGCAAATGAAGTGTGACCTCCTATTTATAGAACTCTCATAATATTGATTAACAATTACTAATCATCCAACATTAGTCAAATTAGGACTAATCTAGGCTTACTATAACATGAAATGACCACTTGAATGACACTTTGATTGACCATATGAATGACTAGGATGGTTGGGAAGTTGTTAAACCATTTTTCACTCAATTAACCAATGTATGATTAATTCTCTACAACATCCAACCCATGGTTACCTAACAATTCTATCTTGGTAAATTATATACATATATAATTATATCTATAATATTCTTCCTACAACTAACTCATGCATAGTTAAATCTTTAATTTATTTACTACCTATGGTTACTCAATTAACTCATCCATAGTTAATTCTAATCATCATATCCATTCACCTAGCAATTAACCAATGTTTGTTTACTGCTCTCTCTTGTCTACCAACTAAGGTTATTCAATTAACCCTACATTAGTTAATTCTCTACACTTAACCATATTTGAAATTATTCTCCCAACATATTGACTAATATTTGACTTTTAAGTGTTTGGGCTACATAGTTTACTTTTCATTGAACTCTTTATTTAAATTATTTAGGTTACCCAACGCAACTCACACATCTCTACTAACTTGGGCTAAGCAATTAATTCAATTGGACTTATATTAGTTACCTCTTGGACTGTCATTTAACATAGCACTTGGGCTTATTATTTAATTACTCACCTTTATGCAAGTATTCCCATATTGGGCTAACACATATAATCCTTTTGGGCTAGTCCACTAGTAGTAATTAAATTACTTGGACTCTTCATGAGGCTAAATCCTTAAATTTATTTGGACCTCTTTATTATTACCAACAAGACTTACAATAATTAAAATATTGTACTTGTTTTAAATTCATTAATGGACTCTATACTATAACTTGATAGTGAAGTTAATTAATGAATTAATTAGCTTTTTATTATTCTCATCCTAGACAATCATTCTAGATTTTCTATAACATTAACTCATAATTAATATAATTAACCTAATTAATTATATTTCACAATGTTCATTCTTGCTCCATATTAAAACTAATTAATTTATTAGTTTTGTTGAATATTAATTTACTCATCTTCTTATTTGGCTAAAAAACACATTTTAGGTATAGCTGTATTAATATAACCACATTCACTTCTTAATTGAATTTATTTTTTTAATAAATTCTCTACATGCATCATTTAAGATCTTATCTATAAATCTTGTAATTATTTGGGATATTACATTGACCTTCCTTAATTATTCCTTTTAACTTAATGTTTTAAAGTGTGGTTTTACTTTGTAATTTTTAATCTTTTCTAGTAGGTGTTGTTGTACTAGTAATATCTTCTATGACTAAAGATCTTTTAACTCTTAAATCATCAAAACTTATTATGACTGTACCATCTAGGTATTGTCTAACATTTTTTAGGTTTATTATGTTACTATTGACTGGCCTTTATGGCATTTCATTTTCTAATATTCATTGTCTTTGGAGATCTATATCTCTCTAAAGAATAGTCTTTGGGTCTTGGATATTGACATTATTAGTACTGTTTTGAATTAAAACAGTCTTATCTTTAGGACTTTTACTAAGTGCTTTAACATTTAAATTTGTTTTCATTGTTTTATAATAAATTCTAAATATCAAATCAAGAGCTTGGGATTCCTCAATCATTTGAGTGATTTCTCCAGTTGTTTTGATATAAAAAGTTAATGCTTTTAATAAATGTGGGTTATTTAAACTTAATATAAAGTCTGGAAAGCAATTGAAATGGATTGGTCCATTATGCAGACTAGATTCTATTATGCCTAAAATGCTTGGTACATAATTTAAATATCGTGCATCTCGTAGACATAATAATATGCTCGAATTAATTCCTTTAATGCTTAAAAGTTTTACTGAACCTTGAATTAGACCTATATGAATAAAATTATATCCCTTAAATCTATATTTTTTTAATTACTTCATTTGTTAATAAGGAACATTTTTCATGTTCTTTATTAATTGCATAAACTTTTTCAACAGTTTTAACATTGTAATATGATTTAAAATTATCAGAAAAAGTTGACTTATATATTTCTTTAGATGAAACATTAGGTATGTTCCAATTACCAAAATCTTGACTTAGGTTATCATAATTATATTCTTCCTGATTAACTATGTCTGGGATTGAGGACAAAGTTACTGATCTTGAACTAACTGATGAACTAGATCTAAAAGTCTACTCATTATTACTGATTATTCAAAAGGTTTTTATCTTAAAACATTCCGCTTAAATTACCCTGCCTACCATAAGTAGACACATACCCGAGTTCTAAGTTCCCTTAACCTACACTGCTCACCCCTAGAGACTTACCATGGCATTACAAGACTTATGGCGAACTAGGTGTTCTACAATAAGTAAGGTGACTTAGTTTGGAGTTTAAGAATAAAAAGTTTTGAATAAACAGAATAAATAAATTAACTAAATAAATACGAAGATCAATAGTAGAACAAGATGAAACTTAGGTTTTATTGATTATGATAATTTAACCTATGGTGGTATAATTAGTCAAATCCAAAAAACATGTCTTAAAATGTGTATTGATTTTAAGATTAGTAAACAGACTAATAAAGACAAAAATAAAGCTAAATATGAATTAGGTTGTTTATTGAATTTGAAAACTATATACAAATGAAAGACACATAAACTGATAATAGACTTACTACGGTTTACAAGTTCATTGGATGTAGAGGGGAGAGATGAGAGAGAAAAAAAGATCAAAACCAATCTGCCCTCTCTCAATGACTTAGCCTTCCTTTTATAGAATAAGGAAAAGACTATTACAAATTACTATTTAAAAAGTAAATGATTACAGACATTTTTTACTATTGATCAATAGTGGCTTTTTTACTATTCGAACGCACTGAAGGCAATCAGGGCATCAACTTTTATGAAAAGCAACATCGGATACTAGAAGTGGGTCATTTGGTGCATTTGAATGACTGGGGACAACCACTGGGGGCACCTGCTTTTGGTGGATAAGCAGCAACTTTTTGACTAAATGCACATCGAGTGCATGAATTCTGACAAGCAGCATTAGATACCTTAATTATGGGCCATTAGTACTCTGGTTGATTATTCAAATGGATCTTGGGCATCCTCGAGATTGATGCTTCCATATGGATCATCATTGTTACTAGAAGTGGAAACTGTCTTCTGAGAGGAAGAAGTTGATGAGCAATCACTTTCCTCATGAAGCTTATTAACTCTTTTTTGAATGGCTTGAGCTAAAAGTTTTAACTCAGAACTGAAACAATTTTTAACATTAGAAACATCAATAGAACCAGAAGGACTGGGACTATAACGTTTCACAATAGATTTACTGAAAGAATCTTTAGTCTCAATATATTTACTAGAAGAACCTTTAGCAAGAATATATTTAATAGAATGAATTGGAATAAGAGGAAATTCCTTTTGAACTTGGCCAATTATTCTTTCTATATTAAATTTATTCCACCATTTGTCTAAAAACATACGGGTAACCATGGTTACTTAACTGATCTCATTAATAACAGTTTTCTGATATGGTGAATGAAAAATATGTTCTACAACTGGCATATGAATATTATACTGCCATTTAAGAATCCATGGAATTTTGTATTTACTCATAAATTGGAGTAAAATAGGAATGTCATCATACCTAGGGTTATGAATAGCACGATTTTTGTAGTGATGAACATGTGACTAAAGTGACTCGGGGAAGATATCAATGGAGGTCCATATCTTGACCACCAAAGAATAAACCAAAAGGAGATTTAACTCTTAAATTTATGATCAAATTGAATAAACCAAGAATGGTTCATTAACTGATTTTGGTATAAGAAAATCTTTTGCCAAGCTTCAATGTAATCATAATAATAAAAATAATTACAGAGACAATGTTCTTTTCCTTCTACAAGGGGACGAAGATCAGAAGGGTGTTTTTCCAACTCAAGAATGGAAAGAATTTTCTTAATATAGAGTGAGTGAAAAATAATCTTTGAATCATCATTTTTATCATAAATGGGCTTAATAAAAATTGACTTGGTATTAAGAAGGACATCCTTATAAAACGTTAACGATTTATAAGGGGCAAAATGAACGAAATGCCAACTAGTTGGAAAGAACTGGGAAGCAAGAATGACTGGATCATCTTTGGGCTTCATAAGAGGTTTAATATGAAAAAGGTTAACTTCATAGTCTGGTAAAAATTGCGAAGGCTAATTAGATTTTAGTTGACTAGGGTTTGAAGCCTGTGAGGGACTCCAAAAGGGATTAATAGGTTTATACCTACTAGCCAAAATAGTATTATAGGATTTTGAGATGGTACCAAAAATTTGATACCTATTAACTAAGTCTACAGAAGGGACTGAGTTAACTGGATAATGAAACATGATTCCTTTATTTTTACTGGATTGACCAACAACAGGGGATTTTCCTCGACCATGACCACTTGGGCCACCTCTTTCACTCATTTTAGTGTACCTGTTTGAAGAAAACTCTCTGGTGAGAAAATCAGGAATTGAATTTTGACTACCTTTAATATATTCAATATCAAAATTAAAAAAATACTTAATAAAGCTTGCCATCTAGCAAAAATTTATTTAGATGCAATATTTTCTACATCTTTTTCTAAAACATATTTTGAAATTTACAATCAAGTCTAACTAAGAACTTTTGATTTAATAAATCACTTTGAAACTTATTAATGCATAATACTAAGGATAAAATTTTCTTTTTAATAGTAGAATAATTTACTTGGGTATTATCTCATGCACGAGAATAAAATGAAATAATTTATTCTGGTGAATTAGGATTTAGCTTTTGTTTGAGTATTCCTCCTAATATAATTTTAGAGGTATCAGTTTCAATGATTTTAAATGCATCTGGGTTTGATATGTCAAGACAGGGAAGTGTCTTAACATGCAATTTTACCTCTTAGACAATAGAAGTATAAACATCAGTCTAATGAGGGGGATTACTTTGAAATCGTTCAAATAACGGCTTACAGACTCTCTGCAGATTTTTATAGAATTAACCTATGTAATTAAGGGAACCTAGAAATCTTTAAAGCTGACTTTTATCAAGAATTTTATATGGAAATTTGCTAGCAAATTGTATAGCTCTAGTAACTGGCTGAATTTGATCATACTAAATAGTATGACCTAAGAATTTAACTTTTTATTTGAAACAAACAACATTTTGACTGGGATAGAACTAAACCATTAGATTGAATAGTTCTATAGAATGAATTTAAATGTTCCCAATGTTCATCAATTGAGTTGGAAAATATAAGAACATCATCAATGTAAACAATGACAAAATGACTGAAAGGGTTTAGAATATCATTCATGATATTCTGTAATTCACTAGGGGCATTCTTTAATCCGAATGGCATAACATTCCACTCATAGTGACCAAAGAGGGTAGTAAAGGCTGTTTTATTCCTATCCTTTTTATGAATTTAGATCTGCCAAAATCCACTCTTAAGATCAAATTTACTAAAGGCTACTGCTTTACTTAGCCTATTAATCAAATCTTTCTTATTTGGTAATGGATATCTAATCCATTCAAGGACTTTATTAAGGGGTTTATAATTAATAACTAGACGAGGGATACCTCTCTCTATTTCAGCGTTCTTAATAACATAAAAAGTTGGACATGACCAAGGTGATTTACTATGCCTAATTAATTCTTTTTTTCAAAAGATCATTAATTTTAGTTTTACAATAACTCATTTGTTTATAACTCATTTGTATAGGTCTAGCCTTAGTAGGAATTAAACTTTTTTTAAACTCCTTAGTATAGGGAAGCTTAACAATATGCCTTTTTCTATGCCAAAAAACATGTGATAAGTCAGAACAAACATTCTTAGACACGTCATGAAAACCTTTTATTGACTTCTGAAGATTATTACTTTGTAACTGTTCTTCAATCTTTTTGTACCTAATTTCATCTTTTAGGTATTTTAAATAATTTGTCTTATTATTTAAGATATTTAAACTTTTAGAAATTGACTTATCTTGAATAATTCTCAAATCTTTATTCTTAGGTTTATTAATAAATGGAAATGTTACCTCTTGACCTAAGTGTTTGCTAGTTAAACCATTTGTATTAGTAGTAAAAGGGTATAATAAATATATAAATGGTAATCCTAAAATAATCTTATCTGTCATGTTTCTTATTAAAACAAAAGATATTTCAAAACAAACATTATTTTGACAGATATGAGCTTTAGGTAATTTATAATTTATATCTATTTTACTTCCATTAGCTGGAGTCATTCTTTCAATAGTTTTTACATAATACCTAGTTGGGATTACACCTTCTTGAATACAATTCAAGTCAGCACCAGTATCAACAATGGCTGGAATTTCTATAGTGAATGTTTTGTTAATAGTTATAGTGACTTTAATATACCATTTCTGAATGTTAAGATATTTTAATATCTTTAAAGACAATCCTTGTTGACTAAGGGTTTCATTATCACTATCTGAGTTATTAACTTTAGAAGTTTCAACTTCTTCTGTATCCTTACTATCTGATGAGCTATTAACTAACAATGTATCATTTTCTTTAACCTTATTAATTTCATTCCATAATTCAAGGATTTCTGATTTTAATTTAAAATTTTCTCATTTTAAGTTATTAACTTCTTGATTTAATCCAAGTAGAGTTATCTCTTTTACCGAATTTTTAAATCTTTCTAAAGTTTATTAATACTAAAAATAAGTTTTTCTTTTAATTTATTTACTTTGTTAGTTGGAGTATCTTTATTAAAAAGATCTTTTAATTGTTTAGTATATTGTATTTTTAATTGAGGATCAAATATTTTACTAATTAAATCAATTAATATACTTTATTCTTCTTCATGTCTACTTAAAACATTTAGAGTTTTATTACAACAAGTATCAGTACATCCTAAGGTTACTTTAGGGGTTCGACTAGATTCACTATCTAAAGTGGAAGTGTCATCTAAACTACTAGAGGACAGAAAATAAATATTTTCATATTCATTACTACTAGAATCATTTTCTATTCTCATTAACTCGATTATTTGATTACTTTCTTCTTCAGATATTTTTAATTGTTTTAATTTTCATTTTAACGTTGCATTCGTTTTTATAATGATCTGGTTTACCACAATTATGACAAATCGCTTTACTCTTATCAAACCCTTTGTAACTTTTTCTTTTTATAAGGCTTTTTATAACTTGTATTTTTAGCTGACTTCTTATAATAACTTTTTTGTTACTATATTTTTTATGTTTTTCGAATTTATGTTTTTTATTATTTCTATATTGACTCTTTTCCTAGAAGGAGCAATAGGGGGTAAACAATATTGTTCACAAAAATATCCTAATTCATATTTACCTTTATTTTTGTCTTTATTAGAATGTTTACTAATCTTAAAATCAATACACATTTTAAGACATATTTTTTGGATTTGACTAATTATATCACCATAGGTTAAATTATCGTAATCAATAAAACCTAAGTTTTTACTTAATTCGTCACGAATTTTATGTGCAAATAAATTGGGTAATCCATTTATAAATTGTTTCTTTCTAGAAGGTTTACTACTCTCTTCACGCATCATGACTCTAGAAGTAAAAATATATTTATACCATCTGAAGTCACTTAAAGTGGGACAAGTAAGATTACTTAACTGATCATGAATCCTATTAATTATATTACTAGGAGTACCAAAAAAATATTTTATTATTGTATAAATTAAGGTATTAACTCCATCTGGGGAACCTCCACTGTGAGGACCTGAATTTTCAGAATCTCTTTAATAATATTAAATAAAAATTTAATTAACAGAATTATCAGGGTTGTTTAAATTATTTGTGATATTATGTGATTTAAGGTATATGATGAGATTTAATTAGTAAATTAAATATGTGCAGAGATTATGATAAATTGTGAGGAATTAAAGTAATTGAAAAGTAAATAAATTGTTTTAAAATAATTTATTAAGAATAAGAGAAATTTCATGTAAATGTACAATAAATTGTACAATTAAATTATTATGAAAATGCAAAAATTATGTTTTAAATGAGGTTATATGGAAATGTAAGAAATATGAATTATATATGTATATATATGTGTTTATGCTTAATTGTTATAATTATAAATGTTATTAATGATGAAAATTAAGGGATTAATATTTAAATTAATCCGAAAATTTATGAAAAGTTAATGAGGAAGTTAGTAAAAATTGTAATTATTGATTTTAAATTAATTATGAATTATGGAGGAAGTTTAGAAATTAATTGAGAAGAAATGTAATTATATAAATTATATAATAATAATTATATAATTTATATAAGGAAATTAAAATGTTGTATGAAGGAAATAATAATTATATAAATTATATAAGAATAATTATATAATTTATATAAGAGAATTAAATTAATTAAGGGAGGAAGAAAAGTTTATAAATTGTATTTGTGTAAAATAGAAATTATTTAAAAAGGAATAATGTAATTATATAAATTATGTAATATTAAATTATATAATTTATATAAGGAAAGTTAATGTGAATATTAAAGAAATTGAATAATAAATAAGAAAAATTAATGTTTTAAGTTATTAAAAATTATATTTATGTATAATGGAATTATTATGACTTTTATGAAAAATAATATTTCAGAAATGTGAACATGTTAATGTAACATGTTGTCTAAGTAACGAAGTGAAAAATTATGAAAAATAATTTTTATAAGCTATATGAATTATTTTATGATTTTTGGAGGTATAAATTACCTCAAATAATTGCATGCATGGCGTTATGTGTGTACAAAATTTGTCAAATAAAGTACCCAAAAGAGGTATTAATATTAATTATAAACCAATTTATGATTTTTAGTGAATTAAAATAAATATTTTATGTACATTACATAAAATATTTATTACACGAAATAACTACGTAATGTATTTAAATGTGAAATTGTGGCATGAAATGTTCCGGAATCTTCCATGTTGGCTGCGTGAGAGAGAGGCGGTGGAACCAAATTTTGCTATAAAATTTGGTTAACTTGCTTGGTATATAAAAAGCCAACCAAAGGAAAATAAAAGGAAAGAAAAGAGAAATAATAATACTCTCCCTCTCCCTTTTTCTTCCTCTACCGTCCGAACACCAACACCACCATCAAGCAACCACCATGATTACCACCAAGAATGAGAAGAAGAGAATTTTTGGTGCCAATAAGAGGGATCATAAGCTACAAGGAAGGTATAATTAATTTTGGTGATTTATGTTAATATTTTAGTGTTAAAATAATTGTTTGAAAAATAGAAAATAATTAGTATAATCATTCTAAATAATTTTTAGATGTGTATCTATGATTTTTATGATTTTTGGAGTAGTTTTGTGTGAAAAATTTGGAGCAAAAATGGAAAAAAAATTAAAAGTTGACGCACTGTTGCACGCTGAGGAAGAAGATGAATAGGAAAAAAAAAAGACGACCGCGCATTGCGCGCGGTCAGTTTCCGGACCCGTCGTTAAAACAACGTCGTTTGGGGGCAGAAAGGGGTTGCCGCGCCATGCGCGGCTGACATTTCATCCGCCAAAGGCCAAACGACGTCGTTTAGCATGGGCGGAGGAGCCGCGCGCTATGTGCGGCAGACCGAAAAGGGTTAAAATTACTGTTTTGCCCTTGGTCTTTCCGGTAAATACCGAACGTGTCCTTTGGCACGATAAAATTACGATTATGCCCTCGACCTTTCTGGAAAATGCCGGATGTATCCTTAGGGGCGCAAAAATTACGGTTAAGCCCCTGAACTTTTCTGTTAATGCCGATCATGTCCCTAAAGCCGCGGAAATTACTAAAATGCCCCCAGAAAGTGTTTTTAATTAAAATAAATGTTTAAAAATTGTTAAAAAAATTATAGAGAATTATAGAAAAATACTAAAAATATAGAAATGATGTTTGGGCATTAAATTTCATATTTTTGCATAAATATTAAATATTGGGGATTAATATTTAAATACTTTAAATATTAATCTAATAAGGTTATAATTTAGAAAATGGTTAAATAAAAATTTCGGACAACCAAATATGTTAAATTTTATTTAATGAGCCGGGTTGTCCGTAATGAAGATATTAGGTATTAAGTTATGTTAATATTTCAAAGGACGAGGTTAATATAATTAACCATATAAATTATTAATTGGCCCAGAGTTGATATTAATTAAGTAAATTAATATCATAAAGAGATAAATAATTATTATTTGATTATTTTATGATCATAGGTTGATCGAGTTAAGGGTTTGAGCTAACAATTTAAATAACTGGACGCCAGACAAGTTCTTCAGTCCTTAAATGTTAAATGTCGACTGTTATGATATGATAATATTTGTTAAATGCATATAAATTATGTGTTATGTGATCTATGGATAATATGACAGTTATGTGTACTTTGTGCAATGATATGAGATATATTGTTATAGTAGAGGCACAACACGTAATGCATGACACACACCAAGCATGATAAGGTATGTGCTACGTGAAGTATAAACTGTTGAACTTGCTGAGCCATTGTGCTCATTACTTGCTTAATAAACATTTTTGCAGGTAAAGATATAAATTTCAAGAAATATTGGATTATGACGGATTTTTCCTAAAAGGTTGTGAACGTTATTATTAAACGTTTATATTATAATCCAATGTGGATAATTTGTCACAGTTATATTGATGTTTTGTATGTACATATATGTTGGATCTAGATAAAACGAATAATGTTAAATTATGAACTGTGATTGTTCAAGGTGATGGTAAGGATAGAGATTATTATATGTTTATTTATGAATTATGAAGCAAAGAAAGATTTTATGGATATGAACAATATTAAAATTTGAATGTTAAGTTTTATGATATTGGTACAGATAGAAAAGAATAAGTAAAGGTTGCGATCTAGGGAATAGGATCCAGTTATAAATATTTTAAATATCCAAATATTTTAATACAATGATTGAATTGAGAAAAAGAAAAAAAAATTATACCAAAAAAATTGTACTTGATGATTTTGAAATCAGCTAATGGATCAATTAAGGAGACTAAAGATTTATTAACGAACTGAAATTTAAGGAAGATAATGTTACATAAATATAAAAATTAAGGTAATAAAGTGGGTCGAATTTCGGGGTCGTTACAGTTGGTATCAGAGCTAGAGGTTATAAACTTTAGGTAAATAATACCTTAGGCTATAACCTAAGTAAGAAAGAGTACACTTAGTTGCGTGTTTTGAAAACCCAAGCGTATGGTAAACTCGTGACTCATGATTATATAGTGGAGCCCCTTTAGCGAATGGGCGACTATGGCCTGACTAGGACAAACTCCTCAACCATATGATTATGGTAAGTTCCTAAGTCCAAATACGTGATAAGTTTGATGAACATGGGGGAAATTAGAGAGTTATAAGTTAAGAAATATTGACTGAGGTTTAGGAAATATGAAAGATATAAGATTATAAGGAAGAGATAAAGATGTTAAGAAAGATTTGAATGAAACGAATTGAGAAAAATTTATAAGTTCAATTAATAACATATCTGAAAGAATATTTGAAATGATTCAAAGATAAATCTCAAAGATAATCAGGGGACACCTGATTTAAGCAATAAAGATAAAAGGAAATCTAAAGAGCATAGAAAGAGATCATAATAACATGATCAGGAATGGTAAGAAGATCGTACTACGATACGATCACGAGAAAATAGAAGCGAGTAAGAAGTAGGTTGTCAAGCAAGATCATGATGGGATCAAATGGAAATGTGAAATAACAGAGAGACCTGTTAATGGTCCAAAAGGTGTATAGTACTATGAAATAGTACAAGAAGAAATCAGAGAATGATGAGACATGAATGACAGAAATATTATGATAAGGGGGTAGAAAGCTTGGGTACGAAATTTCAATTGAGGACTCATGTGGTGACTGAGTGACACGATCCTTTGTATGGGCGAGGGATTTGTGTTTACTTAGTTACTATGTGATAATCATTGAAATGTTAGAGTTGCGTTAGCAATTTTGATAGATAGATAATATTAAGTTTAGGCACGAGTTCTTAAAACTCATGCATATGGTAAGTCCATGACTCATAATCGTATGGTATGTTTTGAGACCCTCAGCATATGGATAGTCTTTGATTTATTCTCAGACTACATATTGCTAGGACAAGCTTCTAAACTCATATTCTTATGCTAAGTTCCTGGACTCATAATGTGTGGTAAGTTTGATGAACTATACGGGGGTATAGAAATGTTGGAGTAGTTAGAAAATTTTTGTATAATGGTAATAATAGTCCTAGCAATAAATTAATTAAGTAAAGAAACTGAAAGTGAATGTTAGGGAATTTAGGATATTCCCATTCTTCTAGCTTTGCTAGATTTCGAAAATTTTGGCCTCAAGTTGATTTGGCACGTGTATGCTTTGAAAAATATAAATGAAATTTTTAAGCGATTTAAAAAGTCTCTATGCTACTTGTCTCGGCTAGACAAATATGTTTTTAAATCAAAATGTATTTCAAAAGAATCATCCAGGCACCTTTTAGCCCGGTGCAGATGTGATGAATGACGGAATGCTCAACGTGTTGTTGAGACGGTGCGGTAATATTTCGTTATAAGATGATTCAACACCATAAAGTATGGTTTATGGTGTAGGAATTATTAACGACGGAATCCTCAACGTACTGTCAAGATGACGCGGTAACATGAAGTCATAAATGATTTTGATTTTTGAAGGTATGTCAGAACTATAAGTCAATGCCATTTGACTCGGCATGATATTTTGAAAAGTTTTGACATGATGAATGTTTTAAAATTTTCTGCGGATTATAAAGTGTTAAAAGTAAGTCTATGCTAATTGATCTAGTTAGACAAGCGTTGAAGAAATACAAGTCAAGGCTATTTGATTCAGCTAGACAAATTTTGAAATAAATTTATTGAATTCATAATCTTTGAAAGTTATAACCAATCAAATTACTTTTGAATGAATCCTAACGCTGAGATGAACAAAGAGATTAAGAATATTGCAGGTTGATCAAATGATCACCTGGCATAAGGAAATACTGGCATTACAGATTGTTCTACTGGCGTGCCAAATTACGGATTAAATATACACCACTTTAATGACAGACTGATCCACTGTCAGGGTTTGCAGTATGAAGTACTCGGGGAGCGAAGTACTGTAAACCGGAATAAATGTTCATTCAGCATATCATGAAAGTTTTCCTAAATAAAATTTTGAATTCCTCTACTCTTATGAAGATTGGATGGTAGGATGGGGTAGTATTATTTAAGTGTGAATGATAATGGAAGCAATAACTGTGAAGTAAAGAAATTATGAGATGTGATGGATTAGAGAATTGCAATGTGCAATGACTGCGAGAAATGAAGGGAAGAACGATATGTGGAATAAATACAAAAAAAATTGTGTTTGTTACAAATGAATGAGATATTAGTACATAGAAATTTCGAGGACAAAATTTATTAAGGAGGGGTGAATGTGATACCCCAAGATTTTGGAATAAAATTTCAAACTTAGTGTTGAATGATAGAGGTTTCAAGGAATGATTTATGGAATGTGAAGAAGATTTATATGAATGAAGGAAAGAATGATGAATGTGTAAATATCAATAAGGTGGAATAGAAAATATGAAATAAGCGGATTGAGTAAGGGTAGGTATGATTAAATAAATGAAATTTTTCTGAGAATGAGAAACAATCTTGATAAGTATATCAAGAAATGAATTAATGTAGTATTAATAAAATTTTAGAAAATTATAAAATGTAATATTACAATGAAATTATGAATTAAGTTAAGAATTTAAATATTCTAACAGTTATGATTATTATGATGTTATCCATGTGAGCTGTGGAAATTAATGAGGAAAAATATGATTATTATGGATTTAGTTGTTATTTATCAAGATAAAGGCATAGCAAGGCGCTATAAATAAAATACGTGTGATTATTATGGCAATTATGATTCCGAGGATGGAATCCTGTTAAGGGGGAAAGAATGTGAGGACCCGAATTTTCAGAATCTCTTTAATAATATTAAATAAAAATTTAATTAACAGAATTATCATGGTTGTTTAAATTATTTGTGATATTATGTGATTTAAGGTATAGGATGAGATTTAATTAGTAAATTAAATCTGTGCAGAGATTATGATAAATTGTGAGGAATTAAAGTAATTGAAAAGTAAATAAATTGTTTAAAAATAATTTATTAAGAATAAGAGAAATTTCATGTAAATGTACAATAAATTGTACAATTAAATTATTATGGAAGTGCAAAAATTATGTTTTAAATGAGGTTATATGGAAATGTAAGAAATATGAATTATATATGTATATATATGTGTTTATGCTTAATTGTTATAATTATAAATGTTATTAATGATGAAAATTAAGGGATTAATATTTAAATTAATCCGAAAATTTGTGAAAAGTTAATGAGGAAGTTAGTAAAAATTGTAATTATTGATTTTAAATTAATTATGAATTATGGAGGAAGTTTAGAAATTAATTGAGAAGAAATGTAATTATATAAATTATATAATAATAATTATATAATTTATATAAGGAAATTAAAATGTTGTATGAAGGAAATAATAATTATATAAATTATATAAGAATAATTATATAATTTATATAAGAGAATTAAATTAATTAAGGGAGGAAGAAAAGTTTATAAATTGTATTTGTGTAAAATAGAAATTATTTAAAAAGGAATAATGTAATTATATAAATTATGTAATATTAAATTATATAATTTATATAAGGAAAGTTAATGTGAATATTAAAGAAATTGAATAATAAATAAGAAAAATTAATGTTTTAAGTTATTAAAAATTATATTTATGTATAATGGAATTATTATGACTTTTATGAAAAATAATATTTCAGAAATGTGAACATGTTAATGTAACATGTTGTCTAAGTAACGAAGTGAAAAATTATGAAAAATAATTTTTATAAGCTATATGAATTATTTTATGATTTTTGGAGGTATAAATTACCTCAAATAATTGCATGCATGGCGTTATGTGTGTACAAAATTTGTCAAATAAAGTACCCAAAAGAGGTATTAATATTAATTATAAACCAATTTATGATTTTTAGTGAATTAAAATAAATATTTTATGTACATTACATAAAATATTTATTACACGAAATAACTACGTAATGTATTTAAATGTGAAATTGTGGCATGAAATGTTCCGGAATCTTCCATGTTGGCTGCGTGAGAGAGAGGCGGTGGAACCAAATTTTGCTATAAAATTTGGTTAACTTGCTTGGTATATAAAAAGCCAACCAAAGGAAAATAAAAGGAAAGAAAAGAGAAATAATAATACTCTCCCTCTCCCTTTTTCTTCCTCTACCGTCCGAACACCAACACCACCATCAAGCAACCACCATGATTACCACCAAGAATGAGAAGAAGAGAATTTTTGGTGCCAATAAGAGGGATCATAAGCTACAAGGAAGGTATAATTAATTTTGGTGATTTATGTTAATATTTTAGTGTTAAAATAATTGTTTGAAAAATAGAAAATAATTAGTATAATCATTCTAAATAATTTTTAGATGTGTATCTATGATTTTTATGATTTTTGGAGTAGTTTTGTGTGAAAAATTTGGAGCAAAAATGGAAAAAAAATTAAAAGTTGACGCACTGTTGCACGCTGAGGAAGAAGATGAATAGGAAAAAAAAAAAGACGACCGCGCATTGCGCGCGGTCAGTTTCCGGACCCGTCGTTAAAACAACGTCGTTTGGGGGCAGAAAGGGGTTGCCGCGCCATGCGCGGCTGACATTTCATCCGCCAAAGGCCAAACGGCGTCGTTTAGCATGGGCGGAGGAGCCGCGCGCTATGTGCGGCAGACCGAAAAGGGTTAAAATTACTGTTTTGCCCTTGGTCTTTCCGGTAAATACCGAACGTGTCCTTTGGCACGGTAAAATTACGATTATGCCCTCGACCTTTCTGGAAAATGCCGGATGTATCCCTAGGGGCGCGAAAATTACGGTTAAGCCCCTGAACTTTTCTGTTAATGCCGATCATGTCCCTAAAGCCGCGGAAATTACTAAAATGCCCCCAGAAAGTGTTTTTAATTAAAATAAATGTTTAAAAATTGTTAAAAAAATTATAGAAAATTATAGAAAAGTACTAAAAATATAGAAATGATGTTTGGACATTAAATTTAATATTTTTGCATAAATATTAAATATTGGGGATTAATATTTAAATACTTTAAATATTAATCTAATAAGGTTATAATTTAGAAAATGGTTAAATAAAAATTTCGGACAACTAAATATGTTAAATTTTATTTAATGAGTCGGGTTGTCCGTAATGAAGATATTAGGTATTAAGTTATGTTAATATTTCAAAGGACGAGGTTAATATAATTAACCATATAAATTATTAATTGGCCTAGAGTTGATATTAATTAAGTAAATTAATATCATAAAGAGATAAATAATTATTATTTGATTATTTTATGATCATAGGTTGATCGAGTTAAGGGTTTGAGCTAACAATTTAAATAACTGGACGTCAGGCAAGTTCTTCAGTCCTTAAATGTTAAATGTCGACTGTTATGATATGATAATATTTGTTAAATGCATATAAATTATGTGTTATGTGATCTATGGATAATATGACAGCTATGTGTACTTTGTGCAATGATATGAGATATATTGTTATAGTAGAGGCACAACACGTAATGCATGACACACACCAAGCATGATAAGGTATGTGCTACGTGAAGTATAAACTGTTGAACTTGCTGAGCCATTGTGCTCATTACTTGCTTAATAAACATTTTTGCAGGTAAAGATATAAATTTCAAGAAATATCGGATTATGACGGATTTTTCCTAAAAGGTTGTGAACGTTATTATTAAACGTTTATATTATAATCCAATGTGGATAATTTGTCACAGTTATATTGATGTTTTGTATGTACATATATGTTGGATCTAGATAAAACGAATAATGTTAAATTATGAACTGTGATTGTTCAAGGTGATGGTAAGGATAGAGATTATTATATGTTTATTTATGAATTATGAAGCAAAGAAAGATTTTATGGATATGAACAATATTAAAATTTGAATGTTAAGTTTTATGATATTGGTATAGAGAGAAAAGAATAAGTAAAGGTTGCGATCTAGGGAATAGGATCCAGTTATAAATATTTTAAATATCCAAATATTTTAATACAATGATTGAATTGAGGAAAAAAAAATAATTTATACCAAAAAAATTGTACTTGATGATTTTGAAATCAGCTAATGGATCAATTAAGGAGATTAAAGATTTATTAACGAACCGAAATTTGGACGTAAGGAAGATAATGTTACATAAATATAAAAATTAAGGTAATAAAGTGGGTCGAATTTCGGGGTCGTTACATCAACCAAGGGTTTCATAATTAGGTTAAATTACGATAATTTAACCTATGGTGATATAATTAGTCAAATCCAGAAAATAGGTCTTAAAATATGTATTGATTTTAATATTAGTAAACAGGCTAATAAAGACAAAAATAAAGATAAATATAAATTAGGATCTTTTTGTGAACAATATGATTTACCCCCTATTGCTCCTTCTAGGAAAAGAAGTCACCATAGAAGTAATAAAAAACATAAATTCAAAAAATATAGTTACAAAAAAAGTTATTATAAGAAGTCACCTAAAAATACAAGTTATAAAAAGCCTTATAAAAAAAAAAGTTACAAAGGGTTTGATAAAAGTAAAGTGATTTGTCATAATTGTGGTAAATCAAGTCATTATAAAAATGAATGCAAAGTTAAAGAAAAATTAAAATAATTAAAAATATCTGAAGAAGAAAGTAATCAAATAATCGAGTTAATGAGAATAGAAAATAATTCTAGCGGTAATGAATATGAAAATATTTATTCTCAATCATCTAGTAGTTTGGATGACACTTTCACTTCAGATAGTGAATATAATCAAACCCATAAAGTAACCTTAGGATGTACTGATACTTTTTGTAATAAAACTCTAAATGTTTTAAGTAGACATGAAGAAGAACAAAGTCTATTAATTGATTTAATTAGTAAAATATCTGATCCTCAATTAAAAATACAATATACTAAACAATTAAAAGATCTTTTTAATAAAGATACTCCAACTAACAAAGTAAATAAATTAAAAGAAAAACTTATTTTTAGTATTAATGAAACTTTAGAAAGATTTAAAAATCCAGTAAAAGAGATAACTCTACTTGGATTAAATCAAGAAGTTAATAACTTAAAACGAGAAATTTCTAAAATAAAATCAGAAATCCCTGAATTAAGGAATGAAATTAATAAGCTTAAAGAAAATAATACATTGTTAATTAATAGCTCTTCGGATAGTGAGGATACAGAAGAAGCTGAAACTTCTAAAGTTAATAACTCAGATGGTGATAATGAAATCCTTAGTCAACAAGGATTGTCTTTAAAAATATTAAAATCTCTTACCATTCAGAAATGATATATTAAAGTCACTATAATTATTGACAAAACATTCACTATAGAAATTCCAGCCTTGATTGATACTGGTGCTGACTTGAATTGTATTCAAGAAACTCTAATCCCAACTAAGTATTATGTAAAAATTACTGAAATAATGACTTCAACTAATGAAAGTAAAATGGATATAAATTATAAATTACCTAAAGCTCATATCACTCAAAATAATGTTTGTTTTGAAACATCTTTTGTTTTAATAAGAAACATGATAGATAAGATTATTTTAGGATTACTATTTATATTTTTAGTATACCCTTTTACTACTAATACAAATGGTTTAACTAGCAAACACTTAAGTCAAGAGGTAATATTTTTATTTATTAATAAACCTAAGAATAAAGATTTGAGAATTATTCAAGATAAGTCAATTTTTAAAAGTTTAAATATCTTAAATAATAAGACAAGTCATTTAAAATACCTAAAAGATGAAATTAGGTACAAAAGGATTAAAGAACATTTACAAAGTAATAATTTTCAAAAGTCAATAAAAGATTTTCATGACTTGTTAACTAAGAATGTTTGTTCTGACTTACCACATGCTTTCTGGCATAGAAAAAAGGCATATTGTTAAGCTTTCCTATGCTAAGGAGTTTAAAAAAAGTTTAATTCCTATTAAGGCTAGACTTATACAAATGAGTCATGAACAAATGAGTTATTGTAAAAATGAAATTAATTATCTTTTGAAAAAATGATTAATTAAGCATAGTAAATCACCTTGGTCATGTCCAGCTTTTTATATTATTAAGAATGCTGAAATAGAGAGAGGTACCCCTCATCTAGTTATTAATTATAAACCCCTTAATAAAGTCCTTGAATGGATTAGATATCTATTACCGAATAAGAAGGATTTGATTAATAGGCTAAGTAAAGCAGTAGTCTTTAGTAAATTTGATCTTAAAGGTGAATTTTGGCAAATCCAAATTCATGAAAATGATAGGTATAAAACAGCATTTACCCTCTTTGGTCACTATGAGTGGAATGTTATGCTATTCGAATTAAAGAATGCCCCTAGTAAATTCCAGAATATCATGAATGATATTTCAAACTCTTTCAGTCATTTTGCCATTGTCTATATTGATGGTGTTCTTTTATTTTTCAACTCAATTGATGAGCATTGGAAACATTTAAATTCATTCTATAGAACTATTCAATCTAATGGTTTAGTTCTATCCCAATCAAAATGTTGTTTGTTTCAAACAAAAGTTAAATTCTTAGGTCATATTATTCAGTATGGTTAAATTCAGCCAGTTGCTAGAGCTATACAGTTTGCTAGTAAATATGATTTTAGATAAGCAATGAGATAATAGAGTATGATGATCCTTAAATAAAAAAATGAAGAAGATATAATTTTGAAATAAATAATTAACTAGTTGAGAAATTCGAATTGTCTAATGAATGAGAATGTAAGCTAGGAAGAATGAGTAATGAAGTTAATCATATGAAAAAGGATTTAAATCATTAAAATTTGAATATTTGCCTTGAATGACAGTACTAGTGCTTTTAATTAATTAAGCTTACGTTATTAATTAATAAAGCTTAAATGACTAATATCGTGTGACAAGGTCAAGAATTAAAATTAATTAAGTGATTAACTTAATTGTGATGATAGGAAAAGAAAATCCAATAAATTGATTAAGGTTATTCAAAAATAAGAATTTAAGCTAATTAATTTAAATTTGCTGGACTAAGTGAGGAAGAATGATTATAATTGGTCTAATTAAAGAAAAGTTAATTGAACCTTAGGTTATAAAATAACAAAGTTAATGGGTAAGTCTTGTTTGACATTTTAAGAGGCCAATTAAAATGTATGAGAATTAAACTATAGGAAATGAAAATGAAATAATTAAATAATAGAATAGTTCATATATTATGAAAAATATTGAGCAAGAGTGAAAATATTAATTTTCACAATTTAATGTGACTTTGGATATTACTTAATCTTGTTAGAATTAATTAAAGCGAATTATAGAAGTACATGGGGATATGTATAAGTTAATTTGTTGGGAGAATTATGTATGACTATAGTTAAGGAATAATCATACTTGAGTTAAATGTAGAAATGGTGTGAAATGACTAGAATACCTAAGAATAGATAATAACCAATGTGTAATTCAAATGTTGTTAATGACCAATGTGTAATAGCCAATGAATAATCTAAGATTGGGTAATGATCCATATGTAAATTAAGAATGGATAATAACCAATATATAATCCAAAGGTGGATAATGATCGATGCGTAATAACCAATGGATAATGTAATATCCCATATATTTATAAGACTTGGAGATAAGATCTTCAATGATTAATTAAAGGTTAAGGTTTAAAACCTAGATTTCGAGAAGTGAGATGTTTAGGAAATGAGTAAATATTTAATCTAAGTTATGCATTAGGAATTAAATGTGTGTAATTGTGGGTTATGAAAATTCAAACCCTAGAAAAGACTAATATGTATACTTAAATGTATAATAAAAGTAAGGTAATATAATACCTTTAAAATTTGATAAGATTGTTCGATGAAAAAGTTTATGTGAGAAATCCTATAATGATATATTTGTAAGGTTATTAAAGAAATAAAATTCACTTAAGAAGTGATTATAGTTATATAGATACATAATATATGCCTAAAGTTATGTTTTTTAGCAAAATAATAAATTAATACTCAACAAAACTATTACATTAATTAGTTTAAATATAGAGCAAGAAGGAAAGTCATAAAATATAATTAATTAGGTTAAAATGGTATCCTAGGTGGTAAAAAAGTTTAAGCTTTAACCATGGGTTATGGGTTAGAAGAAATGCAAGTATATTGTGTTAGTAAAAGGAGGGGGACCTACAAGGGTGGAGTGTGGTGAATGACATTGCTTATTCAATACTCAACATGCTAGGTGGCTTGCACTCAATATTGATGGAAGTCATTTTCCAGTCATTCATGGTAGTTATTTCCCCTAAATCAAGCTACATGTGATAAATGCAAGTATTGGTGAAAATATATAGATATGCAACTTATATGTATACTTATTTGAAGAGAGTTAACCAAACATTGGTTTATTGGTGTAAACATAGATATACAATCTATATGTAATGATAGTGCAAGTATACTTATTGTGTGATAGCAAGAGAGATGAAATTTCGGTGGAGTGTTAGCTATTGGTAGCTTCTATTTCACTCAATGAATAAAGTGGTTTACCAAATCCCAACAACTTCTACCTAACCCTACAAACACTCACCAACTCTAGTCAATCAAGAGTGTTAATCACTTGGTCATTCAATGTGTCACTCAAAGAGGTAAATCAAGATGGTCAATTCTCCCTAAATCAAAGATGATGGAGTATATAGTCAAGTTATTGGTGATTTATGTAGAGATACATATTGTATAGATATTTGATGAGAATAAACCGTTGTCGGGTTAGTTGGTAAACCTAAGGGGTAACAAGGTTAAAGGATTTAACCATGCTTGGGTTAAGTGTAAGAAAATGTATAGATATATAGACTATATGTATACATGGTTGTAGAGAATTAACTAAGGTGGAGTTAGTAGATTCACCTTGGGTTATGTGCTAGTAGACAGTTAACCATATTGTGATTAATTGGTGTGAAAAATATAGATATGTATATAAATATGATGAGTTTGGACCATGATTGGAAGTTGAGTTAACCTTAGGTCATAAGTGTGTAAAGAGTTAACCATCCATTGGTTAATTGGTGGAGGTGAAGTGTTGCATTTATGTTGCTTGTGTTTTACTCAATTGGTTGCTTGTAAGTTATCTTAATGGTAGTCATTCATTGTAGTCAATCATCTAGTCAATCACTTGGTCAATCACTAAGTCAATTAAGTAGTCATTCACTACAATAGTAAACATGGATTATGACTTTAATTCACCTATGCTAGTTGATAAAGAGGACTTGGGATGATTACCAAAGTCCTATAAATAGAAGGGACCAAGGTGCTAGTAAATGTTTTGTTCATTTGTTTATTCACCAACGTAAGTGTAGAGAGAGTTAGAGAGAGAAATGCTAGATAGCATTTGAGAGATAACGAAGGAAGGAGAAACCCATTTCGGGTAAAAGGAGAAGAAAAATAAGAAGAAGGAATTTAGCCACTATGTCTAGCATCTAAGAGGAGGATCTTCTTTTAAAAGTCGTGCGAAGAATGTAAACAAGGGTAAACAATAGAAGCGAATTAGGCAAGTTTTTCAGACTCTATCGTATGTATTACGTGCAAATCTTCTGTGATACATGATATTATGTAAATTTGTATTAATCTTGTGATAACTGTTGTTGTTATATATTTGATGATTGAAGTAAGATATCCTATGTGAATATTATAAATCATCGTTAAAGTGCATGAATAAATGTAAGCATGATAAGCTTGGAGCATGAATATATTTCAGATTTGATAAGCATCATGCATATAAGAAGACAATGCATAAAGAAAGTAAAGTATTCTCAGTATGTGAATTACTTGTTAAGTGGATATCTATTAAACTTGTTGAGCAACGTAGTTGCTCACTCTTGCTTTAAATATACATTGTAGTTACATTACGGACTTTAAATCTTCCGATAAAGACAGTGATTGGAGGAATGAATGTTAAATCAAAGTATTTGCAGTCTGAGCTAGTACTGAAGATTTCTTACGTTAGAAATAAACTCATGTACTGATGCAAACCTTTAAAAATAATTATATCTGGTATTACTAAACTTTAGAACGACTTGTTTGCGTAGCCTCTAACAACACTAGATGAGTGTTGATGTTATATTTACTAGATATATAGTCAAAACATATTGTATAAGAAATAGCTAGTACTAGATTGTGAGTTCATGAATACTCTTAATCAATATAATGAAATGAAACATATTGTATATAATATGAGACGAATAGGATAGATCAAGATGATCTACGAATGTAATAACCTATAGTAAATGTTACAAATTCTGGAATGAAAAGAAATGTTTGTATTTATTGGTATCAAAGCAAGGTTTTGTTAATTATACTGTGGTTGAGTATTGTAAATGTGAATACAGGTGTTATATCGTGACGTACCAGACCCAAGGTTTAAAGGACCTGGATTTGGAGACGTTACAGGTTTGTATTAGAGCCGTCAGGTTATAAACCTTAGGTAAGTGTACCTTAGGCTTTAACCGTAGACAGGATGAAGAAAATGGTAAGAAATAAACTTGAATGGAGTTCAGGTGGTAGGAGATGAATATGAGAAATGAGTATTTAAGCAAAGAAGAGGTAAAGGATATGTAGGAAATTGCAAATGAGTATAGAGGAATATCCAAGAGAGGATTTTAAGAGATATGAATAGAAATGGGTTATGAAATACCCGATTTAAGAAATATGAATGAAGGGAGATGATAAGAGATATCCTATGATAAGATTTTGAAAGAATGCTACGAGATCGTAAAGTGATCCACAGTAAACATTTAAAAATGAACACGTAAAGAATGTGAATGATAAAGGATACATTAAGAAAAGTTATGTTAAGGGAATTAGGTATTCGTTGGATTTCAATTTAGGACTCATAATAGTAACTAAGTCGAACAAACATTTGTATGGGCAGGGAAATTGTTCTTGGTTTAACAATCACTTAGTTACTATATTGATAATCATTGAAGTCTTGTGCCACGTTATTTGTCATATTTATGGTGAGAAAGTGATTATTGTCCCATGTGTATGTCTGATAATTCACGCAGAGTTCTTTAAACTCATACTTATGGTACGTTCATGACTCATAATTTTATGGTAAGTTTTTGAGCCCCTCAGCGTATGGACAGTCGTTGATTTATTCTCAGACTACATATTGCAAGGACAAGCTCCTAAACTCATAGTATTGTGACAAGTTCCTGAGCTCATGAGTGTGGTAAGTTCTATGAACAATGCTTGCGGTGGGACTAAGAGAAAAGTGGTTAAGTAAGATTTAACTAAAGAAAGAGGGGGAAAGCTGAAGGTGAATGAGGTTTGTGTATTCTACTTCTTCTAGTTATGCTAGACCTCAAATTCTCTTAAAGTTGTGAGCTTATCCGCACTTATTTGCAATCTCGTAAAATTTTGAACGTATTTGCACTCATATGCCAGCTTCTTAACATTATTATCGTATTTGTACCTATGTGCAAACTTCTTGAAATTGTGCTTATACTTGCATTTATGTGAAGTTGCCTTAAAGATCGTGTTTGGACTACTTGTAATCGTACGTATGTACCTTTGAAAAGCTTTATTCAATGGTTGAACTACTAAATTTCTAAAAGTTTTGTTGTTCATATGTCTAAGCTAATCGTGTCAGTTAGACAAATTGTTTTAAAAAAATTTAAATGTATTTAATTAAAATGCTCAACTCACCTTTAAATCGGTGTTGATATGACCAATGACAAAATCCTACACACTATTGCAACGATGCAGTATCATGAAGTCCGGTAAGGGATGGAATCCTAACACACTATTGTAATGGTGCAGTATCATAAAGTCATAAAACGATTTTCGATTTAAATTTTGGAGTTCATGATTAGTGAACAGTTTAATAATGCTAGTCTAAGTCATTTGTTTTAGCTAGACAACTTTGATGAGAAATGTCAGTTCTTGAATTTAAATGCAATTTTGGTATGTTAATGACTCATAGTAATATGGTAAGTTTTTGAACCCACAGTTATATGGTAAGTTCTTAGGTGATTCCAGAACATATATTTCTGTGACAAGTCTTTAAACTTAGATTATTGTGGTAAGTTCCTGAATTCATGATGCATGACAAGTCCTATAAACAATATTACAATTTTTCATGTTCAAGTTGAGGTAAACAACCCTAAACAAAGGGTTATATCAGAGCCATAAATAAAGAACTCACGAGGGGGCGCCTAGGAGTGGTGGTAGGCTGATATAAGTAATGTATGGATTGGTAAATCCAGAGCGTTCAACCCTGAGTAAAGTCGTTGTGCACAACGCAAGAGTACGATAGGTTGATCACTTAAGTACTCCTATATGGCTAATCACCTATGGACTCGGTTCATGGTCTTAGTATGTCATAAAAAGTTTTCTTAAAGGAATCTTTTTATTTTGTAATTATTCATACTGTTTCACAACTATTGAACTGTTGTGAAGACTCCTGAAAGATAGCTTAATATTCTAGGAATAGAATGTGTAGAAGGTATGAATCACCTAGAGATGAGTATTTATGGAACGTAATGGTAGAAGAGAAAATCCTCAAAAAAGGAAAGGCAAGAGTATCTATTAAAAGTGAAAATATAAAGATTGAGCTGAAAACCTAGTGTGGTGAATAAAATGAGCAGAGTTAAGTATGCTGCAAATTTCGTGGACGGAATTTTTTTAAGGAGAGATGAATGTAATATCCCGAATAATTATGGGGTTAGTAAATATGATTTTAGATGAGCAATGAGATAATAAAGTATAATGATCCTTAAATAAGAAAATGAAGAAGAGATCATTTTGAAATAAATAATTAACTAGTTAAGAAAATTGAATTGTCCGATGAATGAGAATGGAAACTAGGAAGAATGATTAATGAAGTTAATCATATGAAAAATGATTTAAATTATTAAAGTTTGAATGTCAACCTTGAATGACAGTACTAGTTATTTTGATTAATTAAGCTTACGTTATTAATTAATAAAGCTTAAATGACTAATATCGTGTGACAAGGCCAAGAATTAAAATTAATTAAGTGATTAACTTAATTGTGATGATAGGAAAAGAAAATCCAATAAATTGATTAAGGTTATTCAAAAATAAGAATTTAAGCTAATTAATTTAAATTTGCTGGACTAAGTGAGGAAAAATGATTATAATTGGTCTAATTCAAGAAAAGTTAACTGAAACTTAGGTTATAAAATAACAAAGTTAATGGGTAAGTCTTGTTTGACATTTTGAGAGGCCAATTAAAATGTATGAGAATTAAGCTATAGGAAATGAAAATGAAATAATTAAATAATAGAATAGTTCATATATTATGAAAAATATTGAGCAAGAGTGAAAATATTAATTTTCACAATTTAATGTGACTTTGGATATTACTTAATCATGCTAGAATTAATTAAAGAGAATTATAGAAGTACATGGGGATATGTATAAGTTAATTTGTTGGGATAATTATGTATGACTATAGTTAAGGAATAACCATACTTGAGTTAATTGTAGAAATTGTGTGAAATGACTAGAATACCTAAGAATAGATAATAACCAATGTGTAATTCAAATGTAGTTAATGACTGATGCGTAATAACCCATTGATAATCTAAGATTGGATAATGACCCATATGTAAATTAAGAATGGATAATAACCAATGTATAATCCAAAGATGGATAATGACTGATGGATAATGTAATACCCCAGATATTTATAAGACTTGGAGATAAGATCTTAAATGATTAATTAAATGTTAAGGTTTAAAACCTAGATTTGGAGAAGTGAGATATTTAGAAAATGAGTGAACATTTAACCTAAGTTATGCGTTAGGAATTAAATGTGTGTTATTGTGGGTTATGAAAATTCAAACCCTAGAAAAGACTAATATGTATACTTAGATGTATAATAAAAGTAAGATAATATAATACCTTTAAAATTTGATAAGATTGTTCGATGAAAGAGTTTATGTGAGAAATTTTATAATGATATATGTGTAAGGTTATTAAGGAAATAAAATTCAATTAAGAAGTGATTGTAGTTATATAGATACATAATATATGCCTAAAGTTGTGCATTTTAGCCAAATAAGAAAATGAGTAAATTAATACTCAACAAAACTAATACATTAATTAGTTTAAATATAGAGCAAGAAGGAAAATCATAAAATATAATTAATTGGGTTAAAATAGTATCCTATGTGGTAAAAAGGTTTAAGCTTTAACCATGGGTTAAAGGTTGGAAGTATATTGTGTTAGTAAAAGGAGGGGGGCCTACAAGGGTGGAGTGTGGCGAATGACAATGCTTATTCAATACTCAACATTCTAGGTGGCTTGCACTCAATATTGATGGAAGTCATTTTCTAGTCATTCATGGTAGTCATTTCCCCTAAATCAAGCTAGATGTGATGAATGCAAGTATTGGTGAAAATATATAGATATGCAACTTATATGTATACTTCTCTAAAGAGAGTTAGCTAAACATTGGTTTATTGGTGTAAATATAGATATACAATGTATATGCAATGATTGTGCAAGTATACTTATTGTGTGATAGCAAGATAGATGAAATTTGGGTGGAGTGTTAGCTTTCGATAGCTTATATTTCACTCAATGAATAAAGTGGTTCACCAAATCCCAATAACTCCTACATAACCCTACCAACTCTCACCAACTCTAGTTAATCAAGAGTGTCAATCACTTGTTCATTCAATGTGTCACTCAAAGAGGTAAATCAAGATGGTTAAGTCTCCCTAAATCAAAGATGGTGGGGTATAGTCAAGTTATTGGTGATTTATGTAGAGATACATATTGTATAGATATTTGATGAGAATAAACCATTGTTGGGTTAGTTGGTAAACATAAGGGGTAACAAGGTTAAAGGATTTAACCATGTTTGGGTTAAGTGCTAGGAATTGTATAGATATATAGACTATATGTATACATGGTTTTAGAGAATTAACTAAGGTGGAGTTAGTAAATTCACCTTGGGTTATGTGCTAGTAGATAGTTAACCATATTGTGATTAATTGGTGGGAGAAGTATAGATATGTAAATATATAAATATTATGAGTTTGGACCATGATTAGAAGTTGAGTTAACCTTAGGTCACAAATGTGTAAAGAGTTAACCATCCATTAGTTAATTGGTGGGGGTGAAATGTTGCACTTATGTTGCTTGTGTTTTACTCAATTGGTTGCTTGTAAGTTATCTTGATGGTAGTCATTCATTGTAGTCAATCATCTAGTCAATCACTTGGTCAATCACTAAGTCAATCAAGTAGTCATTCACTACAATAGTAAACATGGATTACGACTTTAATTCTCCTATGTTAGTTTATTAAGAGGACTTGGGATGATTACCAAAGTCCTATAAATAGAAGGGACCAAGGTGCTAGTAAATTTTTTGTTCATTTGTTCATTCACCAACATAAGTGTAGAGAGAGTTAGAGAGAGAAATGCTAGAAAGCATTAGAGAGATAACAAAGGGAGGAGGAACCCATTTCGGGTAGAAGGAGAAGAAGAATAAGAAGAAGGAATATAGCCACTATGTCTAGCATCTAAGAGGAAGATCTTCTTTTAAAGGTCGTACAAAGAATGTAAACAAGGGTAAACCGTAGAAGCGAATGAGGTAAGTTTTTCAAACTCTATCGTATGTATTACGTGCAAATCTTCTGTGATACATGAAATTATGTAAACTTGTATTAATCTTGTGATAACTGTTGTTGTTATGTATTTGATGATTGAAGTAAGGTATCCTATGTGAATATTATAAATCATTGTTATAGCGCATGAATAAATGTAAGCATGATAAGCTTGGAGCATGAATATATTTCAGATTTGATAAGCATCATGCAAATAAGAAGACAATACATAAATAAAGTAAAGTATTCTCAGTATGTGAATTACTTGTTACGTGGATATCTATTAAACTTGCTGAGCAACGTAGTTGCTCACTCTTGCTTTAAATATACATTGCAGTTACATTATGAACTTTGAAGCTTTCGATAAAGACAGTGATTGGAGGAATGAATGTTAAATCAAAGTGCTTGCAGTCTGAGCTAGTGCTAAAGAATTCTTGCATTAGAAATAAACTCATGTACTGATGTAAACCTTTAGAAATAATTATATCTGGTATTGCTAAACTTTAGAATGACTTGTTTGCATAGCCTCTAACAACACTATATAAGTGTTGATGTTATATTTACTAGATATATAGTCAAAGCATATTGTATAAGAAATAGCTAGTTCTAAATTGTGAGTTCATGAATACTCTTAATCAATGTAATGAAATGAAACATATTGTATATAATATGAGACGAATAGGATAGATCAAGATGATTTACAAATGGAATAACCTATAGTAAATGTTGCGAATTCTGGAATGAAAAGAAATGTTTGTATTTATTAGTATCAAAGCGAGGTTTTGTTAATTATATTGTGGTTGAGTATTGTAAATGTGAATACAAGTGTTATATCGTGACGTACCAGACCCAAGGTTTAGAGGACCTGGATTTAGGGATGTTACAGGTTGGTATCAGAGCCGTCAGGTGATACTTCTATTATAATCCCCCTCTTTGGACTGATGTTCATACTTCTATTGTCTAATAGGTAAAATTGCATGTTAAGACACTTCCCTGTCTTGGCATATGAAACCCAGATGCATTTAAAACTATTGAAACTGATGCCTCTGAAATTGGATTAGGAGAAATACTCAAACAAAAGCTAAACCCTAATTCACCAGAATAAATTATTTTATTTTATTCTCGTGCATGGGATAATACCCAAATAAATTATTTTACTATTAAAGAGGAAATTTTATCCTTAGTATTATGCATTAATAAGTTACAAAGTGATTTATTAAATCAAAAGTTCTTAGTCAGACTTGATTGTAAATCTGTAAAATATGTTTTAGAAAAAGGTGTAGAAAATATTGCATCTAAACAAATTTTTGCTAGATGGCAAGATTTATTAAGTATTTTTGATTTTGATATTGAATATATTAAAAGAATCAAAATTCAATTCCCAATTTTCTCACAAGAGAATTTCTTCAAACAGGTACACTAAAATGAGTGAAAGAGGTGGCCCAAGTGGTCATGGTCGAGGAAAATCCCCTTTTGTTGTTCAATCCAGTAAAAATAAAGGAATCATGATTTCTCATCCAGTTAACTCAGTCCCTTCTATGGACTTAGTCAATAGGTATCAAACATAGACTTAAGGGATATAATTTTATTCATATAGGTCTAATTCAAGTTGTAGTAAAACCTTTAAGCATTAAATAAATTAATTCGAGCTTATTATTATGTCTACGAGATGCACGATATTTAAATTATGTACCACGTATTTTAGGCATAATGGAATCTAGTCTGCATAATAAACCAATCCATTTCAATTACTTTCCAGACTTTACATTAAGTCTAAGTAACTCACATTTATTAAAAGCATTAACTTTAAATATCAAAACAGCTGGAGAAATCACTCAAAATGATTGAGGGATCTCAAGCTCTTGCTTTGATATTTAGAATTTATTGTAAAACAATGAAAACAAATTTAACTATTAAAGCACTTAGTAAAAGTCCTAAAGATAAGACTGTTTTAATTCAAAGCAGTACTAGTGACGCCAATATACAAGTCCTAAAGACTATTCTTTGGAGAGATATAGATCTCCCAAGACAATTGATATTAGAAAATGAAATACCATAAAGGCCAGTCAATAGTAACATAATAAACCTAAAAAATGTTAGACAATACCTAGATGGTACAGTCAGAATAAGTTTTGATGATTCAAAACTTAGAAGACCTTTAGTCATAGAAGATATTGTTAGTACAGCAGCACCTACTAGAAAAGATTCAGAATTACTAAGTAAAACCACACTTCAAAACATTAAGTTAAAAGGAATAATTAATGAAAGTCAAACTAGTCAACCTTGTTATAATAATGAATCTATTAATCAATCTGAAGATGATGAAAAATAGCTATCACCAACTCAGTGATTTAATAAGAGGAATTGGAACAAGAGAAAATTCTTTTTGAACTTAACAAATTATTCTTTCGATATTAAATTTATCCCACCATTTGACTACAAACTTACGGGTAACTTCACATAATTATTACACATTTCAATACCTATAAATATAACACACACACACACACACACACATAACTTTGAAATTCCGAGTTGTCACAAACATGACTTAGAAAATCACATTTCACTATGTTTCATGTGATATCCTGAATAATTATGAGGCTAGAAAATATGAATAATGCAATGGTAGTGTACGATGATCCTTATATAAGAAAATTGAAGGATAACCATTGATATAAAGATAAGGTTAAGATGTAAAACCTAGTTAGAGAGGAGAAATGTGTAGGGGAATTATTAAATTTTTAGATTATGTGTTAAAAAGAAACATATATAATTTAATATGTGTAATAATGTAAAAAGAGACTTTTGTTGCAAAAAGGCTCTAAGGTGGTTATGAAGAAAGGTTATTAGATTAGTCATTAAAGTAAGGAATTTTAATTACTCGACAAACGATTAATTTATAATAAGGTATAAGTTATTACAACTGAACAAAAATAAAGAAAATTAAACGCAAAAGATAGAAATGTCGAAAGGTAAGAAATGAGAAAATGAAGGAAAAAGTGAGAAGATAGTGATATATGATATCTTATAACTAAAAGGAGAAAATGTTGTGATATTAAGCTTTAACGAATCTTGAAAAGAAGTAGACCGTATCATTAATAAAAAGGAGCTAGGGGATAATTATAAGAAACAAGAGACAAAGGGACGAACGTATGAAATGTCATGATTATATGAGAATAGGATGTATGATGTCAAATTGATGAAAACGAAAGAATATTATAAGATAAAGGTTACGTATGAGTATGAAAGATATGATAGTGAAGATGTTAATACCTTAAAATAAATAGGTAGTTATGAGCCGAATCAAGTCAGATAAGACTTAAGCTAAGAATAGATTTATGTCCATAAATTGAATAGAAAAGAGTAAATAAAAAAGGTGGTAATGTAATACTTATATTAAGGTAATTCAATGAAATTATTTGATAAAAAAACACTCAAACTGGAGTTGAGAAAGAATTTTGAGACACGAACTGTACCGTTGAGTTTGGAATATCAAATTCAGCAAGAATAGACTGTAAATATAATTTGGTGTCGGTGTTTACTTTTTGGTCAAAGTCAATAGTTGATTTTTTTGATGAAAATTCAAACTTTGAGTTTGAAGATGAATTTTGAGAAACGGACTTCACCGTTAAAACAGGAATGTCGAATTTAGTAAATAAAGACGATTAAGAGTGAGAACACATCTATATAAAAGGAAACAAGAAAGGTAAAATTAAAATCTTATCTAACGCTTTAGATTTTCTTATATCTGTCAATTTGATGAGATTTATGGAAAGGGGGTCTTCAAATGAAGAAGGAAGAGGGCTGAAGTTTAGCATCTGGGAGAGGAGATGAAGAACCAAGGCATAAGCAAGAAGACGAAAGCTAAGGAGAAAAGTAAAGTTAAACCCTTGTATAACACTATGGGTATTTTGTGTAGATGTTAGTCCTTATGAGATTTATAGAAGAAGTTTATGATTTAGTTGTTTATAATGCTTTAAACATGGATTAACAAGAATCAAGAGTAAGGATTCAAGAAAATTATGAGAAATGGAAGAAAAAGTTGAAGAACAAAATTCGTAGAAAATGAGGAAGTGCAAACTGATTTTCTATGGATCATAACTCTTTGTATATAATGAGTTAGGAGATGAGCCATATATTAAAAGAAAGCTCTGGAAGTTAGTTAAACTCAAAAAATAGAATCACAAGAAAATTCCTTGTAGATTTTTCATGGTGACTGATTGTGGCAAATTGGTTCGAATGAAAAACAAGTTGGCAGAAAACTAAAAACTGTAACAGTTCCTAACTATGTAAAAATCCTATAAAATCGTGTGTTTGGAATTTGAAAATGAAATACAAAGAAAAGTTGTATAGATGAAAGTTTTCTAGCTAGACTCACAAGATTGAGCCATTTTATGAAGCATATTATGTTTTAAAAAAATCATTTGGTAAGGCTGGCCAGAAAATGTAATTTTCTAGCCAGGTTGTGAAAGCATGAAAATCTATTTCGATTGAAATATAATCTAAAATCTGGGCCATGGTGGTGTGAAACTAGATTGAATAAGATTTAATTTGATGTAAGGATGAACAAAAACGGTAAAAAGGTGAAAACGAGTTTTATAACTCAGTTTGAAATAAAATATTCGATAATGATATATTTTGATGTCTAATGATATATTTTGATGTATGAGATATAATTTGACATATGGAATATGTTGTGTAATGGTGAGTTATGAAACTAACATAAGTGAATGAATGAAAATGTCATAAAATAGTTTTATAACGATTTTTCGTATAAGGTATGCTATTTTGAAAATCTAGAAGGTTTGAGTATGCTTGTTATGGGAGGTTTTATTGTTGTGAGTGGATCGTGGTGGATCCGGTGATATAAGGATGGAACAATAATGGTGATTTGTGTTTAAATAGTTATTATCATGAAGGTTTTAGCTAATACATATATCATGTTTGATAAAATGCCTAAGAGAAAATATTTTCAATTCATGAGTGAGGTGTAAATGAAGCTATATGATTTTTAAAACCATGAAAAGCTTAAGTAAAGCATGTTTGTGTAAAACGGAACCAAAAGCTAAATTATATGTGTGGTTACAGTGTTTCAAAATTCTATAACAAGTGTTGTAAATGTAATAAATAAAAGTATAAGGGATTCAAAACCTAGTATGAATGAAGGTTTTGCTAAGTTGTAGAACACAACTTAAGTGCTATGTTTTAAAAAGCATAAAAGATGGGACTTAAATGATGAACCCTAGTTTTTTTATATGTTGAAAGAAAAGTATGCTAGTTTGTAATAACGGAAAGTATTAAGCTAATTGTTCTATTTTGATTAACAAGAAAGTAAAGCTTTTGATTTTATAAAAGAAAAAACCTAACAAGCTAAGAAAAATATTCAAACTCAATATGTATAAGAGCATGTTATGATTTTTAAAACCATATATGAAAGGTGTTGTTAAGTTGTGACACTCAACTTAAGGGACATGTTGTCAAAAGCTTAAAAATCTTATATGGTATTTTGTTAATTATAAAACTACCTAGGAGCTAATGAAATATGAGTGTCTTGAATCATATTCATAACATTTATGAAATGAAAGTGCTTTAACATGGCATGTTGATTTATAGAAGTCTAGAATCAAAATATAGAGTTTTAGTCCAAAACTCTAATTGCAAAAGTTGGATTTTTCCAACAAAATGAGGTGTTATGTACTATATAAGTAATGATCCGTGAATCATATGTATAGTTATAAGTTTTAAAGTTACTCCAAGTTGATGTATTGATAAGATGCCAAAATGGAGGTTTGAAACCAAACTAGTTAAAACATGTAAAGGTGCTAAACGAGAATTTTTACACCCTTGGATTAGATCCTTAAAGAAGTGATTTAATACAAGTTATATTTTTATAAATTAGAATTTTTACACCCTTTGATTAGATCCTTAAAGAAGTGATTTAATACAAGTTATATTTTTATAAAATACCTTGTAGTAAGGTTTATTTTTTTGTCCAAGAATGATTACATTTGAGCTGAAGAGATTGGAGATAAAATTTCTCAAAATTGCCTTGAAAATCAAATTTGTACAAATACTGCATAAATTAGAATTTTGTCCAAGTGTGAAAATTATTTTGAACAGACAGTTTCACCCTACTGTTTTCGGGCCTTACCAAATTGATTTCATGTATGTTATAATTTTTTTAAATTACTAAATAGTATGATGTAGAACATATCCAAAAATGGATTTAATTCGATGTATAACGAATGAGATAAAAATTCATAAAAGTAGCACGAAAATCATAAAATCCAAAATTTCCAGAATTCCAAAAATTGACCAAGTTTCTGGACAGCCCACTACTAGGCTGTTTTGGCATGCCGAGCCGTTTTTGGTTCACCGAGTCAATTTTTGAGCGTTACGTAATTTTTTGATATGTTGTTCAGTTTTTTATGTAGAGTATAAATATGTAATCGTTGTTTAGCAATTTTTGGACAACCAAAAAAGTGAAACCAAACTCGAAAGAAAATTTGGAGATAAGTTAAAAGAATGGTATAATAAACTAGTACATATTATGATTGAAACCTAAATGACGATGAGTTATATAAATAACTCACTTGTATGGCGTTATTATTAAACATAAAAGTTATACAAAGAACGATAAGATAAATATAAAATCTTTAAATAAGACTTATTCTGGAGATTAAGTTTAACTGATATTGTATATTGTTGATCTCATATACTATATAGGTCGTGCAAAGAACGTAAAATGGTAACGTAAGCGGTAAAGCGGTTAAGGAAAGTTTTTCAGATAATCGAGTTAATGGGTTAACGTGCTTTTAAACTTGGCGGGGAAAAAAACAAACAAAAACAAACAAACAAAAAATGTGCTTTTATGCAATAATGTGTTATAAGTTGTTGTTATTTAACTGATAATGAAAGTTTGATTGCTTTGTTGAACTTTGTAAATTATGAAATGGCAAGAATGATACTATAAATCATGTATTAAATATGATGCATGAATTGCATATGAATTATATTTTAATCATGAGGTATGTTATAAATGTCTAGCATGTATAAACTGTGTGACATGGATATATTGCCAAGCATGTATGGAAAATGAATTATGTGTTATGTGATAACTGTTAAACTTGTTAAGCCGTCGTAGTCACTCTTGCTTTCAAACAAACATTTTCAGAGATGTCCGAGAGTTACAAAGTTCCAATAAAGACAAACGAAAGGAAAAAGGTTTTGACTTGAAATCATTAAAATTAAATTTTGATGACGAAACTTTACGGACAGGATGTATGTTGTAATTTGTTGTGATCCTTCAGAGGTATGATTTGTTGTAAACGTTAAAGGTGGAAAACCTGTAAATGTTAATATAACGTGTGTAATTATGTTAAATGCTTGGATTATTACAAGTCGTACAAGATTTAAGTGAAGATTGTATAAATAAAAGAAAATGTTAGGACTATGAGGTTATATATACTCATCTTTGTTGTAATAGGATAGATCATAATGTATATAATTTTACGGTATGAGAAGGGATGTAAAGATTGCGATTCTGGAGTAAGATAAGGTGGTAAGTTGTTTTAAACAAATTTAATGAGCTATTTAGTTAGCAAATTTTGTAAATTCTTGATTATAGAATTGGTTATATTCCTATAAAGGCTAATACAGTTGGATTTATGTGAGGATATATTGTAATAATTGTATTTACTTAATGTCTTTCAGTTGTGTTTATGGAGAAAGATGTTATAGATGCATTATATCGTGAGCATCGAACTCGAGGTTGAAGGTACCCGAATTTGAAGGCGTTACATTTCAACTTATGATCATGCATATAATTAACTTTCTCTACATAAAACACATTCCTACACATAAACACACATAACCTCCATCAATCATCTAACCTTATACCTTCGAAACCCACCGTGGTTCATCATCAAATAAATCTCCCACAACAATCATGCTAGACAACATAACAAAGCTAAAGTAATTAAGCTTACGTTAGGAAGACTTTTAAACCTTATAATGGTTCTTTTTCTTCTTGCTAGAAATGTAACTAAACTTGAATGTTCCATATCTTTTTCTTTCTTGAACTGAAAATGCTAGAACTCTTCCTTCTTCTTCTTAGCTCCACCGAAATTACCTCTCTAGGCTATTTTGCTCTCAAGCTCTCAAATGTTCTCAACACTTAGCAAAATAACAAGTGACCAAACTCTTGCAACCTTCTTAGCTCTTCTCTATTTTATAAACCACAAGTGGTCCCGTCAATTAAGTTTTTAATCAACCAACACATTGGCTTAATCAAAGGTTATGCTAATTACTTGCTTACTATTGCATTAAATTGAACAAGTGATTGACTTGGTGAAAGACTTTTAGGATTGACAAAGGTTCGTGAAAGAGTATGAAGCAACCAATTGAGTGAAAATAAAGCTACCAATTGGCCAAAATCTTCTCCCATGTGGGTCCCCTAGAATCTTGTTATACTCCCCCCTACAATTGGCCAAAATCTTCCCCCATGCGGATTGACAAGGGTTCGTGAAAGAGTATGAAGCAACAAATTCTTGCTATAATCACTATAAGAATATCTTCGACTATTGAAATGTTTTACAAGTTTTTCATCACTTTCTTCTCTAATCTTTCGTACTTTCACACAGTTTTTTGACTTTTGAGCTGAAAAAGGGGAGGAGGTAAATGAATGGGAGAATTTGGAAGCAGAAGCTGAAGTCCCGTATTTTTTATTTTTTTGTATAGGTTAGAGAAAAAGATTAAGGATATGTTTGTTTGTAAAAAAATATACTTAGAATTAAATTATTTATATTAATTTAATATTATTTTAGACTATTTTATCTCATAATAAAAAAATTAATAGTCTTTTAAATAATCCTATGAACTATTTTTTTTTTATCATTCCTAAGATTATTTATAAGGGATTATATAGTTCCATAAAAAATATAAAATTAATAATTCTCTCATTTTAAGTTATTAAATGACTTTATAGGACTAATAGTCCAATATTAACAGATTAATAATCATAATAAAAAATAGTGTTAAATTAAGACAGATAATTCAATCCCAAATATATTTTGTACAAACAAACATAACCTAAAAAGAGAAGTTTTATGCAAATTTTCTTTCAATTTTTTTTTCCAAAAGTAGGAAGATTTGTAAAGAAAGCGATGAAAAACTTGTATTAAAAACAATTGTAGTGGTTTTCTCAAATTTAGTCTCATAAATGTAAAATATTAAATATACTACTTTACACTTGCACAAATAATAAAAATGATTTTCTTTTTCCTTGCACAAATTTTGGTTTCTTTCAGTTTGTTTCTTCTCAAACTCACAAACATATCTTTCCTTTTCTTCCCATAAAAACTCAAACTATAAACTTTTAGCTCTCTGTCCATAAATTGTTTCCTTCTCTATCCTTCCATCTCATCTTCGAAACTCACATATACACTGCAAGTTTTTCATGTGGCCTATGCAACAACAAACTTCGAGAATAGGTCAAACTTCAGGGAACATTAGTGCTAAAAATTCATGAAAATATACACCCAGAATCAGTAAACAATATTAAATGTTGCAATTGTGAGGAGTGATATTTGTCAACCACGGCTAAAATATAAATTAAAGCTTAAGAGTTAAATGGTGATTAAAATCCATCTACTCCCCCCCCCCCCCCCCCCCCCAAAACAAAAAAAAATAGTACGAAGACCCAAGATTTCTCTAAATAGTGAAACCCCAGAAAGAATTTCCAGTTTCCCAACTAGACCACGACCATTTCCTTATGGTCAGGGAATCACTATGAATATAAACAAAAACCATTTTCCTAATAGTAATAGCATCGGTGATAAGTACCAGCATAAATTGCAGCTTAACTATATGATTCTTACTCCAGAATTTTGAGATCAAGTAGTACGCCTCATCACTGTTCCAACATGATTCAGCATTGTAACAAGTAAACTAGTATGATCCGCTGCTTCTCCCTTAACAAGCAGTAGCCAATTCACCAGTATCTTCCAAGGCTTTTGCTTCTTGCTTATTCGAGTATTTTTCCCTAGGACGCTTTCCAAGAAATCCGGGAGGAAAAATTGGCTTCAATTTTGATTCTGAAAATTTTATTTCACCGTTTTTTCCTTCTACATTGTCAGTGCCTAGAGAAGATGGCAAACCCTTTCCACACTCCACCTTTTCTAGCTTACCACATGAAGTAAAAGGATGTGCTTCATCTAAGACTTCCCCTGTGCTTAAACTTATAACAGAACCATCATGGAGTGGAATTTGTTCTTCAACTAATGACCTATGGTTCTCGATATCAAAGCTCTCACAAGAACCACTGGGAGTACTGGAACCTCCATTGTATGGGATATCAGATTCCCTGGATTGACTTGCAACCATCTGATCCTCATCTTTAGAATTTACAGTTTGATTCTCCCGAAAATCAGAAGGAAAATGAGACTCCTGAACACCAGTATCCCCCTCATTTGGAAGAGATAAATCACATTTTGTAAATCCATTACTTTGGCAATTGAGGTTACAAGCAGAAGCCAATTCACCCATCTCTGCTGCGGTTTTTGCTTCTTGATCCGAATTTTTTTCCCGGGGATGCTTTCCAAGAAAACCTGGAGGAAAAAGTGGCTTTGATTTTGATTCAGAAAATTCTCTTCCATCCTTTTTCCCTGCTGCATCATCGGTGCCGAGAGAAGATGGCAAACCCTTTACAGACTCCTCCTTTTCTGCGTTACCACTGGAACTAAAAGGATGAGCTTCATCTAAAACTTGACCTGAGCTTGAAATTGCAATGGAACCATCATGGAATGCTTCGCCGTTCTCACAGACACCATTCTTAAAAGGCCCAGTACTGCTAACTTGAGAATTCATAATGACACACTCGTAGAAATTACTTCCATCATCCCCATTCTTACTTTCAACATTAAAAACTGGGATTGGTGGTTCCGCCTCCAAAACATAAGGTTCAGTTATAGTTAAGGCGCTTGCCTCAAAGACAGGTCTATGAGGATTTTCAAGATTCGAAAGACTTACTTCAGCTGCGTTAGAACATCCACTTCCCTGACCTTCCACATCATCTGAAACAGACGAACTGACCACCAAATTTACCATATTTAGATCTTCTTTTAAATCAGTAACGGAAGACAATTCTTCTTCACAGCCAGAGATAATAGCGTGTGAAATGGTATCAGACAGCATGGTGCCAGTCTGACAAGAAATGGCAGTAATATTAATAGACTCTGCTGCAGAGTTCTCAACAGTTTGCTTTGCACAAGGCAACACCAATTGGGCCACTTCCAACTTCTCCTCGTGTTTCCTTGCAGGATCCATGGGGTTTGAGCATGATGGTCTAACATGAACCCTGAAAAGAACGGGCAAATAAAATCAATTAAATACCACATTTATATTTCATAAATGCCATACAATGAAAAACAAATTTAAATGTTTACTTAAAACTTGAAAATAAGTGCTCACATTCAATCACTCTTCAACAAACTTAACACAAAAGACAAGTTAAGATGCAAGTAAAAGTCAAAGATAACAAGCCAATATAAATACTGAAGGAAAATTCTCAATTGCTATCACACAACAAAAAGGCAGCCTAAAGGCCAAATTTTGATAGAGTTTTCAGTTGCTTACTAGAAAAAGCAGACGTATGAACAATTTTGCAAAGTTCTACTTACATCAGAGCTAGCCAAAATACTCCTCAATCAACACTTGTTCACGTCTAGATTATTGAACAACTCATCTTGCTTAACGACCAATGCCTCTCATAGCTAGAACCCCAATCGACACTTGTCAACCAACTTACTTTATCCAACTAAGCTACTGCTCTATTACCGTGCATCTCACAAAAATCTGAACTCAATATGATTGGGCGTGAGCTCTATTGCATCAGTATTAAATTAATTTACATACCCAACCATGTTAACATATTCCAGAAGGATATTTTGTTGTTTTCATGACAAACCTGTGCTACTAACTTGTAGTGGGAATTCATAAACCATCCCCAAAACAAAACAAAAAACTACAGAATTTTAGATGGGTAGAATTTGAAATCACGTTAGGGGAGTGATCATCATGGGTTATTGACTTGTCGCTAACAGCATTAAGAAAGGAAGGAAAAAACTACCTGCTGTATAAGAGCATATAAGCTCCCTGTGAAAGCACCTCTTCCAATTCAACTCTATTAACCTGAGAAAAGTTGAGAATCAAGTTACAACAAAAAAGTGAAGTGTGTATCTGAAGACAGGCAACTGCATGGGTTTCATGGTCATATATTCATTACATCTGTCTGTTGATATTTGTCTTATTCAAGTACCATGGTACATCATACCAATGTTAATGAAAAAGATTAAACATTATTTAAAAGATGTAGGATACTGAACCCCAAGTGGTGGGAGAAATGGCCGTGGCCTTGAGTTCATGGTTTGCTGGTTCCAATCCCCATATCTGGGGCAAAAATTACCTAAAAACACTACTGTCAGAGATTGTAAAATCTGAGTAAATTTGGTGAGTAGTATATGCTCGAGGAATATTAGTATATGTGAGAGACATTCACAACACGGCCTCACAAATATTTAAGGTTATAAAGTACCAACTATTGCACCGACTGAATCAGATGCTTTACAGAACAGTGTGGGCTAAAAGCCGTCTTTTAGACAAAGGAAAATTAATACAAGCACAGTGTATGTACAATATAGTGAAGTGCGGATGGATATATCTGCATTAATGAGCATTTAACGCCTCAAGAGAGACTAGAGAGGACACAAGAGAGGTAGAGGGAGGGACAGGGAGAGGTAGAGGAGGACAGGAAGGCAGAGGGGGAGAGAGACTTAGAGAGAGAGAGATTCCTACCTTACAGTCATCAATTCTGTACCAGTTTCCAGAGAAATCCTTAGTATAGCAAATGTAGTGACCAAAATATGATGCATTCAGCATGTCCAAATGAACAACAACGGCATACAGCTTATAGACATCAGCATCATCACCTACTTCACTCATGTAAGGACTAAGATCCAACGTTTCAGGAAAACTCACCCTCTTATTAAGTTTTCCAAATCTACCACTCTGCAAATAGTAGTAATATCAGAACGAGCAGGAATACACCAATTTGACATATTATACCACTCAATTAAAAAAGTAGGAAAGAAACAGTTACAAGCGTATAACACTGTTTATTAGAAACTCTTATACCAACCAAAGAAAATAGTTAAAAATCCATGGAATAGAACTATTTTTTACTATCTTTAAGTTATATATCGCAACAGAAGAACAGGTAAACAAGGGGGTTCAATGATGTTTATAAGCATTTTTTCAACCTAGCATGAACCTGGGTACATAATCAAATATGTGCAATAGTAGTTACACATACTGATACACCTTATACAGAAAACAGACCTGAAACCTTTTTAAGGCAACTGTAAGAATATTTGGAGGCCGTCGAATGGTAAGGCGCTTCCACGCCAAGACGTAGTCATTGCATCTGCATTAGAAATAATACTCCAATAAGTCATTAAAATTTATACACACAAACAATTTTAATACAAAAGCAGGAATTTTTGTGAAAATAGGATTTAAAATTTGCACAATCACAGAATTGTAAGAATGCTATGACATTAATGACCCTACCGAATCTACTAATCATATTTGAGGCATCTACAAGTCATCATTCAGGAAATGAGTACAGCATTGTAATTTAGGGTATATCTGGCTTAGAATTTATTGTCATGTGCTTAGCGGCATAGGATACAAGGACAGTTCAAATTTCCTGTTAGAGATAGGGAAATCGTCACTTGTCAGCCCTATCTTAAAGGCCATCTTAGGTTTCTGCTAAAGTGACAATTATGTGCAAATTTGATTACCACCATCACTTTCCAGTACCATAAAATATATATCAATACAAAAGGAACCAACAATTAAATAACATATCAGGTAGAGTGCTAACTGCTCAGACTTTGATCAACAGATTATTTGTCAAACTCCCTCAACTGATGCAATATGAAACTCTAAACAGTAGGTGTTCTTGATTTATAATTCAAGCCTAACATATCTTCATAAGATATATAGGTATAAAGGAAATTCACAACCAAGCTTGCCTACAAGCCCATGAGCTTAGAACCAAGATTTCATATTAAGGTTACTATAACAGTATCCATGCTCTGTGTCTGCTATATTGATTATGAGTTTAACATGAGTATTCCTCCATTTTCGGTTTCTAAAACCAATAGGTCACCAGCGGATGCAAGAACAGTTCTGGATGAAATATGGAAATAATGTAGTTTTCCTGCGACAGGAAAACAACAGTGTTAGACCCCAACAATGATATTTTATGTTCTCCCTTAATATGTATGAATAGGTCAATCTTTGCAATCCCATTCTACTAAATTATGTTGTGCCATTTATGAGGTATGTAGCACGGATATAAAGATGCGCCTAAACAATTGATGGGTTATATTTTTTATATATAATTCACATAGTTTAAATTATAATACACTTGTGCATGGAGAATTTTTTTTTTTAAAATGGAATGTATTTTATAAATGTGTTTACAGAAGTCCCAAGTCCTAACACATGGGCCGCACAACTAAATTAGGATACAGGTAGTAGACAGTATAATACAATTAGTTAGTAAAATATGACTAATTATTGCAAAATTTAGACTAATATACTATTCAGATCATTGGCGATTCTAGAGAAAACGACAGTTAAGTATAATGCTCAAATCAACAGTTGAACATGTCATTATTCTGCCACGGCCTTAAACATGGCTTGGATAGGACTCAGGTATTTAAATAAACCTACACGGAATACCATGTCAAAACGCCTTTTTTATGTGAATGCTAAAAAATAGCTTCTAGTAAAGACCAAGTGCATTGCATAACAATGAATGTATATATGAGGTTGACAAAGTGTAATAAGAGGGCCCATACCCATCACATTTATACATGTTATCTCCATGAAGGCGTTCCTTGACTGTGAATTGATCTAAGCATTCCTCCAAAGATGCAACATCCCCTTGAATTTCAACCGTCAAATCCATCATATTTTCAAACTGATTTGAAACATTATTGCATTTTGTACATATCACCTGAAAACATTTAGGACGCACTCAAACTTAACATTAATTAAAAACAAAAAAGTATATATATAAATTTTTTTCCTTAAAAAAAAAACTTAATGTGGGAGCAAATCTGGGAGCAATCTGTACGAAAGAGCACATGCAACAAGCAGGTTTGAGTGTGTATGGAAAACCAAAGGGCAATCCAACTGAAATTGGTCCAAAGACCAACAAAAAAATATGAGAGCAACTCAAGTTAAGAACATCCAACACAAAAACGATCACACTAGACAACCAACGACTTCTTTGTAAACTTCAACTTTGGCATGTCAATAGCATAGTTATCAAGGCGACAAGTCGAGGCGAGGCGACAGTCGGGAGCTTAAGCGCTTAGTCGACAAGGCGCCCGACTAGTCGTCCGCAAGTCGACAAGTCGTTCACAGTGTAAATTTTATACTTCTAAAATTATATATAATTTAACATTTATATGAATATTTATATATTTATATTTCTAATGATTTACTATATTCATGATGCAGGTTGTAGCATATCACCACACAACAAGGAACGAACAAGATCAAGTCAAAATTATAATTTTACTATAGTTGTAATTTTTTGAACTTGTATGATTGTATCAACTTCAAATTATATAAATGGTGATACTTTTGTAATATTTAGTTTAATTTAATATAATTCTTAAATTTATGTTTAGTTTCTTAAGTTTTAACATTGTATATATAGAAAATCATAACAAGTAAACAAGTATTGTTAAGATAAAGGTATAAACAAGCATATAATCATGTCATAACATTAGACAATTATCCTTAATAAGATAAAGACATATTCATTGATACATTGCCTAAAACAAACATAATATAGAAATTAAAATGAAGTCCTAAAAACTCAGAATTTTTCAACTCAAAAGTTCCATTTTTTCATAATGAAATGATCACTAAATCTATCAAGCAAAATCATCAAAGATCAAGTCATCGTTCTCTCTTCCAACAGTGGTATCATCACTCGAGACAGTAGTTACTCTTCGGCCATAATCATCATCTACATTCTCATCATCATTAGGAAGACCTTCTTCCTCTTCTCCAACATCAGAATCAGAGTCATTCTCTACTCTTATCCTTGGTTCCCTTGAAGTTGAAACACCACTACGCCGTGAGTAGACATTAGTAACATTACTCGGTCTACGAATATTGTGAACCTCAGTGGCATCGGATGCACCAACTGCTCTGTCAACATCCTCCCATGTAAGATCATCTCCATGATGAACTACATCTTGCTCAGGTGCAATCCACTCATTACCCCAATCGAAATCCTCTAGGACTAATGGATCAAAGTTTCTTCCAAGTTCGCGCCTCTTTTGGAACCTATCAATAATTCGGCGATTGTATTGCACATACGCCAAATCATTTAACCGTTGGTGCTCCAACCTATTTCTCTTCTTTGTATGAATCTGAAATTTATGTTTAAAAAAATATTAAGCAAAAGAATGTATAAAATATTTATAGATTTAGTCATGTACTAATTAATATTAAATACAAGATATTTAATTACTAAATACTTACAAACTCAAAAGTGCTCCAATTGCGTTCACAACCGGAAGAAGAACAACAAAGGCCAAGAATTCGCTTTGCAAACTTTGTAAGCTCAATAGCAGAACCGCCAAAGGCATTCCACCAATCAACTACATTAGATGTAAAAAATCATATATAATTTAAATTATAAAACTTAAAGTAAACTTTATAATTAATTTAAAATACTTACTAGGATTTTTTGTCTTTCGTTGCCTAATCGACATGGGTGTAGAAAAGTCATCACGAGAAGATTTATAGTCATCGGCTAGGTCGCTTATCTTGTCTGCCAAATCTTGGTTGGGAACCATTTTTGAAAGAACATTATTGAAGTGAAGACGTAACTTGTAAGGTAGACTAGATTGTTCATCCTCTTTGATGTCAAAATACTTTCCCGGATTTAGAAACAATGCTGCCCCATATAACTTTTGCTCCATTTGACATTCCCATCTTCGCTCGATAATGTCTATCACTTTCTTGTACAGCCTTTGTTTGTTATTAAATGCATCTTTGATCTTATTCTTTGCAAATTCCATCGCAGCAAGAATCTCAGGCATAGCTGGCCTCTCATCGGAATCCACAATCCTCAAGACAACAAGTAATGGTTGTGAGGCTCTAATACAATCTTCAGCCACATGCCAAAAACTAGAAGAAATAATTGTTTCATAAACTTTTTTCCCCGCCTCTGTAGTTGACAACCTCGAATGTGTCCAATCATCGCTAATGAATAAATGTCTCAAAGCATCCTTATACTTACACAAGCTTTGAAGGGTCAGAAAAGATGTAGCAAATCGGGTGACTCCCGATCTCACAAGGTCCCTCCCGTTTGTTTTGCTCCTCATCGCATCAAGAAGACGACCATGTCTATAAATGAATGTTGTTATTTTTTTGGCCCTCCCAATTGTAGACTTAAATTGCTTCAAATTGCCTATATCCTCTAACATAAGGTCTAGGCAATGGGCTGCACATGGTGTCCAGAACAAAGTAGGTCTCCTCCCCATTAAAATTTGACCAGCTGCCTTATAATTGGAAGCATTGTCTGTCACTACTTGCACAACATTCTCAGCCCCAATCTCGTTGATCTTCTCATCAAGTAAATCTGCCAACATGTTTGCATCCTGAGATTGACTAGAAGCATCAACTGATCCCATAAAGTAAGTCCCTGCAGGACTATTAACAAGAAAATTTATCAAGTGTCTTCCTCTTCTATCTGTCCATCCGTCTGACATAAGAGTGCAACCGTACTCCCTCCAAGAAGCTTTGTGTTTCTCCTTCAGTTCCTCTGTTTTAGTCTTTGCCTTCCCTAAAAGAGGAACTCTCAACTCGTGATATGAAGGAGGCTTCAAACCCGGCCCATATTGCCCGATAGACTCAACCATCACCTCAAAACTTATTGCGTTCGCTGCATTAAAAGGGATGCCACACTCATAAAACCAGTTGGCAATGTGCATGTGAACTTTATCTTTCTCTTCCGGTGAGCGTAAACGATTCTCCAAAGTTGTTTGGCTTGGACCTTTGCGATGTCTTTCGTTCACAACTTCTTCAGGAGATTTCCTCAATAGACTTTCAACCGTCTTTGGTTGTGGCTGTGGCTTAGTGAATTGAAATGCAGTCTTCATCCTTTTAGATGCAGTCCCAGAACTTGGAATAGCTGAAGAGGAATTATGGGTAGGACTAGGGTTGGAAGGAGTGGATGCATGGCTTGGAACATTAGATGACTGGATTTCTTCTACTTCGACAGTGTCATCAAATTGAATTGGCTTGTTCCTTTTGTTATTCATTATTGCTTGATGCATCTCTTTTGAAATTTCTGTTGTAGTTCGAGGACACTTGGAGACATCCCCATACCCACCGGTAAGATGTTGCTTGAATCTCTTGATTCCTCCATGAACTTTTTTCCCACACAATATGCATTGCACGATATTTTTATCGCTCAATTCCGGCCAAAATCCATATTTCCACCCCGGATCCTTAGATTTGGCCTTTCTTTTAGGATCTTTACTTGGATCATAACCCTCCGCTCCCGAACTTTCGGCCATTTAACTATCTGCAAAATATAATTTATAATTATATTATAATCATAGTAAAATAATGCATCAGTCATCAATCATTAAAAAAAATTATGTATAATATATCAGTACTCCTATTCGAAAGTCTGACAGTCCCATTAGTCCCAAATTATAAGCAGTTACAGTCCCAATACTCCCAAATTATAAGCAGTTACAGTCCCAATAATCCCAAATTATAAACAGTTATAGTCCCAAATTATAACTACATTACATATATTATTTAAATGTATAATATTATTAATATGCAGTCCCAATAGTCCCAAATTATTTATATATGCAGTCCCAAATTATAATATGCTGCCAAATTATAATATGCTGTTATACATAACTGTAATACTGTATAATATGCAATTCCAGTAATAATATGCAATTCCAGTAATAATATGCAATTCCAGTAACAGTAGCCACTAATCAATATGCAATCCCAGTCACAGACTCACAGTATTCATATTATATATATATATATATATATATATATATATATATCAATCCCAGTCACAGACTCACGGTATTCATATTATAATATATATATATATATTAGTCCAGTCGTGCAGCCTAAATATATATATATATCAGTCCCAGGCTAAAAAATATATATATATATATATATATATATCAACAGACTACACAGTACACAGAGGCCACGGTCACGACTCGGGCAGGGTGACGAGAGAAGAAGAAGAAGAAGAAGAAGGCGACGTCGGCGGAAGAAGAAGAAGAAGAAGGCGACGTCGGCGGAAGAAGAAGAAGGCGGCGACGGCGGCAGAAGAAAAAGAAGAAGGCCGCGACCGCGGCGTAAGAAGAAGAAGAAGGCCGCGACGGCGGCGGAAGAAGAAGAAGAAGCCGGCAGCGGCGGAAGAAGAAGAAGAAGAAGAAGAAGCCGGCAGCGGCGGAAGAAGAAGAAGAAGAAGGAAGAAGAGAGGTTTTACCTGAACTTGAAGTCGGCGGTCGTAGATGATGGCGTCGTCGAAGTCAGTGTCGCCGTCGGCGTCGGTATGTAGTCGCAGCCTCGCAGTCGCAGGTCAGTGCTCAGTTGCTCTCTCTGCCTTCAATTTTAGATTTCTACTGATCTGCTCTGTAGTTTAGGTTTTGATTGAGTTTTTTTTACCCATCTGCTTTCGGGTCAATTCTTACCCGCTTTGGATAAGGCGCCCGCTTAGCTACTTGTCGTCCGTGTCGTGCCCAAGTCGTCCAAGGCGACGACTTTCCGTCCAGAGCGTCCGCCTTGCTGAGGTTCCACCAAGTCGTCCCATCGCCTCAGTCCATAGCAACGCCTTGACGCCTAAGCGTCGCCTAGGCGACGCCTAGGCGACGCCTTGATAACTCTGGTCAATAGTACAAATGAAAGTGTATTTGGTGTTGCCTTTGATAAACGAAAAGAAATTAGCAAGGGCATCATGTTGTGCATGACGATACCATAGCCATGTACACACTAAGATGATGTGATAACGAGAAAAATATCACCTATAATAGTACTCGAAACTTTGCCAACGAAAAATGCAACCAAACATCTCTAAGTAACTCTCAACTTTGAATAGGTAATCTATGCTACATTTATAGCTCTGGGTAAGACTCAAACTTTAACCCAAGTTTGTTAGCTGCTTTCTCATAGATAATATCAGTATAGCTTTAATCTCAAATCAATATTGATGTAGGACAAGATGGAAGAATGAATAAAGGAGATCACAAAGCACACGAATTAATTCAATAATAACAATCATTCAGTACTAATAATGATGGATTACAACTGTTTATATAGGAATAAGAACTTTACAATGGTCTGATTTTGGATTTTGTTTTCTCATAAACCTTACAATGTGTATAAATAAGATTGGTTTGTGGTATACCCTCGCTTGTATATTTTGTCTTGCAACTGAATTTATTAGATGGAAAGATGGGATTAGATGTTTGCCTTCACGTTGTTTGATAAACTGTGACTACTAGACATGTCCTTCATTTTCTTATGACTGCTTGCAGGTGACAGATCTATGAATAAGTCATGTTTTTATTTGTAGTTGGGTGCAGATATTTGCAAATCATGTGCACTCTATGCTTTCACTAGTAATCAACATTCTTTAGCACAGAAGTTTCAAAGCTTTCTAGGTGCTGAGAAAAAGATCATGCGTCACATCCAATTCATTTCTCAAGACATACACAACCTGCCTCTGAACTAAAAGCTGGTCACAAAGGTGTGAATATAAGCAAACCTAAATCTTTTAGGTGATGCTGAGTGAGGTGAATCCAAGTAAAGATATAATGTAGTGATAATCAAAGAGAATCAAAAAGTGTAACAGGCAGGTCAAAAATTACAACAGTTTTATAAATTCTGCTCCTCAATTTCATTTATTTTACAATGACACAATTTCTAAAGTTAAAGAAACACTTAACATGATCCTGTGTCATTGGCTACCTGTGATTGGAGGTGACCCCCAAATATATTTTGAATAAAGGTCGTCTCTTGTGCCCTAGGATGAACAGCTTTTTCTCCACCAAATTCGTCAAGACACACTGATTGCATTGTATCAATGGCAAACCTAATGATACATTTTTTTTTCATACCCCATTAGTAACTTATCAAAAACTGCATTTATAAAATATATATATGATATCCTTTGGAAAAAATAATAATAATATGTCTAAAGCAAGTACCAGCTACCTCATAAACTCGTGTGCGTCTTCTTGTTTTCCATAGCCAAAATTACCACCAATATTAGGTAACCGTGAGAGAATATTGATTGGTGAAAAGGGTTGTATAGTTCTGGTAGCTCTTTCCACATGTCTTTGAAATTCACACATAAAGCACCAATCATTCCGCCGGCCTGAAGAACAGAAGGCAAAAAGTTAGTGAAATCATTTTAATAATGTAAACAAAACAAAACAATAACAACAATAACAATAATAACAATAACAAAAATAATAATAACCATGAATTTTAAGTAATATTGTAATTATAATTAAGATTAATTATCAATAAAGTAAATTTTTGTGTTAATTAATTGTGCACTTATGTGATTGAAGTAATATATTAATGCATTTGTATATTTGTTTTTTGTTTTTTGTTTTTTTTTTTTTTTTTATGGTGTAACAATGTAAGATAATTAATTAATTAATTAAAGAAGAGTACAAATATTTAAATTAAGGTAAACTAGTTAACATAATAGCTTAATTGACTTTAATAAGGCAAGTCTAATTGAATTATATATTAAGTCTAAAGGAATTATTAAACTAGGTCCCACAGATTTAATCTAGTAGTCCATGTACTTAATTAATGGATAGTCTATGTAATGAGTCCATGTTGTATTTAAATGTTGGTGACTCAAATAAATAAACTAGTAGCCCAAATGAATTAATGTTTGAGCCCAAACAAAAGTAAAATGAATGAGCCTAATAGAATTAATTCCTAAGTCCAAGGTGGAGCCCAATACAAGGTCAAAGTTGGTCAATATATATGTATATGTATATATATATATATATATATATATATATATATATATATATATATATCTATCTATATATATATATATATATATATGTAAATCAAAAATGGGAAAAATGGGTTGAAAAATGGGCATTTGGCCGGCCACTTTGGGTCCCACTAAGGGGTGGAGTGCTAGCATACATGTTGCTTGTAAATCTTTTAAAGGACGAAGTTGCTCAATCACCTAAACAACCCTGAATTAACTTCTAATTTCACCAATGATAGTTAATTAAGGAATTAATGATGTGTTCCTAGAGTTCTAGAAATAGCATTCACCAACACTTGTGCAATGTTGGTTCATTTGCTCGTTGCTTATATTTTTAGAGAGAGAATTCTAGTTAAAAGTGAAAGCTTTGTAAGTGAGTTCTTGAGAGATAATATACTAAGAGTGTAGATCTAGTCCCAGGGTGGAGGTTAATATTTGTTATATAAATGTTTGACATGGTTGGTTGTAGGAGAAATTTGTGTGATGGAACTATGGTGAGCTCTTAAAACTCTTTCATTTCTATGGTTAATATTTCTTATATAAATGTTTGTCATGGTCGGTTGTGAAAGAAATTTGTGTAATAGAGCTATGGTGAGTTCGAATGTATAAGGATGGAGATTTAATGGTGAATATGTGTAAATATGTGTCCATTTATGTTCAATGTATTTTCTATGGTAAATATATAGTTTATATGGTCAAAATGTATTTTTAATGGTTCAAAATCTATTTTAATGCTCTACAGTAAATCTTTGATATATATGTAGATCCATGGTTTAATATGTTTAATAGATGCATGAAAACATGTTATCAATAAAAAACCCTAACTTGTTGAGTGGTTTAATGTGTTGAAAAATGAGTTGTGAATGTTATTTTTATAAGTTCTATGGCTAGAAAGATGGCTCTAGGAGTCATAAGAATAACCCAACTTAAATCTTTGAAAAATATGAAGAAATGTGTAAGTTATGGTCTTTGTGGTAAAACATGTCATTTTTGAAACCCTAGTCGGTCGATCCTAAATTTTGTGTCAAAAACGATTTCGAAAATGCGATCGATCCATTGAATGTTGTAGATCATTAAGTTACGAAGCTAACAAGATGAATTCAAAGTCATTTGGACATGTATTGAAGATTTTATGCAAGTTGGAACCAAAGTAGCAAAGTTGAAAATTTTGAAAAAACTTGAAAAATGGTTTATGCCAACCAGCACTGCAACGCCAGTTTGCAGTGCAAATTCGGGCACTACAACGCCCATCCGAAAAATAATAATTTTAATTAATTTTTATTCGGGTCGAGTCTTGTAAAATTGGTCGAACCGGATCTTTTTAGTACAAAATGGGTAAGAAAATGTAATTTAATAAAATATTAATATTGGACTAAATTTGAATAATTAAAATATTATTAAATAGTTAATAATATTAGTAAAGTTATTAAATGATTAAAATATTATTAAATGATTAATAATATTAATAAATGAATAAAATATTATTAAATGACTACTAATATTAGAAAATGAATAAAATATTATTAAATGATTAATAATATTAATAAATGAATAACATATTATTAAATGATTAATAATATTAGATAAAATATTATTAAATGATTAATAATATTAGATAATTAATAAAATATTATTAAAGAATTAATAATATTAGTAAATGAATAAAATATTATTAAATAATTAATAATATTATAAAATGAAGGAAATATTATTAAATGATTAATAATATTAGTAAGTGACTAATATAATATTACATGGTTAAATTTATATTAAATAATCAATAATATTAGGTAAAGGTTTAAAAAATATTAAATGATTAATATTGATATTATGTGATTAAAATATTATCAAGTAACGATAATATTTCAAAATGTTTAGTGTATTATTAAATATTTAATTATTTGATTAAATATTTGTAATGTTAGATGTATAAAGGTAATTATATGAGCCTAGATGTAATACTAATTGGAAGATCAACTTTATTAATTGTTAGGTACTTTCAAAGGAAATTAAATTTGTATTGGTCAGCCGTAGACAACCATCAATGCAAATTTCCTATACTTAAACTTGTATTTATTTTTCGAAAGCTATAAGTGGTTTAATTTTTGAAAATTAATCCACATCAATATTGTTTATGTATTCGCACATAATGCATTTAAAGCTTTATAGTTCGGTTGATTCAAGAATTGTTTAAGAATGTCTAAGCTAATTGTTTCGGCTAGACACCGCGTGTATAAATTCATTAACTTGAATATTTTTAAAAAACTTATCCAAACCATTGATTGGTACGAATTCTTACAGTAAGACTGAGAACAAACAATCCTAAATAAAAGGATTATATTCGGGAAACCAACCATTGCACAAAATGTCTGAATGTTATGCATATACATAAAGTACAATAGGCTGATCCCCTCGAATACCAAAATAATAAAAGGGCTAGATACATATCTGATTTACCTTAAGTATTAGTTCATGATCCTTAGTGGCCACTCAACAATAAAGACTCAATCAATTCTATTGATTGAAACTTGATTATCATTCTTTCACAATTATTATACATTGTTGAAATCTCTGAAGTAAATTCTATTCAATCGTGATATATCATTCTTGTAATTTATTGTTCTTAAACTTGTTGAGCAAGCTAATTGTTCACCCTTACTATATCATGAACTATTTTTCAACTAAGCCCGAGTGATCCAGAAAAGACAAGGGTAAGGGAAAAGTCAAAGAGTAGAAATTGCATGCTAGTAAATATTGTTTAATATTTATTTTGATGTTGTAAATCTTTTGTGAACCCTTAAGATATGTATTAATTATGTTAAGGTTGGAAGACCTTGAGATTATATTACCTTTTATAAGGAACAACTATGTATTATTCCGCTAAATTTAATGAAGACTATGTATTTAGTTGTTATTTATGTATTGAATTGTGAGTACTAAACTCGAGGTTATGAAATCCGAATTTGGGGGCGTCACAATAACAATAACAATATCAATAACAATAGAACTGATAAGTAAAAAGGAAGAATGAATTTTCTGATCTGAGCATTTACATTCACTTTGATGTCCCTTCTCCAAGAAGTAGGCAACCAGTGGCCGGGTGCATCCAAGACATTGTAGAACCACATTGGCAAAGCAGCTATACAGGATGAAATGAACATAGCTATTTAGAACTCTTAGTAACTAAGATAAAAGAATTGTTAAGAAGAAGCTCTTAAGCAACTGTAAGAAACTAGACAATACTCCCTCCATCTCACAAAAAGGAGTACAACTATTTTTGACTTTTTTCCAAACATTAAGTTTTGCATAGGAAACAACACAACATATTTTTTTCTGATTAAAAGAAAAAATATAACTGTGGCCTGAGTAAGAATTAGCAAAAAAGTAGTAATTCTTCGGATGGAGGGAGTCTTTTATTTATTTTATTTTTTATTTATTTATTATTATTATTATTATTATTTTGGGGGGGGGGGGGGGGGGGGTTCACAATAAATAAACTAGAACAGTATAAGAAAACCTGTTCCCACAATTCAAAAGCCCACAAGGAGGAAAGCCTGGTTTCTCCCAGTTGAAGAGTTGCACAAATTCCTCATAGGGGAATAGAATCTGGAAGAACATTTATGCACAAACACAATATATTCTCGTCAAAGACTCATTGATAATCAACCAAAAAAGGTATTCAGAAAATTTATTTACGAGAATAAAAGTACCTCTTTTGAATTGTTGAAACTCTTAGAGGATCTGCTGGAAGGAATTATTGGGACTGCAGTAGACAATTTCCTCCCTTGCAACACAGATCCAGACTGCATTGAATGTGCTTTGCCAGATAATAGAAAATTCTTGCACGTTTTCTTGTGCCCAGAGTTCCAGTGGGATCTTTGGCAAGCTTCCGAACTAGTTAACAGAAAGATAGGGTAAAAAAAAAATTACGCTTCATCTTCTCTCTGCCCCAAAGTGAGGGTCCCATTTTACTGAAATTATTTAAAAGCCATTCAATTACATGGTAGATTGAACAATGTAGGAGCTTTATCCAATTTAGGAAAGACTTACAAGTAATAAATCAGTCACTAGCAGGGGAATATTCATAATTAGACTATATAAGATAAAAGAACTCGTAGTCAATTGCCTTAATAATATTCATAAATAGAGAATTTATTTGTTGTCTTTCACAATCTTCAGTAGCAGTGTGTGTAATTTAAACCTATGATTTGATAGCAACCTCATAACTATGCAATATTTTCATAAGAAAATTTGTTATAATGTCGCAAAAAGAGGAATTCTTGTCATGGCACTCACTTAAGCTTCTGTGTGTATCATGCGTGTGTGAGCAAATACATAGTGGAAGCCGTTGGAGAAAGCAACTGAAATCAATGCTGCTACCTCTGGCCAAGTGTTTCTCAAAAATTTATTATTCCTTCAAATTCAAATCATTGGATAGCTTTGTAGTCTAAAACTCTGAATTAGGACAAAAAACCAAAATGGTTGAAGACTAAAACGAGGTTACAACTAAACTCACATGATTTTCAAATATAATGAGGAACCTGCAACAAAAACAGGTATAGCTCTTTCTCCAAAACTGTTGATTAAAGATTGTATTTAGCAGGGTGCGGCTATTATTTGAGAAATAAAGGATAGACCACAAATCCTAGGGTTTGAAAATGAAAGTAATGGATTCTTTTTTAACATCACTATATGAGGAAACTCAAGAGAGTTTTCCCAACAAGCCATTTTACCCCCCTTATAGACTCTATATAAGTATGTTCAAGGGAAATATCTCAATAATCAGCCCTAATTGCTATTATCAAATCAGAAGCTATATATCCAATACATGACAATCACAAAATATGAATCTCAAATCTCCCCCCACTCCCTCTGTCACCTAGGTCCGCCTAGCGCTTTTAAGAACATGAGATAACTCGGCCTTCAGGTTATTACATAAGATTTTTTTATTGCATGTTCAGAAATAGAGTAACCAGGCGGAGATTATTTTTTAAGGCTCCACATTTCAGCAAACATCATTGTACAACCATCAAAGACATAAAGATAAGATTTATAAGACCTGCCAGATGGTTAACATCAACAGCCATTACTCTTTTTACAATTCTCGCATATATAAGAGTCAGTCTCTAATCATGTCATAGATTCAAAACATCTACTTGGTCTCCTACAACTGGAGTTTTCTTTCCGTTTACAAATCACAAATCAGCATAGCCTAACCCTCAGATAATTGCAAGAAGCCAATAGCCAATAGATTATCATTGTTCCAAATGAATAAGACCAGTCAGCCATAATTCAATTAATTATACACTTGCCAACTTTATTTACTATACATCAAAGAAGGCCGAAACTGATAATCAAACATGAAGAAAATCACGACTCCCGAAAAAGAAAATGAAAAACAAAAGAAAAATAACAAGAAACCAAAAAGAAAAAACAGCTCCACCATCTAATAGAAGAACTAGAACAATAGATAAATTAAAACATCTAAATCCAAACATGCTCAAGAAGTACAGAACTCTTATAAGTAGCTACTATGCATTGCCTGCGCATTGGTGTAATCAAACACAAAGTACACTAACAAATAATCGTAAAGTTAAAAGCATTCAAGTATCTCCATATAAACAATTATTAATCAATTAAAAGAATCAAATCCAAACATGACCAAGATAGAATCAAGTTTTATTATAAGTATCTAATATGTGTTGCATTATGAGCAGACATGAAACATAAAAGTATCAAAAGTAGTTCAACTATCAAAGACACTTTATAATTGAAGAAAAACTGAATCCAAACATCATCATTAAAGAACCAGATATTGTAACTATATAATCTGTTCATTTGTAATCACATACAAAAAGTAAAGTACAAAGTTCAATCATCTCAATAATACAACTATTTATAAATTATAAGAACCATAAAATTCACGTGAGTGTGTTTGTGTAATCAGACACCAATTTTAACAAGTATGTTTTATTAAAAAAATATAAAATAAACAGTTCAATTACCAAAAGAGGAACAGTGATACTTATTGATATGTGAAAAGACCCAAACAACATAACCCATAAAAAATCAATTCTTACCAGTATCGAACCATTTTGCAGCCAGAACACTGCTTAGTGGTGGAATTACTGCATATAATGCACTCGTTACTCACAATAAAACCCGGCATCTTTGATTCTGATGAGAGAAAATTGTTGTTGCCGTTATCCCCCAAAGAATTTGTTGAAGAAGAGTCGAAATTACCGTCGACAATAAAGTACTTGGATGCCGTGTTCTTCACCAGGTAAAGCAATCCAACGGCAAAAATTAGGGCAGTGAAGATGAATTGGAAGAACAAACTGAGATCTAGAGGAGCACGTAATAATCCAGAGACATGCATCGACAAATCCCTTCCTGATGATGATTCCTTTTCATCTATATATTCATAGTTTGATGCTTAATTAGGGTTTTCCAATCCGAAACGAAATCTTTCTCTTGTAAATTAGTTTTGAGATTCCCGGGAACCGGGATTGCAATTTCCTTGTTGTCTTCACCTCTACTAGTTCTAATTTGCAACCCCAAAAATATATAAATATGAAAATTGTATTTCTTTTTATTTTTAAATTAATAATTTATTAGTTTATTTTACATGCTTTAATTATTAAATCTAAAATTAAAATAATAAATTATTAATTTATATATATATATATGTAAAACTATAATAAAAAAAAATAATGACCAATAATTATTATACATTTCGCAAGGGTAATAAGCTTTCAATTCAAACTACCATATAAGAAAAATATATCATTATATAAATTTAATCGCAAAAACTATGGGTTAAAATATCATGCTCCTTTTGTTTTATAAAAAAAAAAAATCACATTTGTTAAATAATTTTTTTTTTAAAAAAAGGTATAATTCCTTTGAATAAAATATAATTTATCAAATACAATTTACACGATTTTTACTTGGACATTTGTGATTAACAAGTCGACAATTGATCAGTTATAATATAAAAAAAAGTTACACACCTTCACCGGGTGTAATTTCCTCGACACCAATAATCTTTAGAATCCCAATGTCATCACACAATGAAACATACATTCAATATCATCGTCCAACGAGTTTCTCTCTTCCATAGCCTAAATCCTCTATATCGTACCTGTCATTCAAAATAAATTTAATTTAATTTCATTAATAAATCAATTGTTCAACAAGTGTATATAAATAAAATAAATTTAATTAATTTTAAAAAAATATTTATCAAAGTAAACTCAACACATCATTTAGAAATTCTTCTATTCTTATATATAAAAGTAGGGAATGAGCTAAATTGAAATCAATTTGATTTTATGATTTGAGTTAACTCATTGAAATCAATTTGAGTTTTTGTTAGTCATGAGTTAGAGGTGCATGTATTTAAGATTCCAAGATTTTATTATACATATATTTAATATTCCAAAATTAAAGTTTTTTTATTTATACTTGTACATTCATGCATTATTCATTTTGGTTTTCTAATGCATCTCAAACTACACACACCCGCGCGTGTGTGTAAAGAGCCCACACAAATAAAAACCTGACTTTTACTCCAATACTTTAAAGAAACCCCAAAATAAAAAATCATATAATACTTTTAATCACAATTAAATCAAGAAGAAAAACCAATTCATTAGCCTTTATATATCTCAATCCAGTTCTTCGAAATCCTTAGCTTTGATCATGGTCGAATCATATTCAATCCAATAGCCACAAATTGCAAGTATTTTTCATTTTATTTTTCATTTCCTTTCTTCTTCTTTTTTTTTAATGAATTAGGGTTTTAAATTTGCGTTTTTCACTAATATATCAATATGTTTGTGTGTGTGTGTATGTATACATACATACATACATACATACATACATATATATATATATATATATATATATATATATATATAAAGAATTCGAGAAAAAAAATACTTGAATTTTACTCCAATAAAGTACCCCCCAAACAAAAAATCATATCATACTTCTAATATCTTATAATGTAAGGACATAGTACTATTTGCTGAGGGTTCATAGAGTGCAACAAAAAGTGAATCAGACTCTTAGTTAAGTGAAGATGAAGGATCTCACAAAGTAAATCTCTGCCTTATGGCCACTGAAGCAACTAAGAAAATTACCACTAATACTCTAGAAATTGATATCAGTGAGGCATTTGACTTGAACTCTCTTGATATTGATATACATGACTTAAGAACTACTAATATAACAATCGATTTGCATAAATACATAAAGTGTGTTAACGCATTTATGTTGATTTGGATTTAATGATGATATGATGACACGAGTTTAATGTATACGTGTAAAAGAAAAACAAGTAATACTGTAAAGTCCTTAAGAGATAATCATTATAAAAGGATTTAGAGATCAAATTTATTAAGTTGATCCAAATCGTAAAGATAGGACTTATTATAAAAGGAATAGTCCAAGAGATCATAAAGTATAGGACTTAGTTACTTTAAGATAGTAGAGTGAACTAAGAAAATATGGCAAAGTCCTCGAGCAAAAAGAGAAGTACTCTAAGATCGTAGAATGAAGTGAAGGAAACTGTCAGATTGTTCGCCTTTTTCCGTTCAGAAAATACTTCACGCAAGTGCACGTGGTTTAAGTGTAGTATAAGGCTAGCAAGGTATCGTTCCCACGAGGAATTGTAAATTAAGCATTGAATAACTAGTTAATAATTGAAATAACACCAATTGAATTTAGTGGATTGAAAATATTGTTAAGTAATGAAGTTAATTTCAACAATTAAATTACTCGAAACGGAATTCTCTAGAATTGAAGACGTTTAGGGTTTACAACTTAATCATTTGTCATCGACTGAACCAAGTTATCCCTATGAAGTTAAAATACACGCACGGGATTGCTAATTGAGAACTCTTTAAAAACTGAATAATATCTTTCGATTATTATCCAGCTAATCTTCTCCAATTCTACCGATTATGGAATAGATTGAAGAAGAACATCTCTTTTAAACCAACAACCTATATGTCTATGATTGCTGAGTTTAAAAAGATAGTAAGCTTCAATTCTCTACCAATTACATGTGGTAATTGAGTATATTTCTATCTCAATCACAATTTATATTAACAAATAAGTCATATGCTACCATACAAGGGTCCAATTTCATACATAATCTCTCAATTCTATATGAAATACCTAGTGAAATTACTGGCCAAGTAATTAGAATCAACAAACAGTCATGGTAGTCAACCCACATGTATATAACAAGCACAGGTAATAACTTGCTTCAGTTTATACAGATAATTACATTGCAAACCCTAAACAACAAATTTAGCTCATGATCAATCTAAGAAAGTATACACAAGAGTGAATTCTAGCCATAATAAATTGATAATAATTGAAGTACAAGAGTTCAGAGATAAACTAAATATATATTCTTGCCCTTTTCTGCACCCAGACTGAATTTCTTCCGCCAACTGCAGATTTTTTTCTTCTCTTCACTCTGTTCGCTCCGTGTATATTTTTCTCTTGCTCTCTGTGTCTCTTTTGTCTAACTCTCACCGTAATTATTTTTCTGACTTTCCTTTTTGTTCTATTCAAATCCCCCGCTGCCTCGCATGTTAACCGCCCGAAACTGACTTAGCAACTGCTCAGCATCGTGGGAGAAATCGGTCGATTGAACGTGACGCAGCTGCTTCACCCATCACGCAGCTGCATTGAAATTGACTCAAGCAGCTGCTTCACCCTTAACGCAGCTGCGTTGAAATCTCCTGACGCAGCTGCATCAAAAGTCACGCAGCTGCTTCAATATTGCACGCAACTGCATCTGATCATTCTGGAAAAGACAGCATCTTTGACGCAGCTGCTTCACTTCCTGACGCAGCTGCGTGAACCTGGCTTTGAAATTACTGAAATGCCCTTGCAAGCTATTTTCCATGCAAACCTGAAACAAATGCACCAAAATGCATAAAATTGAAATAGAAAACGCTTAAGAACTACAATATATAAGTTAAGAAGCGAATCTTTTGAGGTACAAAATCAGCTCAACAAATGCCCCCAAACTTATCTAATTGCTTGTCCTCAAGCAAAAATAACTTAATAAAACTGAAATCTAGACGCAACCATGAATTTTTTTTTGTTGCCACATACCAGTTTCAGGCCTCAAGCAACTCATAATAGCCTTACAGAACTTTCAAGAACTACCGAATTTACAAATCTCACAGAATCGACAATCAAGCCTTATTTAAGATTCCTAATTGTGCGTGTGTGTTTCGTAGTTTCAACTAATCAGAAAAATTAGATAAACTTCTTAGATTAATCACAAGCAGAATTTCACTTTGCTTTCACGTCCTTACTTTTACATCTCTTAACCAGGTCAGGCAATCACATAAATTAGGGATCATACTACTATTCAGAAATACAAGAGTGAATGCGTTTTACGCTCCATTTCACCCCTAATTCTTTAACAAGGACTCGTGCAATACACAATTCCATTAGGCTGTCCAATGCTACCCTTGTAACGAGCTTTTAACCAGTGACTCCCAAACCAGTTGGTTTTAGGGCACTAGATGTAAAGACATCCCTAAGGATTTACTTGCTCGAATAGCAAAGGTCACAAAATTCTAACTGAGTCAATTATTATTATTATTATTATTATTATTTTTAATCAAATGATCCCCCCAAACTTATGTAACACCTTAACTCAGCATACGAGAATTTGCAAGTAAGAAATGAAATTCACACATGAAACTCAAAAGAAAATCAATCTTGTAAGTTTTCTAATTCTCAAATAGTCAAAACAATCAAATTTTGTGCTTATTAAAACATAGGAACCAAAAATAACGCAAGACTACTCGATTGTAAGATTGAAATTCAACATGTTCATTCATTTATCATTAAAGGCTAGCAAATAGCAACATTCTTATCATCGGCCTTGTACTAGTTTCCATGATTACTTTAACATTGCTAATTAGAATTGAACGACAACTACAACTAACCGTTTTCGTAGGTTTCACGGTTACACTTAGCACGTGTAACAAGCCTTTTAAACCCCATAATTACCTTATTAGGACGAGTTAAGTCTCGTGAGGGTTTCCAGTGAATATACCCTTAAAATTCATCTACATTCCTAATTTTTTTTTTTTTCAAACAAACAAACAAATAAATAAAAAAAACAAATAAACAGGATTATCAACCTAAACAGGATTATCAAACTTCCCCCAAACTTATTAAACTCAGTGTCCTCAATGAGAATTAGAGCAGAATTGAAATAACGGGACTTCCCTTTTAGAACACTACTCCTCGACTTCGTCGTCCGGTGAATCAGGAGGTAATTCCAGCATTGTCGGAGGAGCTGGAAAATTTAAGGGCTCACGACCAGCATTCATTTCCAAGCGATTAAACGCTTCCGCTAGAGTCGAGGAGAATGCTGCTTGGTATTGCATCATAGAGCCCATTGTCTGTGCCAAATGGGCATCCCGTCAAGCTTGTCGACGAGATTCTCTCCGAAGCTGCCTTACCTCCGCCACTAATGTGTCAATCGTGTTGGACGAGGAAGCTTCATCATGCTCCGACTCTGCTGCAAATAATTCCTCGGTGTCCGAGGAATGTGGATCACCCAAAAGAAATCCCGCTCCTTTTGGGTCAGGAGGTGCCCCATTCCATTGCTTGAAATTCTTGATGATTTTAGAATCGATGGGGACTTGAGGATGCTGGACTGGTTCACTTTCATCCTATTCTACTCCCGCTGCTTCACAAAGTCCACAAATTAACGACGGATGAGGTAGGCCCCGAACTGGTTTCCCTTTTATAGCATACTTGATCGAGCTGTTGATCACTTGTCCCTTATCAATGGTTTTCTTATTGACAATGCAGAATAAGAGGACTGCTCGTTCTTTAATTACCTCGGTGAAATGGGTTGTTGGCATTAGTTTAGCGCATAGGAAATAATACCATGCCTTCCCATATCGGCTCAAGTATGTGTAGTTGAAAGTCTTGGGTTCACCATCTCTATACTTCCATACGGCATCTGGTTGGCACAATCCTCTAATAATCTCTTCATAATTGACTGGCTCCCTAACAAATGCTGAATACTCATCCACTTCTGGAAGCAATAGAATACCATAATACTCGTTAATTTTCGCAGGAGAAAAAGAAACCTTCTTGCCCCGAACGACGACCTCATTATGTTTAATCGCCTTGGCATTAGCATAAAACTCTTTGACGATTGAAATGACGGCCGGATTAGGCTGATGAGGCAATGTTCCCCAATTATGATTGATCATCCTCCATAATTCGCCATCCAAAGGTCCTGGATCAAGACCCCGCTTTGGTATAAGCTTCTTGGCATCAACATGTTCTTCATAAAACTTGGCCGATTCAAAGCTCACAAACCGGCTTGAATCATATGGAGGGGTGGACCTGGAACTCTCTCCTCAATGACGTTTTGGTGCCATTGATCTCACAACCTTCCAAACTTGTCGAAACACAAACCAAATCCAAGAACAACTTTGATTTTTCTCTGAGGCCTTTTAACAAACAGTTGGCGGGTACCTAGTTGACAACCCCCAAACTTATAGGTTTGATGCTTGAATAAACCCCCCACTAGTACTCAGAATTCCTAAACACAACAATTTGTATATACGCAAGAATCAATCACTATCCCTGACGAATTATATGAAATGTGTCAAAGTAAATTCTTACTTGAATATGTATGAGAAGACACCGAAACTTGGTGTTGCTTTAGGAGTAGAAGCAGAAGGCAATGGAAGTTCTGTGATTGTGTTGTAAGCCTGAGAGTTCTATTTATAGGTTCCAAAACGCATCATTCAACTTCTTGTGCATGTATAACGGACGTAAGTGAGGATGGAAGTGAAAGGGCTTCACGGAAGAAACGCAAGCTGTCAAGATAGGCAGATGAAATGGCACACGGTCTATACAGGCGTCCGTTTAACTTTAATATTCCCCGTCACGCAGCTGCGTAAGATTTTGACGCAACTGCGTCATGTCTGATTTTATAAGGTGTGACGCAGGGGCATTGCTTTGAACGCAGGGGCGTTGCATTGTATGCAGCTGCGTTGGATTATGACGCAGGTGCGTCAACGGTTGCCACATTTCCAGTGAGTTCTGACGCAGGGGTGTCAAGTCTCACGCAGTTGCTTCAATTCCTGACGCAGGTGCGTCAACGGTTGCCACATTTCCAGTGAGTTCTGACGCAGGGGCGTCAAGTCTCACACAACTGCTTCCATTCCTGACGAAGGTGCGTCAACGCCTCAAACGAATTCCCTTCAATTACAGTAAGTTCTGACGCAAGGGTGTCCTTTCAGACGCAGGGGCGTCAACCACTGTTTCAAAATTTTCAACTCTTTGTCTTCTCCCGTGAAGGTTTGACACATTGAAGTACCTGACATATATTATTCAAATTATATGAAACACAAATTATAAACCAGAAATTTGCATAAACTCAACAAATTATTTTCATTAAATTAATAAACTTAAAAGAAATGAAATTTGGGTTGCCTCCCACACAGCGCTTGTTTTATTGTCATCAGCCTGACATTACTCCCTGTTTAAGTTGAGAAAGAGACCGAGGATTTCATCCTATTGAAGGTGTCTCCCCAGTAATGTTTGAGTCTTTGCTCATTCACCTTAAACGTAGTCTCTGAATCATTGCCTTTTAACTTCACCGCCCCATACGGATAAACAGCATGAATTGTAAAAGGACCTGACCACCGTGATTTCAGCTTTCCCGAGAAAAGTCGGAGTTTGGAATTGAACAAAAACACCGATTGACCTGGTTAAAACTTTCGGTCCACAATGTGTTTGTCATGCCAACGTTTTACCCGTTCCTTGTAAATTTTTGCGTTTTCATAGGACTGAAGTCGAAACTCCTCCATCTCATTTAGTTGTAGCAACCGTTCCTCACCAGCTCGGCTAAAATCCCAATTTAACTTCCGAGTTGCCCAGTATGCATGATGTTCTAATTCCACCGGCAAATGACAAGCTTTCCCAAAAACCAACCGATAAGGAAACATACCAAGTGGTGTCTTAAACGCTGTTCTATAAGCCCAGAGTGCATCATCAAGCTTAACGGACCAATCCTTACGATTAGGATTTACTGTCTTCTCCAAGATCCTTTTCACTTCTCTGTTTGAAATCTCCGCTTGTCCACTTGTTTGTGGGTGGTAAGCAATAACGACTTTATGCTTGACTCCATATTTCGCTAATAAGGCGTTAAATTGTCTGTTGCAGAAGTGGGATCCTCCATCATTGATTATTGCTCTAGGTGTCCCAAATCTTGTAAAGATATTACGTTGCAAAAACTTAGTTACCACCTTAGCATCATTAGTGGAGGTTGAAATTGCTTCCACCCATTTAGACATATAGTCGACTGCTACAAGGATATAAGAATTGTTAAAAGACAAGGGAAAAGGTCCCATGAAATCGATACCCCAAACGTCAAACATCTCAACTTCTAAAATAGAATTAAGGGGCATCTCCTGTCTTTTCGAAATATTACCTACCCTTTGGATCACAATGTAGAACAAAGGAATAAGCATCCTTAAATAAAGTAGGCCAGAAAAAACCTGATTGAAGAACCTTAGCAGCTGTTCTTTGGCCTCCATAATGTCCTCCATATCCCGATGCATGACATTGCTGGAGAATGCTTCCCATCTCTTCTTGAGGAACACAACGTCTTACTAACTGGTCAGAACAACTCTTGTACAAAAATGGCTCATCCCACAGATATTGCCGTACATCATAAAGAAACCTCTTCCTCTGTTGACTTGACAGTTCTGAAGGTATGACCTTCCCAACAATATAATTTACCAAATCGGCATACCACGGTACCTCAGACGTAATTACAAACAACTGTTCGTCTGGGAAGCTATCATTGACTGCCATCTCATTGTATATGGGCTGCTCCATTCTAGACAAATGATCTGCTATCTGATTTTCAGTTCCTTTTCTGTCCCGAATCTCTAGTTCGAACTCTTGAAGTAACAAAACCCAACGGATCAATCTAGGCTTAACATCTTTCTTTGCAACGAGGTACTTAATTGCTGAATGGTCCGTGTAGACAATAACCTTCGTTCCAATGAGATATGGACGAAACTTGTCGAAGGCAAACACTACAGCTAACAACTCCTTTTCTATGGTTGTATAATTAAGCTGAGCATCAGTTAAAGTCTTACTGGCATAATAAATAGCTTGAAATACCTTGTCTTTACGCTGGCCCAGAACTGCCCCAATCGCGAAGTCACTTGCATCGCACATCAACTCAAAAGGATGTCCCCAATCTGGAGCTACTACCACCGGAGCTGTTATCAATTTCCGCTTCAAAATCTCAAAAGCTGTGAGGCATGCTTCATCAAACTCAAATGGGACTTCGTTCTCCAGTAAACTGCACAACGGTTTTGTAATCTTAGAAAAATCCTTGATGAACCGTCGGTAGAACCCTGCATGACCCAAGAAGCTACGAATACCCTTGACTGAATTTGGAGGAGACAACTTTTCAATAGCTTCAATCTTCGCTTTATCGACTTCAATACCTTTTACTGACACCCGATGTCCCAAGATAATTCCTTCTTGAACCATGAAGTGACACTTCTCCCAATTTAAGACCAAATTCGTTTCCATACATATTCTCAACACCAACGTTAAATTCTCCAAGCAGACATCAAATGAATCACCAAAAACCGAGAAGTCATCCATAAAGACATAGCTTGAAATACCTTGTCTTTACGCTGGCCCAGAACTGCCCCAATCGCGAAGTCACTTGCATCGCACATCAACTCAAAAGGATGTCCCCAATCTGGAGCTACTACCACCGGAGCTGTTATCAATTTCCGCTTCAAAATCTCAAAAGCTGTGAGGCATGCTTCATCAAACTCAAATGGGACTTCGTTCTCCAGTAAACTGCACAACGGTTTTGTAATCTTAGAAAAATCCTTGATGAACCGTCGGTAGAACCCTGCATGACCCAAGAAGCTACGAATACCCTTGACTGAATTTGGAGGAGACAACTTTTCAATAGCTTCAATCTTCGCTTTATCGACTTCAATACCTTTTACTGACACCCGATGTCCCAAGATAATTCCTTCTTGAACCATGAAGTGGCACTTCTCCCAATTTAAGACCAAATTCGTTTCCATACATATTCTCAACACCAACGTTAAATTCTCCAAGCAGACATCAAATGAATCACCAAAAACCGAGAAGTCATCCATAAAGACTTCTAAATTCTGCTCGACCATATCCGAGAATATAGCCATCATGCACCGTTGAAAAGTTGTTGGAGCATTGCACAAACCAAACGACATTCTCCTGAAAGCGAATGTTCCATATGGACATGTGAAACTCATTTTCTCCTGATCTTCTGGCGCAATGGCTATCTGATTGTACCCTGAATACCCGTCTAACAAACAGTAATATTCATGTCCCGTAAGTCGATCCAGCATCTGATCAATGAACGGTAAGGGGAAATGATCCTTACGCGTGGCTTTATTCAACTTTCTATAATCCAAGCACACTCGCCACCCCGTAACAGTTCTCGTCGGAATCAACTCGTTATTCTCATTGGGAACAACCGTCATGCCCCCTTTCTTCGGGACACAATGAACCGGGCTTACCCAAGCACTGTCTGAAATTGGGTAGATAATCCCAGCATCTAACCACTTAATTATTTCTTTCCTCACCACCTCCTTCATAATTGGATTTAACCTTCTCTGTTGATCAACTACTGGCTTTGCATCATCCTCCAATAAAATTTTATGCATGCAAAATAATGGACTAATACCTTTGATATCTGCTAAGACCCATCCAATAGCTGATTTGCAGTCCCGAAGCACCCTCAACAATTTCTCTTCTTGAACTTTGTCCAACGATGCTGAAATAATGACAGGCAAAGTAGACGCCTCACCCAAATAAGCATACCTAAGGTGGTTAGGCAATTGCTTCAGCTCCAAGACTGGTGGCACCTCAAAAGAAGACTTCCCATTTGCCTTTGAACTTCCCGAGTAATCAAGTTCCTCAAAATGTTGCCTGAACTTTGTAAACCTCGGTGCAGCATCCATTAATTATACGTACTCCATCGCTTGCTCACACCTCGAAATTTCCTCAATACTGATTGACTTCTCTAGTGGATCACTGATACTGTTTCCCAAAAAAATCTCGTTCACGAATTCATCCACAATATCAACTCTTAAACACTCAGCATCCTCATTAGGAAATTTCATTGCCTTCAGCACATCGAACGTCACTTCTTGGTCCTGCACCCTCATCGTCAATTGCCCTTTCTGAACATCTATCAAAGTTCTCCCGGTAGCAAGAAACGGTCTTCCTAGGATGATAGGAATATCTCGATCCTCCTCATAATCCAAAATAATGAAGTCCGCTGGGAATATGAATTTATCAACCTTAACTAACACATCTTCCACTATACCTCGTGGGTATGTAAGAGATCTGTCTGCTAGCTGGAGAGTTACGTTTGTAGGAGATGCTTCCTTAAGACCCAATTGTTTATAAACCGAGAAGGGCATGAGATTTATACTGGCCCCCAAATCACATAGGCAACGACTGAAGTGTTGACTCCCAATGGTACACGGTATAGTAAAGCTTCCCGGATCCTTTAATTTTGGGGGCAACTTCTTCTGTAAAATGGCGCTGCACTCTTCAGTTAATGCAATGGTTTCATAATCGCCCAGCCTGACAATATGTCCTTCATAAACTTCACATAACTCGGCATCTGTTCCAATGCATCTGCAAAAGGAATGTTAATTTGTAGCTTCTTGAAAACCTCTAAAAACTTCGAGAACTGCTTATCAACCTTCTGTTTCTGCAATCTCTGTGGAAACGGGACGTTAGGTATCTCATTAGGTTTCCTATCCATATTAACCCTCTCTGTAACTTGAGACCTTGAAGTACCCTCGTCTTTTTTCTCTTTTTCCAAAACTTCGCCTTGTTTTTCTTTAGCACCATGCAATTCTCTACCACTCCTGAGTTCAACAACCTTACAATGCTCTTTACCATCTCGCTTCGGGTTTACCTCCGTATCACTTGGAAAAGATCCTTGAGGTCTATTGTTCAATGCATGAGCTATTTGTCCCACTTGGTTCTCCAGATTCTTTATAGCTACAGCCTGAGTCTTCACCGTAGAATCAAACTGGTTAACCAACTTAGCCAGTATATCTTCCATTTGAGCCAACTTATCCGGCTATTGAGGTTGTTGATTCTGCTGACTGTGAAACCCCGGGGGATATGTATTTCTTGAATTCTGTCCTTGTTGTTGAGATTGATTGTTGCTCCAAGAAAAATTTGGATGATTACGCCACCCCGGATTGTAACTGTTAGAATTCCCCCCTTGCTGACGATTATAATTGGACACAAATTGCACCGACTCTGGATTAATTGCGCACTGATCAATCGAATGACTCCCGGCACAAAGTTTGCAAATTATCTCCACTTGTTGTACCTTCTGACTTCCCATTGCATCTATCTTCTTAGCCAGGGCCGACACTTGTGCTGACAAAGCTGTAACAGAATCTAACTCAATAACTCCAGCTGCCCTGGGTGGATTCATTCTTGCTGTCGGCCATTGGTAGTTGTTTGATGCCATGGTTTCTAGTAAGGCATATGCATCGTCACAACTTTTGACCATCAGATCACCCCCCGCTGCTGCGTCTATACTTGATCTCACTGCTTGTACCAGCCCATTATAGAATGTCTGCACTTGAAGCCATTTTGGAATTCCATGATGGGGACATTTCCTTGACAACTCCTTGAATCTTTCCCATGCTTCGTATAATGTCTCTGAATCCTGCTGAGCAAATGTAGTGATCTCAAATCTTATCTTCACTGTCTTTGCATAAGGGAAAAACTTCGCCAGAAATTTCTGCACCAAATCATCCCATGTAGTAATTGATCCCGGGGGCAATGAATGCAACCAACTCTTTGCCTTATCCCTCAAAGTAAACGGAAAAAGCCTCAAACGAATCGCATCATCCGAAACCCCTGGATACTTGAAGGTGTCGCATATTTCCAAGAAACTCCTCAAATGCATACTAGGATCATCATTTGATAACCCCCCAAACTGTACAGAATTCTGAACCATCTGAATTGTTCCCGGCTTTATCTCAAACTGTGTCGCAGTGATGGCTGGTCTTGTAATACTCGACTGTATCTCAGTCATCTGCGGTGTGGCATAGTCCCATAAGGACTTTTGCCCATCTTCCTCTGCCATTTTTACTTGCTCCACTTGTTCCTGATCCTGGCGTTGCGTTATTTCTTGAATATAGTTCTGAATCCGACGTAACCTTCTTTCAATCTCGTCTTCGAAAGGAACTGTATCCTTACCCTGTGAACGGGTTTGCATATACAACCAAGATCACCTGAAAACGAAGGGTAATAAACTAAAAATTTATTAACCTTCTCAAGAACATACTTCAATTAAAACTAATATCAACACTTTAAATAAAACAATATCCCCCGGCAACGGCGCCAAAAACTTGTTCGCCTTTTTCCGTTCAGAAAATACTTCACGCAAGTGCACGTGGTTTAAGTGTAGTATAAGGCTAGCAGGGTATCGTTCCCATGAGGAATTGTAAATTAAGCATTGAATAACTAGTTAATAATTGAAATAACACCAATTGAATTTAGTGGATTGAAAATATTGTTAAGTAATGAAGTTAATTTCAACAATTAAATTACTCGAAACAGAATTCTCTAGAATTGAAGACGTTTAGGGTTTACAACTTAATCATTTGTCATCGACTGAACCAAGTTATCCCTATGAAGTTAAAATACACACACGGGATTGCTAATTGAGAACTCTTTAAAAACTGAATAATATCTTTCGATTATTATTCAGCTAATCTTCTCCAATTCTACCGATTATGGAATAGATTGAAGAAGAACATCTCTTTTAAACCAACAACCTATATGTCTATGATTGCTGAGTTTAAAAAGATAGTAAGCTTCAATTCTCTACCAATTACATGTGGTAATTGAGTATATTTCTATCTCAATCACAATTTATATTAACAAATAAGTCACATGCTACCATACAAGGGTCCAATTTCATACATAATCTCTCAACTCTATATGAAATACCTAGTGAAATTACTGGCCAAGTAATTAGAATCAACAAACAGTCATGGTAGTCAACCCACATGTATATAACAAGCATAGGTAATAACTTGCTTCAGTTTATACAGATAATTACATTGCAAACCCTAAACAACAGATTTAGCTCATGATCAATCTAAGAAAGTATACACAAGAGTGAATTCTAGCCATAATAAATTGATAATAATTGAAGTACAAGAGTTCAGAGATAAACTAAATATATATTCTTGCCCTTCTCTGCACCCAGACTGAATTTCTTCCGTCAACTGCAGATTTTTTTCTTCTCTTCACTCTGTTCGTTCCGTGTATATTTTTCTCTTGCTCTCTGTGTCTCTTTTGTCTAACTCTCACCGTAATTATTTTTCTGACTTTCCTTTTTGTTCTCTTCAAATCCCCCGTTGCCTCGCATGTTAACCGCCCGAAACTGACTTAGCAAGTGCTCAGCATCGTGGGAGAAATCGGTCGATTGAACATGACATAGCTGCTTCACCCATCACGCAGTTGCGTTGAAATTGACTCACGCAGCTGCTTCACCCTTAACGCAGCTGCGTTGAAATCGCCTGACGCAGCTGCTTCAAAAGTCACGCAGCTGCGTTGAAGTCACGCAGCTGCTTCAATATTGCACGCAGCTGCATCTGATCATTCTGGAAAAGACAGCATCTTTGACGCAGCTGCTTCACTTCCTGACGCAGCTGCGTGAACCTGGCTTCGAAATTACTGAAATACCCTCGCAAGCTATTTTCCATGCAAACCTGAAACAAATGCACCAAAATGCATAAAATTGAAATAGAAAACGCTTAAGAACTACAATATATAAGTTAAGAAGCGAATCTTTTGAGGTACAAAATCGGCTCAACAAAGATCGTAGAGTGACATTAAGATCAATGAATAACTCCAAGATCGCAAAGTGAAGTTAAGTAAACTCAAGATCGTAGAGTGAAATCAAGATCGAAGAGTGAAGATAAGGAAACTCCAAGATCATAGAGTAAAATTCAAGATCGTAGAATGACATTAAGATCATAGAGTGACTATATGAAAAATTATGTTAAGTGGATGAAAATCCAACTCAAATGTGATTTTTGGTAATTGTGAAAATTTAATGGTGAAATGAAGTTGAATCACATAATTTTATGTGTTTACACATGTTCACGTTGGTTTTGTGGTCATTTGATGAAAACGGTTATGAAAATGTGTTTTAAGCGATCGAAATCGACCGTTTCGAGTTAAAACAATTTTTACGGACAAATAACACCTTTTGAAAACCTAGGTTATTTGAAAGGTCTAGACAAGTGTTATATGATGTATGTATGCTAAGTCAAGTGTTGAAATAAACGTTAGAAGTGCATAACCAAAAATCATTAGTTGACGAAAAATGGTGAAATGTGTTTAAACGCTCTTTTACGAGCTATTGCTTCAATAATTTTAAGAAGCTGAATGAGCCAAGTTGTATTTTTTTTAAAATACTATATAGTAAGGTTTTGCTATGGTTCAAATTTGAACTTAATTGGATGTAAGATAAAGGAGTTAAAAATCAGCAAAGTGACTGTAAAAAATGAAGTTTTCTAAAATATGCAGACTGCGCTTAGGTGCAGTGTTTTGTAATAAACACTGCGTCGGGGCGCAGTGACCTGAGAAGAGTTGGTTGGGGGGCGCAGTCAGAGCTTGCCGGGGCGCAGTGCTCTGTACCCAGAAATTTTTTTAATGTTGTCCAAAAAGCTATGTTTTTAATGTGATATGATAAAGATACGATATGTAAATCCTATATTGATAAAAACAAATAGTCAATAAGGTGGGTATTAAAGTTTAATGAAACAATGAATGGTATAATGTAACATACCTAAAAATAAGTAAAAATATGATAATGTTTGTGAAAAAGGTCAGTAATGGAATTTGATGTATTATTAACCTATGTAAGGTGTAATACATCAAACGTGTAATGATTAAAGACTAGCGGTTTAGTGTTTATGGTTTAAGTTGAAGGAGTTATGTATACTGTTATAATCTTGTAATAATTTATAGGTTGTACGATGACAGATAGAGTTCAAATTTGCAAACCGACAAGATGGATTATGATGGACGTTCGATGAACGTAAAGGTTATGTTTGGTTACGGTTAACATGCAAGTTTTTTAGAACTTGTTAAAATATAATAATTGTTCTATATGAACTTCTTTACAGACTATGTGTAGAATTTTTATGTTATCTAAAATTAACGTGAATATGTTATGAAATGTGCACTTTGTGCAACTATGTGATTAATTGTTAAATGCAGTATATGAGATTTCTATTTTGAAATTGCACAGCATGATAGATATGATGTATTGGATAAAATACATAGTAAGAAAAGCATAACGCATGTATATAAACTGCGAGCATGAAATGTGTTAATTGTTAAACTTGCTGAGCCGTTGTGCTCATTCTTGCTTAAACTAATATTTTGAGCTAAGTACAAGAAGGTCGAAGGTTCCGTTACAACAAAAGGGTAAAGAATAGTAAATGCATAAAAGAGCATGAAGAAATGTGTTATATTCATTTGTGTAATATAACAAGTCAGTAGAGAATGTAACTTTGTTCAAGTATAAGTTAATTAACGTCTTTGTATTTAAATATTAAACTTTGTCGTTAATAAAGAGATGTATAATTTTGTAAATCCATAGAGATTGTGACGACCCCGAATCCGGGTTCCTTGAACCTCGATCTGGTTCAACGCGAGTACGACATTTTTTTTTTGTTCATGAATTATAACAATATTATAATTGGTAAATAACCATTTATTTACAATTTTACAACATCTCTTTCTATTCCAGAATCGAAATCTTTATACATTCCTAGTATGTCTTAATATCATACATGATACGACATTCTATTACAATTAACTTGTGTATTTAACACTCATATAACATACCAACTAAAGTCTTATACTACACAATCATTTACCTGTCCAATTCGGACTAATATGTATAACAAATATTTAGATCTTCAGTGAAAGTAATATGCTTTCCTGTTCCTTGATCTTTATCGAAAACTTCAAATGATTTGCACTATCTGAAAATGTTGGTTTAGGCAAGAGTGAACACGACGGCTCAACAAGTCTAACAGACAGCACATAACACATAGTTCATGTTTATACATGTTTCTCATGCTTCATGCATTACATTATATGAATGGATCATGCTTCTCATGCTTTGCATTTATTCATGCAACATACTGATCATGCATTAGAATGAATACATGACATACAGTTCAACTTATTCAATTAATTCAGGCTTTCTATCATATAGAATCAACACACCTTATATGGTTTCACAAAAACATATTTAATTCAAATTCTCACATGCTTCAAGTGCACACACAACAGTTATACACATAGCAATAATATCTGAAAAACTTGCCTGGTTCGCTTATACTAGTTATACTTATTTGCGTCTTTCGTTTAACCTACAATTTATATAGGAAATTGACATAATCATTAGATGCAATGACTATTACTTAGCCTTTATATAAGACTCTAACTTTAAATTATTAACTCTTAAGATGTCCGACAAACGAACCCTTAATTTTTGGACAAAACCCTAGCCCAACCCCAGTTGGACATGTCGGGTATGCTCATCCAACTTATACATTCACTACACGTTCATCGTACGACCTACTTTGAATAAGTTGTCTAAATTAATCACAATGGATTATTTATATCTGTTTAATTTAATTAAACATTCTTCTTTTTCATAACTTAATGATTCAGACATTTAATAATGTACAAAATACCTCAAAATATTATCTACATTTGATAACATACAACTATATTCAAATATTATTAACCATTTAATAATATTTTAAATCTCATACTAATATTATTATTTATTTAATAATATTTTAGTCATTTATTAATATTATCAACCATTTAATAATATTTTAATCACTTATTAATATTAGTATCTATTTAATAATATTTTAATCACTCATTAACCATTTAATAACATTTTAATCACTTATTAATATTATTATTCATTTAATAATATTTTAATCACTTATTAATATTATTAACCATTTAATAATATTTTAATCACACATTAATATTATTAACCATTTAATAATATTTTAATTACTTATTAATATTATCAACCATTTAATAATATTTTAATCACATATTAATATTATTAACCAAATAATATTTTAATCACGCATTAATATTATTAACCATTTAATAATATTTTAATCACTTATTAATATTATTATCCATTTAATAATATTTTAATCACTCATTAATATTATTAACCATTTAATAATATTTTATTCATTATCTAATATTATTAATTATTTAATAATATTTTATTTATTATATAATATTATTACTCTTTTAATAATATTCCAATCACTTATTAATAAACTTCATATATTAGTTTATTATACAAACACACTCATTTTACACTTATATGAGCTTAATTTTTCATAAAAATTCGACCCGGACCGAATCGACCAGACCCGGACAACAAAAGATCACTAAAAAAAATCTGCGGGAGTGGCGAGGCCGCCTCGCAAGGTGGCGCGGCCACCCCAGCCATGCAGCAAAATTTCACAGTTTGGGCTGTTCGACCCTCCTTCGCTCCGACAGCCATAACTTCTTCATTTCAAAATATTTTGGGGTAATTCTTGAGTTCATTATTATCAGAATTTCCCCATCTACAACTTCTCTTTAGATCACAAATCTAAATTTCAAATAGAATAGGACTCAAAAATTGATCACAAGGACAAAGTGAAAACTAACTTCACAAATCCTTGGTTTTAATGGTTCAAACTTGAATAAAATAAACTCTACAAATCCAAATGATACCAACTTAGTGTTGTTGTTTTCCTAACTTCTTGTTTTACAACATTTCATGGTTCGATTACATTTTTGAAAACGTTTTGACGAGAAATTTAAGATCGAACCACTTTGGGTTTTACCGGTAAATCGTTATATGAACTTTCATTTTAATTCTTTACGTACCACCCATACAAATACATGTCTTAACTATATCAAATCATGAATATACCTATATATCATAGTTTTAGACTTCTAGATCATCAAAATAACTTTTGATCGGTTAAAAATATATTTTAACCGTTCAAATCATATTTAAACTATAAAAATGAACTAAAGAGGGTTTAGAACAATTTTTAACCTTTTATACATGGATGCTCTCATTTTTCTTGACATGATCTTGGCTTGTGACTCCTCATAGACTATCCTCTAGCAAATTCTTTGGTGGATCATCGACTCACAAGAGTTTCCTCTCTTTTCTCTCTTGGGAGCTCTCTCTTTTCTCTCTTGTTGCTCTAGCAAAATGACTAATAACCTAACTCATTGGTGATGCATTCTATTTATAGAACCACCTTAATCTCCATCAACTTCCACTAATCAACTAGCATTGGTGAAATTAAGGGTTAATCAAGCTTACTATAGCTTGAATGACCAATTGATAGACCTTTTAAATGATCATTTGATTGACTAGGGTTGGTGGGGAGTTATTGAACCAACTTTGTACCCAAAATCAACCAACAAGCAACCTTCACATCCATGTGGGCCCCAAAATTCGGGATTTACTCTATAAATACACCGATTTGGCTTTTTTTAAATTTTTTTATCCTATATCATTATATAAGTATCCATATATATATACACCAATATATACATTGACCACAACTTTGACTACCATTTGGGCTCCACATTGGACTCTAGGATTTAATATATTGGGCTTATCCAATTAATTGGTTTGGGCTCAATTAAATTATTACATTAGGCTAACATTAAATACTCTATGTTACATTTAATTAAAACAAGTATTGGGCTTGATTAATTATTACATGGATCAAGGTTTAATTAATTACATAGGCTACTAGGCTAATTTATTTAACTTAGTTTAATATATCAATTAGACTTATAATATAATCCAATTAGACTTGTCATAAATAATTCTACCACATTGGGTTACTCAATTAACTCTGAAATTTAAATAGGCACACTTAGAAGGAGGGGTTGAATAAATGTGGAGTAAAAACTATATCCAATTTTTGTGTTAATCAAAATAGAAGGTAAATTAGTCTGCTGAATAACCGATTTCAGGTTGCTGGTTTGGAAATTGATTTGCACTAGAAATAGAGTTTGAAAAATATGAATATTTTTACTTGAAACCAAATGTGATGAAGTACACTAGTAGAGTATATAATTGCAGAAAATAACCATTCACATGAACACAATGATTTTTACGTGGTTCGACCCTTATCCTCTATTCTAATGGCCTACTCCACGTCCAATATCAACTTGATATTGGAGACTTCTTTTTATTATATAATATTGCCTTACAAAAACACCTTTTTACAATAACAGTTCCAAACTTTGAGACACTTCCTCCCAAGCACCTATGCTCCCTTGTGCACACCTATGCACTTACTTGAGTACTTTTACTCACCAAGCTATTAACCTATCTTGGAACTTTATTGTGAAAACCCTTTCAACAGAAAATAGATTAGTACAATCTTGAAACTGATTATGCAAAATACTATGATCAAGGCATGAAATATATAACAACACAAAGCTCAAATCTAAATGCAATGATCAAGAAATAGGATATCACCAAGTTACTCTTAGATGACTCACGGCTGGAAGAGAAAATAGAATGCTTGAGTATTCTTTAGCAGTGAAACAGTTTAATATGTGAGAGACAAAGAACTTTCTGTGCTGAGTAACTTAGTCTTTTTAGAACTCGGGATTTTGATAATATTTTTTCGTGTCTATATATGGTTCGGCTGGGCATGATATATAAACACAGAAAACTAGCCGTTAGGTCCATAAAGTTTCCCATTCTTTTTGGATATGAGTGACAGATAAAAGAGATATTTCCAGTAAGGAGATCACGCTCAGATTTGACTTTAACCCAACAGTTAGGAAAACTTATAATACATATTCTATGAGGCCAAATCACGGAAGGAACAACTTTTAATACCTCAGCATGCCGTAATGTCAGGGAGATTTCCATACCAAAAATAAAAGCAAAATTCTAGCAGTCACGGTCAAAGCCATAAATTTAGCCCATTCAATAAGGCTGTTAACAAAAATACCCCCAGGTTTGTTGAACTGATATTATATATATGGAATCCTTTAATAGTATCAATCAATAAAACATTAATGACTTAGATTTTCTCCCAGCACGGAAATGTTAATCAGTTACATCACAGTTTTATGGAAACCCTTAATTGTATAACTCAATCAAGTATTTAACTAATTTCTCCAAACAAGGAAAGAATAATTTGTTTGCACAATTTTTCAAAACAGATTCTAATTAATCTTATTTTATGGAATGTTCAATTCTGCCACTTAAAGAACTGTAACACATATTTCGAAAAAAATGGTATTAATATGAAATGCAACCTAATGAGCTTTGAATTGAGATATAAGTCATGCCCGAGATCTTACATGAAACCCTAAGATCAGAGAGACAGCTTTCACAAGACTTTCCATTTGCAGCTTTAAACCAGTTTCAAAAAATAGTTAGCTGTAAGGCATTATTTTCAAGTTTTTTGCACAACTCAAAACACAGGTTTTAGTAACATAAAAAAGGTTATCATCAAAATCAAGGATCAGAGTGTGACCAAGTCAACAATCTCCCCCTTTTTGATGATGACAACAATAAACACAGACTCCCCCTAAAACCATGCATCAGTGAAGCTAAGCATATAAAAACAGGCTCCCCCTAAACCCATGCATCAGTGAAACATAAACTGAAAATAATGAAACTTAAAATAATTAAGAATTAAGAATTCATGCTTCTCCCCCTTTGTCATCAGTAAAAAGATGGCCAAATGAAAATCTAAAATGCAGTATATTATAGACCCAATGAAAAATAACACTAAGACATTAGTCATCAATGTCTTCGATCACAACGTTGTGCTCAGCTTGTCGGCTGAAGTATGGGCGATGCACGACACGGGCAATTCGTTCCTCCATGGACAGTTCGTGTGCAAAACGAGGTGGACGAGGAATATGAATGTTAGGATCGGTATGTAAGTCCAGAAAGTCTCTAGCAAATTCAGCCATCCAATTGATTTCAGGCCAATCAAGAACAGCTGAATGGGCTTGACGATGACCAATGTCATTAAAACGACGCGCAACAAACGATCCCAATGTTCCGAGTTGACTGCTTGCAAATTTGACCTCGTGACTAAGTTGACACGTATTTCTATTCATTTTCCATTCCATAGCAGCCACCATTTCCGTTGTTTGAACTTCAAACCCAACCTGTAAATCAATAAACTCATCTTTAACTTGTTTGAATAGTTTTGAGCCCTTTTTGGTTACAGGATTGCACAAGGTTTCTAGTGCAGTTAGCCTCTGTTTGAGTTCTGTCATTCCAGTCTGCATAGCTGTGTGCATTTCTGCTATGACCACTTTCATGTCATTTTGATTTGAAAGGATTTGATGAAGAAGAGAGGTGACCTCGGGAGATGTAGAGGAAATGGATTGTGGCAACTGAGATGTATGGTCAATTAAGGTTTCTCTAGGAAGTCGGACAAACTGACCAGCTGTGAGGGTTAAGTGAGACTATTTTAGATTCTCCGAATCAATGGAGTCAGTGAGTGGAAGAAAGGCCTCAGAGTCAAGAGATATTCCAAAATGTGGAAAGAGTTTAGTAAGAAGTCTGTTGTACGGAAGGCTTTTCTTATTTTGTTTAACACAACTATCTATATGGAGTATGATCATTGACGCTAAATTAAATTCCAACCCTTTCATGATGGTAGAAACGATAACCAGTTCCTGGAAAGTAAAATTAGCTCCCCCACCAGTGCGAGGCATTAAGTTTGATCGTACAATTTTATGAATGACTACTGCTATGGGTGAGACCTCAACAGTGGTGGGAAGAACCACATTAGTGAGAGATTAATCATTCATTACAATTTGAAGTTGAGTAATAAGGGAGAATGGTTCATGCATTGCACCTTTTAGTGTGAAAAGACATGACCCAGTACACGGAATGGACAAAATACTCCCTAAAACTTCATCAGAAAACCCAAACAACTTTCCTTTAACCAGAGACGTACATGTTCCCTATTTTAGTTCAAAGTTTGCATATAATTGTTAAACAAGTTGTGGGTATGCAGTAGTGGGGGAAAAAATCATTGAGGCAATACCACAGGAGTCAAATAGTGCTTCTAGCGTGGATTGCTTATAAATAAACAAATCCAAGGATTTCTCATAAAGTAGAGGTTTTGACATAATGTGGGTTTGGAACCGAGCCTCAAAGTTGTTTCCACGAAAATAGTTCCTAGTTAAGAAGGGAGAGGAGGGTATTACCGATTTAGGGCCAATTTATAAAGATTTGATCGCGATTTTCCCTTTTCCTTTTGACTGTTTGAGTCCCGTTGAAGTACCCATGCTTGGTTTCTTCGGATACCGTGATTTGTCAGTGACAGGGGTGTCATCATCGGTGCTTGATTCTTCTTCTCTGAATTGCTTGGAGGTCCTAGTCTTCATTCTTCTCAACTGTTGGCCTTGAAGATGAAGATGAAGGGTTTTGTTGAGAGCGTTTTGATCGGTTTTTGGAGAAGATGAGTAAAGTATGAGAGAGAAAATTGAGGCAGTTTTTAACATTGACGAAGGAGAGAGAGAGAGGGAACACGGTTTCCAAAATTGCTAAAAAAAATCGTAAACCATTCTATGTTACCATATTGACATAACAGCCTGTATTATGTTTATGCAGACACGTTGTCGACGCCGGGAAAAGTCGTTTCGTTTTATAATAAATTCTTTTCCAATTTTAGCCTTTTGGATTAAGATGTGTTTTTTTGGAAAAGGGTCGGCTTGAATGTCGACGGGGGTTTGAAAGGTCGATTTTATGATGAGCCAATTAACCAGAGCCGTCAGTTGGTATATTTGAAATGGATGTACCAACTCATCCGAATGTTGTTTTCGTAATCGCTGGCTCATATATGACTCCGAATTTAATTGGTCTGCGAACCGAGATTCATAGAGTTCGGGGGCTTGCTTAAGCGAGGGAAAGGTGTTAGGCACCCCCCGACTTCCGTGAAATACGGTTACTGCAATCTCGATGTTTTCCTATCCTTTTAAAATCCTAAAAACATGTGAGTTGTATGTGTGTGCGTGCGTGCCTAGGTGAATGTTTGTGGTGAATTTTACTTGGATTTTATATGGCAAATGTGCCTTATTCTGGAAAGCGTTTTAAACGTCCTTTGACCCAAATGATAAGGCTTTATTTCATAATAAAGATTGATTTTAATTTTGAAAGCGATGAGGATTTTTATTAGGTGTCATTTATGGAAAAACAAGAGTTTTTTAAACTTTTGTCAAATAGGAATCGAGACTATACATTGCCTTCTAACAGTAAATCTAATAAAATGAAGGCAACTTCTAGAACTCTTTAATCCTATGCACAAAGTTTAATGAAAACGTTTGCCTATTTTTACGAAATCATTCTTTATCATATTTCAAACCCAATTGGAGCCTTTTCATTAAACCAGAATCAAAGTTTGCCACAACTCTTAATTTTGAACCTTGTGAATCTAATATCCTAATTTGATCACTTTTAGAAAATCTTTATCGTTTGCCTTATTTTGGAAAACCGTTTTTCGTGTCGTAAATCAAAACGAGCATTCAAAACATGTCGGGGCTATCCATGGGCATGTAAGCCATCTGAATACCCCCAAACACCCACAATCACACATTTTACTATTACGGGGCCTTAAACCCGATTTCGATTCCGTATCGTTTTAAGGCCCAATATTTACATGTATACAAATGGACTCTAGCAGTGGCTACATACATCCCAAATTTGTCCATCTTCGGAATTTGATCACGAGGATCCCATTCCTAGGCTCACAATCACCCAAATCACTTGCAAATACGCCGACAAACGCTTTCTATTTCACTACTCAAGCAAACACAAGGATACCTCACTATTTGAACAATAAAAGGCAACTATCACTAGTTGTTTTAGCTAACCCGAGCCTCTCCCTCTCTCTCTCTCTCTATCTCGCCTGTTTCTCTCTCTAGAACATTGACAATTTTCTTTCTTTTTTTCAATCTGCTGGTCGAAACATCGTTGTATAGGTGACCGAGGCTAACCGCAGGTGCATCTGCGGCTGGTCGAAGATGCATCTGCGGCTGCCTGCTGCGGCCGCCCGCGCCGTCTCCTCGGCTACCGGGATCTCCTCGAGCCTCGAAACCGTCCCGTTTGTCGATGGTCGCAGGTGCACCTGCGGCTGCCCAGCTTGCTTTTCTCGATTTCCGTGCCACACAGTCTTAAATCGTCAATTTTTGCGGTATTATTTTGGAAGGCTGATACCTGATGTATAAAAATGCTTTTTGTGTCTTTCAAGGAGCGAGACCCCCCCGACTGCCGCACGCGTAGTGGTCACTCGTCGTCTTTGGCGACCAGATCAGGCTTCGTCTGGATCGACTGTGTGTCCCGCTTCAACCGACCCGATGCTCGTTATTCGTTTGGCCGCTTTTGATTGCAAGCCGTCGTGGTAGCTTGGGTCACATGACGATTTTGCCATCCTGTCAGGGTTAGTATACAAGTGCAAAATTTGGGTGTCTACAGCTGCCCTTCTTTATCATGTTTATGGAATGAAATATGAAATGAACAGGATAAAGAAGTAGGCACTCGACGTATGCAAATACCAGTACATATTTAACGGTACAACACATATATTAAGATGATGCAATGTCACATTCAACACATTCGTGTAGAGGTTGGTTCAAAGTTACGAATGAATATTGCTCGGGTCTCGTTTCTGACAGGTCATTTTTTGACGGTCAGGTATCGTCTCTGACGGCTCATTTTTGTGACGGTCAGGTATCGTCTCCGATGGGTCATTTTTTGGGTTGGTCAGGTCTCATCTCTGACGGGTCGTTTTTGAGTTGGTCAGGTATCGTTTCTGACGGATCATTTTTTGGGTTGGTCAGGTATCGTCTCTGACGGGTCGTTTTTGAGTTGGTCAGGTATCGTCTCTGACGGGTCAGTTTTGAGTTGGTCAGGTATCGTCTTTGACGGGTCGTTTTTGAGTTGGTCAGGTATGGTCTCTGACGGGTCTGTTTTGAGTTGGTCAGGTATTGTCTCTGACGGGTCGGTTTTGAGTTGTTCAGGTATCGTCTCTGACGGGTCAGTTTTTGAGTTGGCCAGCTATCGTCTCTGATGGATCGTTTTTTGGGTTGGTCAGGTATCGTCTCTGACGGGTCGTTTTTGAGTTGGTCAAGAATCGTCTCTGACGGGTAGGTTTTGAGTTGGTCAGGTATCGTCTCTGACGGGTCATTTTTGAGTTGGTCAGGTATTGTCTCTGACGGGTCGGTTTTGAGTTGGTCAGGTATCGTCTTTGACTGGTCGTTTTTGATTTGGTCAGGTATCGTCTCTGACGGGTCGGTTTTGAGTTGGTCAGGTATCGTCTTTGACTGGTCGTTTTTGATTTGGTCAGGTATCGTCTCTGACGGGTCATTTTTTAGTTGGTCAGGTATCGTCTCTGTCGGGTCGTTTTTGATTTGGTCAAGTATCGTCTCTGACGGGTCGTTTTTGATTTGGTCAGGTATCGTCTCTGACGGGTCGTTTTTGATTTGGTCAGGTATCGTCTCTGACGGGTCGTTTTTTAGTTGGTCAGGTATCGTCTCTGACAGGTCGTTTTTGAGTTGGTCAGGTATCGTCTCTGACGGGTCATTCATTTTTTTTTTTGGGCTTTATAATCTTGCACTTAGACTGTTAAAAAGTTACATGTTGGTTTGGGGTTACAATCTGGGACACTAGGGGGCACCGAGACCAACCACAGGTGCACCTGCGGCCAGCCGTAGGTGCATCTACGGCCACGATCGGTTCCTATTTCAGATCGCGTGGGGACGCGATCTATCACTTTCCAACTCTTTCTCTCCCACTTTTTCGGTTTTCCTCATCCCAAGCCGACTTTCGCGCCTTTTTGGACTCTTTTTTGCTAAATCTGCTCCGATTAAATCAGTCTGCGCACTCTGGGTAACGTTTTAACTCCTTTTTCTTTGATTTTTGTTTTCGTTTGGCTATATATATTGCTTGCTTGAATATTTTAATTTAGCAATGCATGCCTATATGAGATATTTGTGTTAAGCGTATCATATATAAATAACGGGTCTTGTAGCTATGCCTTATTATTTTGGAAATCTCATTGTTTTAGTCATTTTATGCTCACGACGCATTATTTTCACTTGCATTTGGGATTTGTTGGTTGTCTGACTTGGTTAATCATGCCTAATTGTGCATGGGATGTCCATTTTACAAACGAAACTCTGTCGAAATTTCAGGAAATCTAGCGCACCTTTAGGGACTCATTCATGCATTTTCAATTTCATATCATCATAGAGAAATATGTTATGCTGCCCTATTATTTAGTAATATGCAATGAGCTTTTTTGAAAGATAACGGGTTAAGGATGTACCTCTTTTCCGTGATGCCATTTCAGCTATGGATCCCGATGCTACCAGTGGTTCTACAGTGCCCCGGGTTGCTGGGGTCTGTCGACGCAGAGCGGTCATCTCGGCTCCGGCCCCGGTCCTGACCCGTCATTCTCGTAGACTGGCGGAGTCTGTCATTCACCCAGTTCACCCTGATGTTGGTGAGGATGCCCCAGCTGAGGCAGAGGTGGGTCCTTCTGACACAGCGGCCCCTCCCCCCACGCGTCGGATCCTACCAGGGGCCCGCGCTAGGATACCAGATCTGCTCGGTCCTGATCTCAGTAGTCACCCATCAGCCTACCTTGCAGCTAACGAGGTATATCCGTTTGTTTTAAATTCATTCAAACTCCCGTGGTCACCTTGACTAACTGTTTGGTGGCTGTCATAGGTTCCTGAGTTTACTCAACCTCGGGGTAACTGGTTCAGCGTCTACACCCTCTACCATGCTCTGCATCCTGACTATCGCGGGATGGTAAACTCCTGAGGGTTTCAGACATTTCTTCACCATCGCCCCTCGTCGGTGTCCCTGGGGCTACATGCGGGCATTGTCTGAGCGGTGGTTCCACCAGACCCAGTCGCTTCATCTCCTGGATTGTGAGCTGCTGCTGACACCTCTGGACTGACGCTATATCACCGGGGTGGAGTTCTCTGGACCCCGTGTTCCCCTGGAGCCGGATATCACCCCCATAGCCGTTTGATCCTTGTTGGGGTACTCTCCTCAGGATAAGGTCTTTAAGGCCCACAGCATTCGATCAGGAGCCTTGGCTGTGGCTGCTATTGGTGGGGTCCTTTCTGAGCCATTCCCTGAGGACCGATCCGCCCATGATTTTCTGCTCCGGCGCTTGTTCTTGACCATCATAAGGGGTTGATTTCTGGGGAACAACTCCTCGACCATACATTTCAGTATCGTCGGAGCCACCCGGGATGTTGACCGGATCGGGGACTATGATTGGGGGTCCTTCACCTTTGCCTACTTCCTCCACGGTCTTCGCCTTCGCTCAGAGGGACAGACGGATGCCTGGCTCAGATTATACCCCTTTTTGCTGGTAAGTCTTTTTTTATTATATCGTCCTTCATTTGCTTCATTCCTTTGACCTTTCCTGGTACTTACGCCCCTTCCATTTTGTTTATCAGTTCTGGGCTTACGAGAGGCTACCCTGCTTGCGGCCGGTCACTACCCTTGGTCCAGAGACTTATCCCAGGGGTCGCCGGTGGCATCACAGTACCCTTGAGGAGATCCCAACGTCGGATAACTTTGCCCACTATCGCCTGCAGTTAGAGCTGATCTCGTCAGCGGACCTGGGTCCCCTACACGGCGGATCACCTGGCGGCTGGCTTGGCCGGGGGTTTTGCCGCGGATCAGGAGTTTGCCTTGTCCACTCGCCATATTCCATTTCTGACCTATGGTGGATGAGAGCTGTATTTGGGGGAGCGCGCTATCAGATGTGTTTTCGGGGAGGTCCGTGTCCCTTTTGCCCCTCCTCCACAGAGATTTTGGCTCATGGATGCCCATCTTCTAGATGTCTTAATGGTCGGGGAGGACGGATACATGCTGTCTGACGGCCTTCATACGAGCGAGAGCTTTAGTGCCTGGTGGAAACCTCGCACTATCGGGCCTCAGACCCGGGCCACCTTCTTCCTTGGAGATCTGGTTCACGGGTCGGTGATGATGACAGATTGGATGGAGTGTGTCCGGGCCCCCACCCACTCAGACCAGATTGCCTCCCTGACTCGGCGGTTGGACCAGTTGTCATCCTTTGTTCGGAGCTTGGGTCGGGATCCAGAGGAAGCTTATGCCGCAGACCCGTATGGATCCGATTTTGGTGCGGGTCCCGGCTCATCGAATGCCCCAGTTCCGTCTTATTCCTGCCCAGATCTGAACTTTGGCGTTGGGGCTTCCATTTCCAGAGATTTGGGCCATGCGAATCAGTTCGATGATGACACCTTCATTGATGGCATAGAGTTTACCGACTAGATTCAGATAGTTTAAGGCCCCTGTATTCATACCTATTTGTTTTATTATCATTTTCGTGCTTCATGTATTATGTACAGAATTATCTTTATTTTATGCATAATCTTTTACTTCTGATGATTCATTTGTTCTATTATAACCTGTGTGATGCATGAGTTATTATATACATGGATAAATAATTGACCCCTGTACAGTCTTTTTAATACTGCTTTTACAGATGTCGTCATTTGATGTGGTTCGCGTGGGCACTCGCACCCCTTCAGAGATCATTGGCAGGCTCCGTCCGTGGCTAGATAGTTTGTCACCCTCCGACCGAATCATTGCCGAGGGTCTTATGGGACACTCCTTGTCTCTTCTATCATTCCAAGTACCCTAAGGTTTTGTTGATGGCATTCTCAGTTATTGGATCCCGGATAAACATGTTTTCAGGTTTGGGCTGGAGTATCTGACCCCCACCGTTGAGGAGTATGCTCGCTTCATCGGTTTGTCGGTGGATGGTCCCTGCGCACGGGTTACCTCAGGCCATATGCGCCGTTAGTTCCTGACTTTTACAGGTTTGCGGAGGACAGCTCTGTTATCTGTGATCTTTTCGAGCCACTTTGTTCCTCTACCCTTATTGGTTGACAGATTTGGCTCGGTGGATAGCTTCTCTCGATTCTCCAGTGATTTTTCAGTGTTTGAGGAGTGCTGGGGCGCTTTGAGAGTGGATGTTTTGATGGCTTGTGTCATATCAGTTCTTTACATGCTTGTCGGGGACGACCTCCTGGACATGCGGGTTATTGTAGCGATTCAGGCCCTTCAGGAGGATCATACCATCCTTCCCATGATACTTGCAGAGACTTACCTATCGGCCTCGTATTGTCATTCTTTCTCTGGCCGCATATTCAGGGAAAGCTCTACTTTGTTATATGTATGGTTCATGAGCCACCTCAGACCCATCGGGCAGTTTCGTCGGCACGGGTTTTGTTTCAGCCACAGTTTGGCCATGCAGTTCTCATTCCGTCCTCGGCGATGCACTGATGCGGCTTCATGGAGGGAGTTCTTATCGACCATTAAGGAGCCCTTCCATCTCCTGATCTACTCGGGTTATTGCTCCTTCCTGAGCTTCTTGACTCATGTGTCCCCTTTTGATTTCCTCCCTCTTTTTGGTTTGAGGGGGGTGACGACTTATCATCCCTTAGCTGTCATGGGGTAGTTTGACCAGATGCAGGATCTTCATCTTTTTACGGGAGCAGCTGACTACCGATTTCTCATATTGACTCAGACGGAGAGGGAGATGCTGAGGGTATACGATCTTTGGTCACACAGGGTCTTGGCCGAGTTTAGGGATAGTCATCCTGGTCAGACACCCGATTATCTGCTATGGTTGCGAGGAGATTCTGAGATTGCTGATTTTGACCAGATTGGGGTATTGGATGGTTCTCGAGGACTTTTCCCAGCTGAGACCAATTTAGATGCGGTCATTCCCCCGGAGCTTTCAGAGTTAGCGCCCAGACCTGATGTTGAGGCTGCTCCTGCCTCGGTACACGTCCCTTGTCCTGATTCGGCAGATCGGATCCAGAGACTAATGATTGAGGGTACCAGGCTCCGGTCAGCCTTGAGTGCTACTGAGACTAAGAGGGATACCGCCCACGCTGAGCGGGATGCTGCTGTACTAGCCCGTGATGTCGCCCTCTCTGCCAGAGATAGTATCCTTGAGCAGGTCAGAGTTATCATGGAGGGCCATTCTGCGACTGTTAGTAGTGCTGCTGCCCTTTCGACTCGGATTGACATGATGGGACAGCAGATTGCGGGTGAGCCGGAGGTTTATGATGCCTCGACTATTCTATCTATCCTGCTCCAGCTGGTTTCTGACCTGTAGATGATTTTATTTCCTGGACGGACTATGTCAGTTTCATCACTATTATTTAAAAGATAGACTTTGTAATTAAAATGTTTTGTATATATAGAGAAATATTTATGGTTTAGTCATTTCCCTTTTTGATGCATCGTCGCCCTCCATTGGATCATCATTTTATTCAGCCGATTATGATTTTGATATATTGCCTTCTTTCTTTTCTCAAATCTCGATTGGGACTCCGCAGATATTGCCGCAAGACCTTCTGATTTCATCGGAGTGAGTCTTGGATTTTGGGCTGATTATATGGCTAGGTTTGGGTAAGATTTGGAATGTATTTGTCAAAGTAGGGTTTCTGGAAATGGGTTTGGTATAGGGACAAGGTTTATTATTTTGTATAGAACGGACCGCGCCATGATGACTGCCTACGTACTCCCACAAAGTCAGGAGATCAGATCCTACGTAGTTCGAGCTACAAAGGGAGATAGATTTTTTTTTTTAAGCATAGAATCGTTTCACTGAGTCAGAATTCAGGGGCTGCGGAAATACCTCGCCATCCATTTCTTGTAGGATGAGGGCCCCTCCAGATAGGACTTTCTTGATCACAAAGGGTCCTTCCCAATTTGGAGCGAATTTCCCTTTGGCTTCGTCTTGACAGGGCATGACCCTCTTTAGCACTAAGTCATTTTCCTTGAACTTTCGGTACCGTATCTTTTTGTCGTACGATCGAGAGATGCGTTGCAGATACAATTGACCGTGTAATATAGCAGCCACCCTCCTTTCATCTACCAGGGCTAATTGGTTATATACTTTGCATCCAATCCTCCTTGTCAATCTGAGCATTGAGCAAAATTCGGAGAGACGCCATCTCCATCTCCATTGGCAAAACGGCCTCCATCCCATATACCAAGGCGTAAGGAGTTGCCCCTGTAGACGTACGAACTGATGTCCGATATGCAAACAGTGTGAGGGGCAGCAAATCTGGCCATCCCCGATGATTGGCAGACATTCTTGCCATAATTCTCTTTATATTCTTATTCGCCGCCTCCACGACCCCATTCATTTTGGGCCTATAAATGACAGAATTGAGATGCTTGATCTTGAATTGGTCGTATAACTCCTTCATAAGGGCGTTGTTCAGATTCTTGGCATTGTCGGAAACCAAGATTTCAGGTTGTCCGTACCGGCAAATGACATTGTTTCTGATGAAACTGACTATGACTTCCTGTGTTACTTTGGGGAAAGAAGCTGCCTCCACCCACTTAGTGAAATAGTCAATCATTACAAAAATGAACCGGTGGCCATTGCTCGCTTTGGGCTCCACGGGTCCGATTACATCCATACCCCACATGGAGAAAGGCCAAGGGGAGGTCATACAGTGCAGTTCATTAGGAGGTGCATGGATCACATTACCGTGTGCTTGGCATTGATAACATCGCTTGACATGATCATCACAGTCGGCCTTAAGTGATAGCCAGTAGTGTCCCGTTCTCAAAATCTTCTTGACTAATATCGGTCCACTCATATGTGGCCCACATACCCCACCGTGTACTTCGCCCATGATTTTTTGTGCTTGAGTTTCATCTACACATCGCAACAATCCCAAGCCAACATCCCTCTTATACAGGGAATCTCCGCTTAAATAGAATTTCATTGCCATCTTCTGGATTTGCCATCTTCTGGATTCTTTGCCTTTCTGTTCGGTTCGCCTGGTCGGGGAGAGATCTGTTCCTTAAGTATTCTCGAATGTTATGATACCAAGGCTGATTTTGGTGAACCACTTCCGCTGATAACTCCGCGATGTGCTCTTCGTAAACGGGAGCGATTTGCACCGTTATTTCAATCTGGGGAGTGGCTTTGCCTTTGAGTACGTGAACTAACGAAGCCAGGGTGACCAATGCATCGGCAAAGTCATTCCGCCCCCTGGGAATGTGTCGGAAGGCTATGTCTTCAAATTCTTGCATTAATCGGATCACACACCGGTGGTACGGAAGTAACCGAAACTCCTTAGTGCCATACACCCCTGTTGCCTGTCTGATTACCAACTCTGAGTCTCCGAACACAGCTAATCTTTTCACTCCCATATTGCGGGCGAATCTCAGCCCCAATATACATCCTTCATATTTCGTCGTATTGTTCGAGTTACTGAACCGTAATTTGGTGAGAACGGGATATTGCTCTCCCGTAATGGAAACCAGGACCGCTCCAGCTCCAGCCCTTTCAGCATTCATGGCACCGTCAAAATACATTTTTCAAAACTGCCCCTCGTCATCACACTTCGCATGTTGGACCCACAATATGTCTTCACCCGGTAGAGGAGTTTCTAAAGGCTCCATTCCTCCTGTCGGCATCTCTGATAATTGGTCTACAATCCCCTACCCTTTTACAGACTTCTGCGTAACATAGAGGATGTCGAACTGTTGTAAGATTAACTGCCACCTCGACAATCGACAATTCAACATTGGTCTCTCGAATATATATTTCAGGGGGTCAATTCGAGAGATCAAATAGGTGGTGTGTCCATGCAGGTAATGTTGTAATCTCATAGCAGCCCACGCCAAAGCGCAACACGTTCTTTCGATTGGTGTGTAATTCTGCTCACAGCTGCTGAATCTCTTACTGAGGTAATAAACGGCATGCTCCTTGCCGAATTCATTTTTCTGCCCCAACATACAACCCATCGCCATATCGTTCACGGATATATACATGAAAAGAGGGATCCCGTCCTTCGGAGGTACCAGCACTGGCGCTTCTGTTAATTGCTTCTTAATGGTCTGAAAGGCCTTTTGGCATTGACTGTTCCACTCTCGGGAGACATCTTTCCTTAACAGTTTAAAGATCGGTTCGCATGTGGTTGTCAGATGGGATATGAATCGACTGATGAAGTTTATCCTCCCCAAGAATCCCCTTATCTCTTTATCTGTACGGGGTGCTGGCATATCTACAATGGCTTTGATCTTAGCCGGATCCAGTTCGATGCCTTGATTGCTCACCAAGAACCCAAGGAGCTTACCTGACTGAACTCCGAAGGCACACTTTGCTGGATTGAGCTTCAAATTATACTTCCTGAGTCGCTCAAATAGCTTCTTGAGGTGCGTCACATGGTCAGATTCCGCCCTTGATTTCACAATAATGTCATCCACGTAAACCTCTATCTCCTTATGCATCATGTCGTGGAATAGGGCCATCATTGCCCTCTGATAAGTGGCTCCTGCATTTGTGAGGCCGAAAGCAAGTCGTCTATAACAAAACGTGCCCCAGGGGGTGATGAAGGCAGTCTTTTCTCGGTCCTCCTCCGCCACTATTATCTGGTGATACCTCACGAAATAATCGACAAATGAATACATTTCATACTGAGCCGTATTATCCACCAAGATGTGTATGAAAGGCACTGGGAAATTATCCTTGAGACTGGCTTTGTTCAGATCCCTATAGTCAACGCATACTCTCACCTTTCCTCCGGGCTTCGCCATTGGGACTATATTGGAAAGCCATTCTGGGTAAGTGGACACCATGATGATTCCAGCCTTGAATTGCTTGACTATCTCTTCCTTCACCTTTAAGCTCGACTCCGGTTTTAATTTTCTCAGCTTTTGCTTAACTGGCCTGAAACCCTCCTTGATAGGCAATTGATGTACCACAATATCCGTGGACAAACCGACCATGTCTTCATGTGACCAAGCAAACACATCCTCATATTGGCTCAATAACTCAACTACCTCTACTTTCTGGTTGGGAGTCAGGTCTGCCCCAATTTTCAGCTCTTTGGGATTTTCAGGGGTACCTATGTTGATGGTAATGGTTTGGTCTAGGTTGGGTTTGGGTCTATCCTCGACCCACTCTTTGATTTCGTCGGGAGCGTCGTCCTCACCTGCTTCGTCCTGCTCAATTCCCATCAAATCGAAATCCAGTTCTATATCAAAATTATAATCGTCTTTCAAATTTGGAAAATCGTTTGTTAGGCTAGAATGACTCAAATCGGTACACCTTACATGAAATAAAAATATTTGTCATATATATAAACATTAAGTACATGACTTCCTTTTTCAATAATCATGACAAAAGTATGAAATAGACGTGCAGATACATAAAACAAAAACACCGTCTTAAAAACCCCTTGATCCCCCTACTGGATCTCTGTATCTGGAACCTCCTCAATGATTGCGGCGACTTGGCTTCGGCTTTCTCATTCACACTTTCCTCAGGAACTTCTAACCCAGCCCAATTGATGAAAGGCATGATCTGCTTGCCTTCAGACATTTTCTCCTTTCCCTTCTCATTGGGCCCTGACTGCCCCGGGATATGGCATTTTTTCTCAAACTGCTCCATGATTTCCTGCAAGAATTCCCTCTGCTGGGCCAATCCTTTGGTTGGGGGAGCCTCCACCTTATCCTCTGCTTCAGATGCAAGCTTGACTGCCCTCGGGGAGTATTCATTATTGGTTCTTGGGATCGGGACTCCAGTTATCCGAGTGGGAATTTTCTTGTATGAGTTCTTTGACCTTATACCTCCATAATATCCTAACCCTGCCTTGCCCGACTGTACTGGTATCTGGAAGGGTTCGGTGATTCCTTGACTGTTCTTACCCAGCCCTTGCCCCGGCTGGAAGTTCATCGTCATCATTTCCCGGGCAACAAAGGTGAGCTCGGGAGACATTTTAGGTTTTAAATTCGGAGCTCCCAACTACCTGTACTGAGGGGTGCTAATTTCAAATGCCTGGTAGCTGATTGGTTCGACCGATTCATCTACATGGATCACAGGCATGCCTTTTACAGAGGGAACAGGGTAGTCAGGTTCTGTTGCAATTGTTACCAAGTGTCCATCAACGACGAACTTTATTTGCTGATGCAGGGTGGAGGGAACTGCCCCTGCCATATGAATCCAGGGTTTACCTAGCAGCATGTTGTAACTGGCAGTGATATCTAGCACCTAGAAGGAAATGTCAAAAGTATAAGGCCCGATCTCCACCGGTAGCTCAATCTCTCCCACCGTGTCCTTTCGAGACCCATCGAAAGCCCTCACCACCACTTGCCTGGCCCGCAGGCGCTTAGGGTTGATTTTCATCTTTTTCATGGTACTATACGGGCAAATATTCAGAGCTGACCCACCATCAACCAAGACTCCGTTCATCATATACCCGGAGGAGATGACCGCAATGTGTAACGACCTCCGGTGCCCCCTCCCTTCTTCGGGGATATCGTCGTCGGTGAACGAGATTACATTGCTGTCCAACAGGTGGCCCACCAAGTGGCCGAATCTCTCCGTACTAATTGACTTGGGGACATGAGCCTCTTCCAGGACTTTGCTTAATACCTGATGATGATCATTGGACGCCAATACCAGGTCTAAGATTGATGTTAGGGGCGGTTGCACCTCCAGTGCCTTAACCCCATTCGCCTTGCTGCGATTCATTTTCTCCCAAAACTCCAAGGCTTTTTCCTCCGAGATTTTCCTGTTTTCCTTCTTCGTGCTCTCAAGGACTCGCCTTGGTAAATATAATGGATTTCCCCTAGAGCTGACTGATGCACAACTGGCCTCCCCCTCGGTCTTCCCCCCGTAATTCCACAGAACAGCCTTCAAACTGGTAATTAGCAATTGTGACCTGACTGTTATAACAAGGGGTCTTGGAGTCGACAACCGGATAGGCTCCCTTTTGGTACCTCGAATTACCCCAGGCAACTTGATGGGCTCACTTCGCATGCCCTCTTGGGCATTGGTCATAGCAATCTCTTCATCTATCCTTCTCACATACCTCAATTTCAAAGGACCTTCTGCCCCACTGGTTTCCACTACGTTCACGCCTCCCCCATTATGTTCGGGAAGAGGGTTGGCCTTTATATTTGGGGGTTCCGGCTTTTCCACCACGATTTCCCCGCTCTCAATCATGTTCTGGATCTTGTGTTTTAGTGACCAGCAGTCCTGGGTGTCATGTCCCGAGGACCCCAAGTGTTAGGTGTATCTTCTGCTCGGGTCGTATCTCTTGCCCTTCGGGTCCGCTGGTGGTGCTAGTTCTGTAATCTTTTTCTGACTTACCAACACGGCCAATATCTGCTCTAATGAATCCCCTAATGGGGTGAATTCTCTCTCTCGGGGCCTTTCGAATTTCCTACGCCCCTCATACCTTTGATTGTTGAAATTTGACTGACGCGGGGGCTCGGTCCTTAGCATGCGAACAGGAGGGCTGGTCATTGTTTTCCCCGATAGCCCTTGCAAGACCAAGGACACATCTTCCTCTTTTCTCTTCTGGGGTCTCCGGGAAGAACTGCCATAGTTTCCACTCTGGATTTGCTCAGCAACAGCTTCAAAAGCTGTGAAGTCTCGGATCTTTCCTGACTTTAACCCCATTTCTGCCATTTCCCCGTGTTTGATCATCTCCGCAAAAGGCTTCCCTATCCCAGCTATCACCCTTTCATAATAAGGGGCCTCTTGGATATCGATGAAGGTCATTACCATCTCCGTTTCGTTCATGGGTGGGTTTACTTGGGCCGCCATCCTTCTCCACCATTGAGCGTAATCTCTGAAGGATTCATTGGTCTGCTTCCTGATCTTAGTCATCTGGTATCGGTCCGGGGCCATTTGGGATTGAAAATTGTATTGCCCGTCAGGAAGGTGTGGGCCAGCTCCTCCCAATTGTGAATTTTAGCATTATCCAGCCTCGCGTACCAGGTCCTAGACTCCCCTGTCAGGTTTTTCTGGAATAACTGCATTCTCAATGACTTGTCCTCAACATATGCCCCTAGTTCTCCGATGTAGACTTTCAAACGGGTGTAAGGATCCCTCGACCCGTTGTATTTCTCAAATTCTGGAATTTTGAACTTCTTGGGGTATCCGGCTCCCGGAAAAATGCATAAATCAGAGTAGTTAACACTGCCATACGACCCGATCCCTTTCATAGTTTTGATGGCTTCTTCCATCTGTTTTATCTTCTTGCTGACATTACTGGCAATTTCATCTTCTGGAATAACGATAATTTGTTTTGGCTGTTCAACCTTTGGGGTCTCTGGAGTCATCCCGTTTCCCTGAGATGACGGTCCCGGTGGGTGCTCGGTTTGTGACCCCGATTTCAACTTGAAGTGCTCTTTTATCATCATGGTCTTCCGTTATCTGATTCTTTACTACATCAAACTCCTCCCGAGATATAGGAGCCGGGTTCGGATTGGGATTCTCGGCCATTTCGACTGCAGACTCTCGGGCTTTTCTGGATCGAAGACGAGTTTGGGGAGAAATCCTTCAAATACAATAACTCAAGTTTAGTTTCGAGGAATGACATTATTGGATGCATGCTAAAGCGAAAAATAAATTTTTTTTTGGAGTTTTTTAATCTTTTCCTGCAAAACAGGGTCAGTATTCCTTCATTTTGACCAAGGTATATCAATGTGAAATCATGATGCTCTCCCAACTGTCCCTGTAAAACAGAGGTTAGTACTTTTATTTTGACAAAGTGGTTGGTACAAAATGATTGACTAAAGTATGATATCATGTGCGTAAAGTGTAAAAGGGTATGAAGAGATTTCTCACGCGTTGGGTTTATCTGAGGCTGACCTACCCTAAGTTACTCTCGTGGGCTTTTTGGCATGAAGGTTCCCAGATCTTCGCAACATACTAGACGGGAATAAATTCGGTCTTTCAATTGGATTGGATCTGAGTAGATGCTTTTCCTGAGCCTCGTAGGGGAGCGCCCCTTTGAGTCCAGTAATCCACATCCGACGAGTTTGCCGCAGGAGGAGGAACTGCTCAATCATACATTCATCATACATTCATCGTACCTCACCGCATGCATATGATTACAACAAAATAAAGCTTTAAAAAAAAAACAATCACACGCAATCACAACACTCGCATATTTATTTACACACGCACGAAAAGTAAATTAACGCAAGTAACGCAAACATACATTTTTTTAGATTTTTTAAAGGATAAGAAAACATTAAGATTTTAAATGCGGCCTAAGCCCTCTAATCTCCCCAGCAGAGTCGCCAGCTGTCGACGCCGGGAAAAGTCGTTTCGTTTTTGGATTAAGATGTGTTTTTTTGGAAAAGGGTCGGCTTGAATGTCGACGGGGTTTGAAAGGTCGATTTTATGATGAGCCAATTAACTAGAGCCGCCAGTTGGTATATTTGAAATGGATGTACCAACTCATCCGAATTTTATTTTCGTAATCGCTGGCTCATATGTGACTCCGAATTTAATTGGTCTGCGAACCGAGATTCATAGAGTTCGGGGGCTTGCTTAAGCGAGGGGAAGGTGTTAGGCACCCCCCGACTTCCGTGAAATACGGTTACCGCAATCTCGATGTTTTTCTATCCTATTAAAATCCTAAAAACATGTGAGTTGTATGTGTGTGCATGCGTGCCTAGGTGAATGTTTGTGGTGAATTTTGCTTGGATTTTATATGGCAAATTTGCCTTATTCTGGAAAGCGTTTTAAACGTCCTTTGACCCAAATAATAAGGCTTTGTTTCATAATAAAGATTGATTTTAATTTTGAAAGCGATGAGGATTTTTATTAGGTGTCATTTATGGAAAAACAAGAGTTTTTTAAACTTTTGTCAAATAGGAATCGAGATTATACATTGCCTTCTAACAGTAAATCGAATAAAATGAAGGCAACTTCTAGAACTCTTTAACCCTATGCACAAAGTTTAATGAAAACGTTTGTCTATTTTTACGAAATCATTCTTTATGATATTTCAAACCGGAATCAAAGTTCGCCACAACTCTTAATTTTGAACCTCGTGAATCTAATATCCTAATTTGATCACTTTTAGAAAATCTTTATCGTTTGCCTTATTTTGGAAAACCGTTTTTCGTGTCGTAAATCAAAACGAGCATTCAAAACATGTCGGGGCTATCCATGGGCATGTAAGCCATCTGAATACCCCCAAACACCCACAATCACACATTTTACTATTACAGGGCCTTAAACCTGATTTCGATTCCGTATCGTTTTAAGGCCCAATATTTACACGTATACAAATGGACTCTAGCAGTGGCTACATACATCCCAAATTTGTCCATCTTCGGAATTTGATCACGAGGATCCCATTCCTAGGCTCACAATCACCCAAATCACTTGCAAATACGCCGACAAACGCTTTCTATTTCACTACTCAAGCAAACACAAGGATACCTCACTATTTGAACAATAAAAGGCAACTATCATTAGTTGTTTTAGCTAACCCGAGCCTCTCTCTCTCTCTCTCTCTCTCTATCTCGCCTATTTCTCTCTCTAGAACATTGACAATTTTCTTTCTTTTTTTCAATCTGCTGGTCGAAACATCGTTGTATAGGTGACCGAGGCTAGCCGCAGGTGCATCTGCGGCTGCCTGCTGCGGCCGCCCGCGCCGTCTCCTCGGCTGTCGGGATCTCCTCGAGCCTTGAAACCGTCCAGTTTGTCGATGGCCGCAAGTGCACCTGCGGCTGCCCAGCTTGCTTTTCTTGATTTCTGTGTCACGCAGTTTTAAATTGTCAATTTTTGCTGTATCATTTTGGGAGGCTGATACCTAATGTATAAAAATGTTTTTTGTGTCTTTCAAGGAGCGAGACCCCCCCGACTGCCGCACGCGTAGTGGTCACTCATCGTCTTTGGAGACCAGATCAGGCTTCGTCTGGATCGACTGTGTGTCTCGCCTCAACCGACCCGATGCTCGTTATTCGTTTTGCCGCTTTTGATTGCAAGCCGTCGTGGTAGCTTGGGTCACATGACGATTTTGCCCTCCTGTCAGGGTTAGTATACAAGTGCTAAATTTGGGTGTCTACTCACGTAAATTACGTTTTCCATGCAGATATGAACCAAAGAGAATTATGAAATCATACACATACCAAGTTCACGACGTAAGGTACAGAATCTTTCTTCACCTAATGGTTTAGTAAATATATCAGCTAGTTGGTGATCTGTGGGAACAAAGACTATTTTAATCAAACCTTTTGATACATTATCCCTTAAAAAATGATGCCTAACTTCAATGTGTTTTGTACGTAAGTGCAAGACAGGATTCTTAGATATGTCAATGGTGCTAGTGTTATCACATAGAATAGGCACAGTACCACAAATAACATCAAAATCAATTAGGGTTTGACGCATCCAAAGAATTTGGGAGTAGCAACTCCCTGCTGCTAGATATTCACCCTCTGTTGTTGATAGTGTAACAGAAGTTTGCTTTTTGCTATGCCATGAAACTAAGCTTTGTCCCAAAAATGTACAAGCACCACTTGTACTTTTTCTATCAGTTTAACAACCTGCATAGTCAGCGTCTGAATAACCTATTAGATCGAAATCCTCACATATTGGATAAAACAAACCAACATTGATAGTCTTACACAAGTATTTAAATATTCTCTTAACTGCATTTAAGTGTGATTCTTTTGGTTTTACTTGAAAAAGTGCACAAAGACAAACACTATACATAATATCAGGGCGTGAAGCAGTTAGGTATAGTAGACTTCCAATCATACCTCGATATTTGGTGATTTCTACATCAATACCTTTATCGTCTGTAGTGAGCTTGATTGTTGTACTCATTGGTGTTGCCTTTGAATTTGACTCCTCGAATTCAAATGTCTTTAGCAAATCCTTGATGTACTTGGTTTAATGAATATAGATACCATCTTTAGTTTGCTTGATTTGTAGACCCAAGAAGTATTTAAGCTCTCCCATTAAACTCATGTCAAATTCCTTATGCATACACTTAGAAAACCACTCACAAAGCAATGCATTAGTGGCACCAAAAATAATATCGTCTACATATATTTGAACAATGATAATATCTTTATTTTCATGTTTAATAAATAATGTAGAATCAATTTTACCTCTTGCAAATCCTTTGGATAATAAGTACTTGCTTAATCTTTCATACCAACCCCTTGGTGCTTGTTTGAGTCCGTAGAGTGCTTTTCTGAGTTTGAATACATGATGAGGGTACTTCTCGTGTTCAAATCTAGGAGGTTGCTTGACATAGACTTCCTCATTTATGTATCCGTTTAGGAATGCACTCTTTACGTCCATTTGATGTAGCTTAAATTTTTTGTAGCAAGCGAAAGCAAGTAACATTCGAATGGACTCCAATCTTGCTACTGGGTCAAACGTTTCTTCTTAGTCTATCCCTTCTTATTGATTGTATCCTTGAGCCACAAGTCTTGCTTTGTTGTGGGTTATATTTTCATGTTCATCGTGCTTGTTCTTGAATATCCATTTGGTTCCAATGATTGAGACTTCAGTTGGAGGAGGAACTAACTCCCATACTTGACATCTTTGAAATTGTTGAAGTTCCTCTTGCATTGCTATAAGCCAATTTTCATCTAGAAGTGCTTCCTTCGTATTTTTTGGTTCTATTTGTGATAAGAATGCAGTGAAGGCACACAAATTTTGTACACCTCTTCTTGTGGTAATTCCTCGATTGATGTCGCCAACTATGTTCTCTGGAGGATGGTTTTTGACGTGTCTTGCTATTTTTCGCATCGGAGTATTGTGTTGCTGTTCTTGATGTTGGATGGGGCTTGAAATTTGGGATTCCTCATTTTGGTTTTCCGATTCAGCTTCCAAATCGGTTTACTGATTAGTATATCTGCTTTGCTGTTTTTGCTGTATTTCTGCATCTGGTAAACTGTTTTGGACTACCTGTTTTGCTAATTGTGAATCCAGCAGGCTGATTTCAGTATTCTGTCTTGCTGTCGTGACTGCAACCTCCATATTTCCTGCATCATATTCTCTTTCCTTTGGCAGATCAATGGTAGACTCACTAAAACTGACATGTACAGATTCTTCAACACAAGATTTGTTAATATTAAACACACGATAGGCTTTGCTTTGTTGAGAATAACCAATAAGAATTCCTTCATATGATTTAGCATCGAACTTTCCTAAGTTACCACTAGTATTTAGTATAAAACATTTTGATCCAAATACTTTGAAGTAACTTATGTTAGGTATCTTTCCATTTAACAACTCATAGGGTGTTTTCAAAAGTATAGGACGAATAAGTACTCTATTTAAAATGTAGCAAGATGTATTTACAGCTTCAACCCAAAACTTTTGTGGAAGCTTACCTTCTTGCAATAGTGTTCGTGTCGTTTCTTGTAAAGTTCTATTTTTTCTTTCCACCACCCCATTTTGTTGGGGTGTCCTTGGTGCGGAAAACTCATGACTAATCCCTTTTTGTTCACAGAATGATATGAACCCTTTTTGAAATTCCCCACCACGATCGCTTCTTATTCTTATGAGCTTGAGATTGTACTTCGTTTCCAAATTTTTTGTAAGTCTTTCAAAATCCCTAAATGCTTCATCTTTAGTCTTAAGGAATGTTACCCAAGTATATCTAGAAAAATCATCCACTATTACAAAAGCATAGAATTTACCATTTAAACTAGCATGCCTTTCTGGACCAAATAAATCAAGGTGTGATAATTGTAATGGTGATGAAGTTGATACCTGATTTTTTGCACTGAATGATGTTCTTAATTGTTTACCAAGTTGACAAGATCCACAAATGCCTTTCTTTTCGTAGTTTATTTTGGGTAGCCCTTTCACAAGATTCTTTGTTGATAGCTTTCTTATTAAGTCCATGTGCACATGTCCCATCCTTTTGTGCCATAGATTGGCTTCATCTTCTATGGCTGATAAGCACATTTCTTTCTGTTGTTGTTCAAAGTCAATTGTATAGATATTTCCTTCTCGTTGTGCAACTAGGGTAGAATTGTTAGTACTATGATAAATAGAACATTTATTTTTTTCAAATTTAATTTGATGTCCACTATCCATTAATTGACTTATACTTATAAGATTAAATTTAAGACCTTTAACCAAATGAACATTTTCAATGTTTATCTTACCATTTCCTATTTTACCTTTGCCAATTATTTCGCAAGTTTTGTTGTCACCAAATGTCACCGTTCCATTCTTCTTCTTAAGAGAGAGCTCCAAGAACTCTGATTTTTCACCCATCATGTGGCGAGAACATCCACTATCTAGAATCCACTTTTGTGAAGGAACTCTTGCTTTGAGACACACCTGTATCAGGAAATCGGTTTACTGTTTTTGGTACCCATATTTGTTTGGGTCCGTTTGAGTTAGTAACATGCAACTCATTTTTTCTCACCCATATCATTTTACCTTTCTTATTACAATTAATATCTATGTAACGACTCCGAAATTCGACCCACTTTATTCCCTTAAATCTTGTATTTAATAAACATTATTTTCATTACGTCCAAATTTCGGTTCGTTAATAATCTTTAATCACCTTCTTTTATCCATTAAATTGATTTTAAAATCATCAAGTACCAATTTTTCGGTATAAACTTTTTCTTTTTCTTTTAGTCATTGCTTTAAATTAATTGGATATTAAAAATTCTTACATTTCGATTCTAGTCCCCGGATCGCAACCTTAACTTATTCTTTCTCTTACCAGTATCATATTTCTCAACATTTCAAATTTAATGTTGATTATAAATCCCTAATTATTTCTTTATTTCATAATTCATAATTAACCATTGAATAGTCTCTATCGTAATATCTATCTATTACCATCACAGTTCAAAATTTAACTTTACAAATTCTGTCTGGATTTGACATATAATAGTCTCTATCATAATATTCATATTGAACAATTACAGTTCACAATTTAAACTATACTCGTTATATTCGGATCTAACTTATCTGTACATACAGCATATCAATATAACTTTAACATAAAAGGGACTGAAGAACTTGCCTGGCGTCCCGTTATTTAAATTGTTAGCTCAAACCCTTAACTCGATCAACCTATGATCATAAAATAATCAAATAATAATTATTTATCTCTTTATGATATTAATTTACTTAATTAATATCATCTCTAGGCCAATTATTAATTTATATGGTTAATTATATTAACCCCATCCTTTAATATATTAATATAACTTAATATCCAATGCCTTTACTACGGACAACCCGGCTCATCAGATAAAATTAAACATATTTGATTGTCCGGATTTTCATTTAATCATTTTCTAACCTTTAAACTCATTAGATTAATATTTAAAATATTTAAATATTAATCCCCAATATTTAATATTTTTCCAAAAATATTAAATTTAATGCCCAAACATCATTTTTATATTTTTAGTATTTTTCTATAATTTTCTATGATTTTTAAACAATTTTTAAACATTTATTTCAATTAAAACTAATTCTGGGGGCATTTTGGTAATTTCCGCGCCCTTAGGGACATAACCGGAATTTTTCGGAAAGCCCAGGGGCATAATCGTCATTTCCTAGGCTAAGGGACACATCCGGTAATTCTTGAAAAGTTTGAGGGCACAATCGTCATTTTCCCCCCGCGTGCCTCGGCCGCGCATTGCGCGGCCGACCCCGGACGTCCCAAAACGACGTCGTTCGCCCATATTTTCCGGAAACTTCTGTCGCGCCATGCGCGGCCCCCCTTTTCTGCCTCCAAAACGACGTCGTTTTATTTCCCTGTTCCGCAAAATCCGTGCGCGCAATGCGCGGAATGCCCAGCAAAGAAAATTTTTCTTCTTCTCCCAGTTTCTTCCGACAATAACCATCCCAAAACCAAACATATACCATTTTTACTCAAATTTTCTTCAACATAATAACTCCAAAAATCACATAATTTATATATATACATCCAACAATTATTTAGAATAATTTTCTTAATTAATTTCTAATTTTTCACAAAATTTATTTATTATCAATAATACTAAAATAATTCAAATAAAATACTTTTATACCTTTCTTAAGCCATGAATTTCCTTGCTTAAAAGCACCAAATTTCTTCCTGTTCCTCTTGTAGCCATGGTGGTTCGGGTGGTGGTGCACGGTGGAGGTGGTGGCTCTCGGTAGAAGAAGAATAGAAGAAGAAAAGAGAGAGAGTGTGGGTGTTATTGTATTTTCTTTTCTCTTTCTTTGCTTCCTTTGCATGTTTATTTTCTTTTATAACTAAAGATGATTAATCATCTTTTACTCTTCAACAAATCCACCGACTTAGCCCCACCGACTTGCCAATTTCGGATAAAATTCCATACAATTTAATTAATTTAAATACATTACGTAATTATTTCGTGTAATAAATATTTTATATAATAAATATAAAAATATTTATTTTAATTCACCAAAATTCATAATATGATTTATGAATAATATTTAGACCCTTTTTGGGTACTTACTCGACAAATTTTGTACACGCATAATACCATGCATGTAATTATATGAGATAATTTATACCTCCAAAAATCATCAAATATTTCGTATAGCTTATAAAAATTATTTTTCATAATTTTTCACTCCGTTACTTGGACAACATGTTACATTAACATGTTCACATTTCTGAAATATTATTTTTCATAAAAGTCATAATAATTCCATTATACATAACCATAATTTTTAATAACTTAAAACATTCATTTTTCTTATTTATTATTTAATTTCTTTATTAATCATATTAATTTCTTTATATATAAATTATATAATTTAATATTATATAATTTATATAATTACATTCTTCTTTTAAATAATTTCGTCCAACCTTATTCCATTTAATCACCTTATATAAATTACATAATTATTCTTATATAATTTATATAATTATTATTTTCTTCATAACTTATTTTAATTTCCTTATATAAATTATATAATTATTATTATATAATTTACATAATTACCTTTCCTTCTCCATTAATTTCTAAATTTCTTCCAAAATTCTTGATAAACTCTAAAATCGATAACTACAATTTTACAAACTTCCTCATTAGCTTTTCATAAATTCTTGGATTAATTTAATTATTAATCCCTTAATTTTCATAATTAATAAAATTTATAATTTTTATCAATTAAACATAACACACATATATAAATGTATATATATAAATATATACATATCTAATTCCTGTATTTCACATTACCACATAACCTCATTTAAAACATAATTTCTACACTTTCATAATAATTTAGTTGTACAATTTATTGTACCTTTATCTGTATTCTTTTATTCCTCATAAATTGTTTTTAAACAATTTATTTACTTTCCAATTATTTTAAATTAACACAATTCGTCATGATCTCTGTACAGATTTAATTTACTAATTAAATCTCATCACATACCTTAAATCACATAAATACTAATTAATTTAATAACCTTGATAATTTTATCAATTAAATTCTTATTTAATTTTATTAAAGAAATTCTGAAAATTCGGGTCATCACAATCTAGGTGTCCCTTAATTCCACATTTTGTGCAAGTAGTAAAAGGAGAGCAGTGATTTAGTTTAAACTGTGATTTGGATTTTAACATCTTTGTATTTTTCCAATTATTTGTTACCTGATATCCAATTCCTTGTTTTTCTAAACTAGGTCTTTGTTTTCCTAGCATTACGTTTAAGTTCTCTTCACCTTGAACAAATTTTGCCAAAGTTTTCTTTAATGATTCTATCTCTTTTTGCAATTCTTTTCCATCATCATTATTAAGGTTATGGTATGGACTATCGTTAAACGCATCAATACACACATCTCTCATTTTTATTTCTTTCTGTAAGTTTTCATTTTCACTATTCAAGAAGTTTACTTTATTGTGAAGTATTTTATTGAAGTTATCTAGATAATCAATTTTAGCATTCAATACTCTTTCATCTTTAGACGGTTTTTCTTTTTCTTCTTTTTCCTCAATTAAGATATCTACTTCATTCATTAATGTATTTATCAATCCTTTTAAATAAGTATTCTTTTCTCTTAGTTTCTCATTTTCTTGTTTAAGCAAAGTATTATTTAAGGTTACCTCACTTGATTCACCTTCAAGTCTCATGAAGCAGATTTGAGCAATCTCATCGTTTGCATTGATTTCTACTTCTGAATCATCATCACTCCATGTGATAAGAGCTTTCTTCATGTTATCCTTGAAGTATGGTTTTCCTCTATTCTTTAGTTGAAAGCAATCTTTCTTGAAGTGACATGGACGTCCGCATTCAAAACAAGTTTCTTCATTTTGCTTTCCCTTAAACTTGTTGGTTCCCATAATATTCCTTCGATTATTGTTCTTTTGCAACATCCCTTTCAATTTTCTGGATAGCTTAGCAATTTTCTCATCTGAGTCATCACTTGATTCTCCTCCTTTTCCTGCAGTAAGAGCTAAAACTTTTCTTCTAGGAGTTTCCTCCTCGTTATCATATATTTTTAATTGGTGTTCATATTCTTCTAGTTCACCAAATAAAGTTAAAGTATCCATAATAAAAATATTTAACGAATCTTGGAGTGTAGTAACTTTGGATGCAAACCTTTTGGGCATAGCCCGTAGCAGCTTTCGATTTATTTCACTTTGAGGAATGTTCTTGTCAAGTAGCTTTAATGAGTTTATGAGTATCAAAAATCTAGCTTGAGCATCCTTGATAGTTTCATCCTTTTCTAGTTTGAACATCTCGTAGTCGTGCATTAGCATACTTAATTTAACTTCCCTTACCCTTGATGTTCCTTCGTGACTTACCTTAAGAATATCCCAAATCTCCTTGGCCGTGTTACATGAGGATACTTTATCTATTTCAGTTTGTACCATGCCACTGAGTAGGGTATTCATTACCTTTAAATCGTAGGATGTCATGTACACTTCAGTAGAGTCCATTTCGGTTAAAGCTTTTGGTGTACCATAATCATTTAATTGTCTTGATGCATACACAATGACTTTACCATTCTACATAAGCACACAGCTTAGTCCCTTGTGTGATACATTATTATAGACCTTAAAACCTTTCGCATTGTCTGATAAAGTCAACACAGGTGTCTTACTAAGTCTTTTATTCAATTCCTAAAAACTTTCCTCGCACTTCTCCGTCTATATATACTTTACTGTCTTCCTTGTCAAATTTGTTAACGACATTGCTATCTTCAAAAATCTTTGATAAATCTCCTATAATAACCTATTAATCCTAAGAAACTCTTAACCTCTATCGGTGTCCTTGGTTGTTCCCAATTTATCGTTACTTTCACCTTTACAGGATCTACTAAAACCCCTTCCTTGTCAATAATAGTCCTAAAAATTGAACTCTGTCCAACCATAATTCACACCTCAAAAAATTTGCATACAACTACTCATTCATTAATATCTCTAGTACCAATCTTAGATGTTTGACATGTTCTTCTTAAGTTTTGGAATAAACCAGAATATCGTCAATGAACACAACTATAAACTTGTCCAAGTACTGCTTGAACATTCTGTTTATCATTTCCATAAATGCGGTTGGTGCATTCGTTAATTCAAACGATATCACCAAAAACTCATAATGGCCGTAATGAGTTCTGATTACTGTCTTTGGTATATCCTTCTTCCTTACTTTTAACTGATGATAACTAGTCCTTAAATTAATCTTCAAAAAGTACTTTGCCCCTTTCAGTTGATCAAATATATCTTCAATTCTTGGCAACGTGTACTTGGTCTTAATCGTTACTTTGTTCAACTTTCTATAGTCCGTACAAAGTCTCATCGATCCATCTTTCTTCTTTACAAACAACATAAGTGTTCCTCATGGAGAAACACTAGGCTGAATGTACTTTTTATCCAACAACTCTTGCAATTGAACCATCAACTCCTTCATTTCTACTAGAGCAATTCTATATGGTGCTTTTGATATTGACGTTGTCCTCGACACTAAATCAATCATAAACTCTATCTTCCTATCTGGCGAAAGACCTGGTAGTTCATCTGAAATTACATCCATGAACTCCTTGAGTATTGGTAGTCGTTCCATTTTAGGATTCACCATTTATGTATCCACTACATGAGTCATATATCCTACACATCCTTTCTTCAACAGTTTCTTAGCCTGCATCATCGTCAGACAAAAAGATTGTCTTGATGACTTACTGCCATAAAATACGACCTTAAACTTATTTGGTGTCTCAAGATGTGTACTCTTCTTTTGACAATCAATTACAGCTCAATGTTTAAATAACTAATCTATTCCAAGTATAACTTCAAACCCCCCAAAGCGTATTGGAATTAAATTTACACACAACTTCTGACCCCTATTCTCTACATAACAATTTCTATGTATATACTTGATAGGAGTCACTTCTTTATTTGTAACTTCTATATTCATTGGATTCTCTAACTTTTCTTTAGGCAATTCTAACTGTCTAACGAAATTATCAAACACAAATGAACAAGTAGCACTCGAATCAAATAATACGTAAGCATTTATATTATTGATCAGAATAATACATGACACCAAGTCTTTAGATTCCACAGCATCTTGCCTCGTTATGTTGAAAGTTCATGTTGTCGGCTTATTCTGTTGCACCGGTCCTCTAATGGTAAGCTTGCTGTTACTGCCCTTATTTTCACTGCCTCCGTCATTCTTCTTCTTGGGACAATCCTTGATCTGATGGTCCATGGCGCCATATGATAAACAAGCTCCTTTCTTTGGTTTGGGCCAATTAAGAGCGATGTGTCCTTCTTACTCACAATTATAGCAGATATTTTTACCCTTCATGCACTCTCCGGAATGATTCTTTTCGTACTTACTGTACTTGTTCACCTTCTTTTGTTCGCTTCCCTATGGTGTCCCTGAGCTATTGTTGTTCCATTTATGTTTGTTCGAGTTACTACCCCCACTGTTTTCTTTTTTGCTTCCTCCTTCGCCTTTCTTCTTACTTCGTTCTTGATTGAACTTCGCTAGGGCTTCACTTTCGCCCTCCGCTATGATAGCTTTCTCCAACAATGTTGAGAAAGTGTTGATTTACAGGGTAGAAACCCTACTAAAAACCCAGGGCTTCAATCCCTGCTCGAACCTTCTTGCTTTATAAGCCTTTGAGTCCACTTGATGTGGAGCAAACCTCGTTAACTCGTTAAACTTAGCAGTATACTCTGCTACTGACATATTTTCTTGCTTGAGCTCCAAGAATTTTACTTCCATCCTTGCTTGCGTGCTCTTCGAAAAATAGTTTTCGAAGAACAGTTCTTTGAAACGAATCTAGGTGATAGTTCTTTCCCCTGCCCGGTTCCAATTAGCCTTCCACTAATAGTTCGCCTCTCCCTTCATCATAAATATGGCAAAGGATGCCTTATATTCTTCAGCGACCGGTGTAACCTCAAATACCTTCTCCCTTTCCTCAATCAAAGTCTGAGATTCTATGGGATCCATTATTCCCCAGAATTCTGATGGTCCTACTAAGTTGAAGTCTTTAAAATTAGCTAGTGGAACAGTAGGGTTTGGTGCTCCCGTGGTGTTAGCATTACGGTTGTGGAATGCTCCCAAAAGCAATTCCACAAATTCTTGCACTGGTTCGGTGGTCCCCCTTCTGTATTAACTGACTCCTCCGGTGGTGGTGGCAGTGGTTGATTCCTTCTACGTGGAGGTATTTTCTGTTTAAAAGAAAATTTAAGTTATTATTTTTGTCTTTTATTTCTATTTTATTTTATCATTTAATCATTCAAAAATTAAGCACAATTAATCCCATTAACGCACAAAAACATAAATATAACTACATTTATATTCATGTGCCAAATTATAGTACATAGCACTTTACATCACAAGCATACTGTTATAAATGCCTCTATCCTTGAAAGGCAATAAAAGATGGGATCTAACATAAACATATCCCACAAACTCCTAGAGTTGGGATTTACAAGCATACTAACCATTTGTCAAAATAAAAGTTAGGTTCTACTACATTTATATACATACATAGACATAAAATAATTACTAACTAATGATGGCGCATCCCCCGACGAACTGCATCATTATACTCCTATAACTCTGCCACCTTATCCTTCAATTCAGTATTCTCACCCGCAAACTGATACGCCAATGCATTGTACTGATCCATTATATTTTGGTGGTCAGATTCTCCTCCTCTAGATGATGAACTCTATCCTCTAGCTCAGTATTCCTATCTGTCAGCTCCTCAATGATGTTACTAGCAGTAATGTCCATGTCATCCGCAAACTCAGCTAGCTCCTCATCAGCCTCATCCTCAGTCTCAGGCTCAAACTCGTGGCCCTCAACTATCATAAATTCACGGTCTAAATATACCCGTAGATCCTCCGTAGGGTTTAACTCTGGCTCAAACTCTTCCTGTACTACTAGCTGCATTGTATCCACATGTATATCTATAGACTCCTCCTCTACAGTCTGGTTAGACTCATCAATCTCAGGCATCCTACACAGCCAAAAACAAGCAAACAAGTAAACAATATTAGTATCATAATAAAATAACTTCATTGATAGAATGAAAGTATATTATATTGTGATACAACTCGTATCGATGAATTCCAAAAAATCCACCCCCTAAAACTCGATATGAGTTGACTCCTCTAAGGTTATATCCTAAAGGTTTTCGCATCCTAAAGTTTTATAACCTATAGCTCTGATACCAAACTGTGATGCCACCAAATTCAGGTTCCATAACCTTAAGTTTAGTGCTCACAATCCAATACATAAATAATATCTAAAAACATAATCTTCATTAAATTTAGCAAAATAATACATAGTTGTTCCTTAAAAAAGATAATACAATCCCAATGTCTTCTAACCTTAACAGAAATAATATATATCTTAAGGGTTCACAAAAGATTTACAATTTCAAAATAAATATTAAACAATAAACTTCTAGTATGCAATTCTACTCTTTAGTTTTTCCTTTGCCCTTGTCTTTCTTGAAGCACTCAGGTTTAGCTGAAAAATAGTTCATGATATAGTAAGAGTAAGCAACTAGCTTGCTCAACAAGTTTAAGAATAATAAATACAAGAACGATATATCATGATTGAATAGAAATAACTTCTAAGTTTTCAATAATGCATAATAATTGTGAAAAAACGAGAATCAATTTTCAATTAAAAGAATTGATTAAGTCTTTACTGCAAGGTGGCCACTAAGGACCATGAACTAATGCTTAAGGTAAATCAGACAGGTATCTGACTCTTTTATTGTTTCGGTATTTGAGGGGATCAACCTCTTGTAAGGTATTTGCATAACATTTAGACATCTTGCGCAATTGTCGGTTTTCCAAATATAATTCCCTTATTAGGGTTGTTCATTCTCAGTTTTACTATAAGAATCTGCACTAACAAATTGTTTGGATAAACTTTTAAAAATATTCAAGTTAATGAATTTATACATATGCGGTGTCTAGCCGAAATAGTTAGCTTATACATTCTTAAACAGTTCATGAATCAAACGAACTATAAAACTTTAAATGCACTATTTGCGAATACATAAACAACATTGATGTGGATCAATTTTTAATAATTAAACCATTTATAGCTCTTGCAAAATAATTACAAGTTTAAGTATAGAAAACTTGCCTTGATGGTTGTCTATGGCTAATCAACACAAATTTAATTTCATTTGGAAGGACCTAACAATTAGTAAAGACGATCTTCCAATTAGTATCATATCTAGGTCAATATAATTACTCTTATACATCTAACATTACAAGTGTTAAATCAAATAATTAAATATTTAATAATACACTAAACACTTAGAAATATTATCGTCATTTGATAATATTTTAATCACATAATATCAATATTAATCATTTAATATTATTTCAATCATTAATCAAATAATAATATTTAAGTCATTTACTAATATTATTAATTATTTAATAATATTTTAATTATTTAATATTACATTTAACACTTACTAATATTATTAATTATTTAATAATATATCATTCACTTTTCTAATATTATTAATTATTTAATAATATTTATTCATTTACTAATATTATTCATCATTTAATAATATTTTATTTATTTTTTTAACATTATTAATCATTTAATAATATTTTATTTATTTTTTAATATTATTAATCATTTAATAATACTTTGTATATTTTCTAATATTATTAATTCTTTAATAATATTTTATAATTTTTCTAATATTATTAATTATTTAATAATGTTTTATTCAATTTCTAATATTATTAATTATTTAATAATATTTTATATCTTTACTAATATTATTATTCATTTAATAATATTTTAATTATTTAATTTTTTTGTCCAATATTAATATTATATTAAGTTATATTTTCTTACTAATTTTGGCCTTAAAGATCCGACCCGACCCGACCCAACCCGATTATTAAAACATGCATTTTTTGAAAATGAACTATGGCCCTGACCTAGTTTTTTGGTACAAAAATAAGGCCCCGACCCTGTTCCAGCATAATCAAATTTTAGGCTTTTTTTTTCTTTAGAATTTTCAGATTGAATAACTATGATTCAATCTTTAATAAAATATGTTATACATATCCAAATGACTTCAAATTGATTTTGTTAGCTTCATAACTTAATGATCAATAACATTCCATGGATTGATCACATTTTCAAAATTGTTTTTGACACAAAATTTAGGATAGATCGACTAGGGTTTCAAAAACGACATGTTTTACCACAAAAACCATAACTTGTACATTTCTCTATATTTTTTAAAGATTCAAGTTGGGTTATCTTTATAACTCATAGATCTAACATTCTAGCCATACAAATTAAATAATCAACTTGTACCTTTCAAACTAAAACTATTTATAGCATATAGCAATTTAGGGTTTTACCGGTAAACCTTTATATGCACTTATCTTACCTTTATTTATATATCAAGCATGCTAATAAACATGTTGAACATATATAACTATGGATCCACATATATATCATAGATATACTATTGTAGAGCCTTAAAATAAATTTTGAACTATTGAAAATATATTTTGACCATATAAACTACATATTGACCATAGAAAATATATTTTGACTATGGAAAACACATTAAGCATAAATGGACACATAAAAACACATATTCTCTATTAAATCTCTATGTTTATACCTTCGAGCTCATCATAGCTCCATCACATAAATATTTCTTCCACAACCAACCATGACAAAGACATAAAATAAGCCTTTTTCAACTATGAAATGAAAAGATATAAGGATAAGAACACTTATAAACTTTGTTCTTGTTGTTCTCTTCCTTTTAGATAGATAGTTTGAAAAACTAAATGACATCCACTAGCTTGGATAAATACACACAATACCCACACTCAAAATGTTTCTCTCAAGAACTCTCTATATTTTTCTTTCTAGAAAAGCTCTCTTTTTTCCTCCCTTGGTGAAACTTCAAAATGACTAACTTTTGGTAGGCTTGGTATTAGAGTCTATTTATAGCACTTTCCTAATCAACATTAACATTTACTAAGCATCTAGTATTGGTCAAATTAAAGCTAATTTAAGTTTATTATTGGATTAATAGACACTTGGATTGATATGGAGATGACTAGGGTTGGTAGTAGTGGTTCAACCACTAGTCATTTAGAAGATTTTTCAAGTAACTATAATGCTAGCACTCCACCCCAATGCCCCCCCCCCCCCCTAGTTGCCTACTCCTCCCTCTATTTACCATCAAATTTTTATTTATTTTTATGTCATATATATACATATATATATTAACTAACTTTGACCATGCAATTGGACTACACTTTGGGTCAATTAATTAATTTAATGTGGGTTTCTAGATAACTTTTAGCTGGGCTCTCACATTAATTCATTTGGGCTACAACATCATTTATACAAGCAAAAATACATTGGGCTATCATTAAAATAGATTATAAACTACCCATTAATTAAAGTCATGGACTACTAGGTTAATTCCATCAAACCTAATTTAATAATTTCTTTGGACTTAATACATAATCCAATTAAACTTGGCTTATTAAAGTTAATTGTGCTACTAGGTTAAGTAGTTTACCTTAATGTCAATACTTGAACTCTTATTTAATTAATTAATTATCTTACCTTGTTACACTTTAATAAATGAACAAATACCCAATTACATTAATATATTCATTTAATCACATGAGAACACAATTAATTAACACAAAAATTTTGTTCATTAATAATTATAATTACAACGTAACTTAAAATTTATGGTTATTACAATCACAATGGCTAAAACATGTAATGGATTTAATACTAACACATAGATATTATATCCATGGATAAATATTCATCCATCTTGTTCCAAAAAGTATTCAACATCAATGGAAATACAAATTAAATGAAAGAAAAGAGAGAAGAAACAACTCATATGAAGAAATCTCCAATCTCTGAATCTTGTCCATGAATTCATGGCTTCCAAATGATCTTGAATCCCATTCCTAGCAACCATGAAAGTCATTCTCTTCATCTTTTGGCATCCAAAGTCGCCTCTAATCACCTCCCTATAAAAGAGAAATGAGATTATGAAGTTAGGACATCCTTTTAAAAGTTGAAAATTGAAATCTGGCTGAACCAACGCCGCAGCTCTGCCTCCTAGCACTGTAGCGTTCTAAGATTCTGCCCTATTATACTCTAACCAATGTTGCATCACTGGTTCCAGCGCTACGACGCTAGAACAAAATTTTACTTTTGGCTGATTCAGCATCCTTTCATATTCTGGGCATAACTCTCTCGTCCAAACTCCAATTGAGATGATTCAAGATGTTCCAGAAATCTGAGTAGTATATCTACAATTTTCATGTTCTGGGATTTGAGAGATACTGGCTAGATCAAGATCAAATTTGGGCTTGAAGTGAGTGTTTTGTAAATGACAAGCTGAAAATTCAAATCTGACAACTCCAAGCTTTGATCCGCATAGCCCTTATTCTAATTCCTACGAAACAAAGTAATAACACATAAAAGCAATGCAATAACACATTTTACAACAATAACATTTAAAACACATGAAACTATTAACTTAAAACACTTGAAAGTAATATAATATGTAACTTCTGACAATAACATAAGAACACATAAAAACTAACTAAAAATGATAAAGAATTCACAAATTATCAAATATAAGAATATTCAACAAATAGCTATAAAAATCAATCATCACATATCAATAGCGACGGTCATGACTGTCGTTAAAGGTGCCAAATAAAAAAGATCTGTAGCGACTGTTGGGCAATGACTGTCGCTATAAAGCTTAACAAAGTCCTATAGCGATGGTCAACGACTTTCGCTATAGGACTTTTAAATATTTAAAAAATATATTATTAATACAATTGGTTATATATATATATATATATATATATATATATATCTGTGTGTGTGCGTGCGTGTGTGTGTGTGCAGATTTAAACATCCATAATATAAAATTATTTAACATTTATTAGAAAAATACAATCTATATAATAAAATAGAGCGGCTCAAATCCCAAGGTTTCAACATCCAACGACCTTAAATTAATTTAGACTTCAACATTCAACGGTCACTAATCTATCACTCATTTCCCCCCCAAATTCAACATCTGTTTTTCAAAAATCTATCTACTCACATTTTCCTTCCAAATCAAATTCACTACTACACTATAATAAGAATGATAATAGTAATTATAATAATGCAAATTGATTTGAGTGAAAAATCACAAGGACGGTTCAGATTCATTCTAATTGATTTGTAAGTTATTTTAGGTTGCAAAGAGTCTTTAGGTAATAAAGTATTTTTAAAATTTTAATCTTCGTCGTGCCTTCAAGCACGGGTAATTACGTGTCATCTCTTTGGTGTTTTTACGGGCTATATCGAGAGCAATTATTGTAGTAAGTTCTGACTCATGGTATGCTAATCTTTTGTCCAATTTCAAGAAAAAATATAAGGAAAAAAATGTTATGGTGATACAATTTAGTTGGTGCTATAACAATCTTTTTTTGTTTAGACTTAGAGGACTCATTTTATACTTTTGGGTATATATGTAAAAGTCTTTCTTTTAGATTTTTACATATTTTTTCCCCTCATTGGATCCCACAAAATGGCTTGCAGTACTACCCATTTTTCACAGAAAATATTGTTCATGGATCATATTGATCGATGGTTAGAGATATTGGAGACAGATAAATGCTGTCAAACTTCTCATTCCATTTTGTCAATAAAAGAAATATGTGAAGAATACCCGAAAACACTATATTACACAAATTTGAACCCGCTATCGTCAATCAATTAATTGCTCAAGCCTACCAAGAATTAATTTTAAGTTGGGAATGAGTAGCACATTAATGTTGGGATAAAAAACAAACTATGACTGAATTGAATATTAATCTTTTTATATTAATGGTCGGACTCTCAATTCTATTATGGAACTAAGAGTCCACAACAGTTTTAGATTTTTTAATATAAAAATATTAGATACAATACTCAACTGTTATATTAGTTGCACCGTACCTTCAGGCACGGGTTATCCCTAATTGTATTTTTAAATGTCAAAGTTAAATCTTTCATATGGATCCAAATAAACGTAAAACAAACATATGAGCATTACAAGTGTTAAAGAAAATCTTTAATAATATGAGTAGTTTACTTTTACAAAAGCGCAACATTGAATTCCAATTCGACCTTCTTTGGTCCTGGCCAATCAAGCAGAACTTTAACTATCTCAACTCTATTGTGACTCCAACAAAGACATGTAGGGGTTTATGTGCCATCTGCATTCAGGCAAGAGGAGATGATATTTAGAATAAATAAGATAAAAAAAAACAAAGTTAAGACCTTCTTAGAGACACAATAACAAACAAAATAAAGGAGATAATAATTAATAATGTACATATTTATTCAACAAACACAATACAATATAAAATAAAACATAAAAAATATTATTACATCATTTGAAAAATACTACTACACTAATTCTACAAGAATGCAACTAGGAATTTCAAAAGGATCAAAAGGTGACTATCACAAGAGAGAAACTGCTTACAACAACTGCCAAATTAAACGTCCAAGGAGGAAGTTCTCTGAAATCTTCATTGAAAATAGAATATGCACTGCAGATGTTTCACAATAAACAAGACAACAAGAAGATATGTATTGTTAAAATTACGAGAATATGCAAGGTTAAAGTATTATCTTGATCTAATAACAGAACCATAACCACCTTGTATCAATCAAATTAATAGAACTGCATCCACTAGTAGTAGACATACCTCATATCACCATGGTGCCGCTTTCCAAGATTTATGAAAATGCATGATAGCAAAACCTGTACCAAGTATCTGAATAAATAGGAAAGCAATTAGTGACACAACTAGTTAGGTATAATGGCAAAGGATTCATTCAATGAAGATGATGTCATTTGCATCTTTTTATCCATGTGGCTAATGGCTAGCTCCTCTGCCTTCTTCTATAACGAAGTGAGAACACATTCAATAGCTCCAAGAACACAATTAACCCAGAATTCATAAATATATATCTCATGAAAAAATAACACATTTTTTTAGTGGGGGATGGTTGCTTGGTAAGAACTATAAGCTTTACACTAATCAATTCAGGCAGCTCTACTTTTCTTATCTGGTTCGCATGAAATCAACGCAGTTGGTTAAAAATCATACTGGTTTTAATATTTTCCATATTAACTGAACTATTCCCCAGGTGAATTTTACTGATGATGGGCCAACTTAGAATTAAACAGACCTATTGCCAAATAGACTGGTTATCAAGTTTTCCATCTATTCCCAAATATGGATTATTGAATTATGTAATTAAAGAACAAACTTATTAATTGTTGATAGTCATACGTTCAAGTAAAGGTTCCTAAAAGGAGATTTTTTTAATTTCCATTTACTTTCTAAAATACTCCAGTGGTTACTATTTAAAAGAACACGTAATAGAGATATGATACCTGAGCTATGAGGGCATACAGTGGAAGTGTACTGTAGCTTCATTATATTAGGACTCTTACCCTACAAAACCACAAAACATTCATCACATTAGTGTAAACCTTCAAGGTTGAGTCCAGAGATCCAGAGAATATTTGAAGAATAAGTACTCGAGGGATCCACAAGATCCATCAAGCAATTGTATTTAGTCAGAGACAAATTGTCTTCCCATACATTAGGATCCCTAAATTCATGTCTATATTGTCCAAAACGTCAGAAGCTTTCGAACTTTTACTTGAGTTATTCACTTTGAAATCTCTATAGCTAGACTAGTTAAATTCTAATCTGATGTTTCAAGCATTGTATGAAAGTTAAGCTTAAGCTTTACTGCATTATTTATTAATTTAGCCAGTAACCAATGTATGCATATCCTAACTCAAAAGGTATTTTAAGGAGATAACTTTCTAATCCTGGTGATACTGATGGACAAGAGCAGAGGACTTAATTTTTTGAGTAAGCTAAAATACTCCTCATCTACGTGACTAAACATCACGCGCGGCACAATGATGAGGTACGAAACCCAATGACTACGCATTTACTGCGAGCAGTTGGCAGCTTTAATACAAGCATGCTCAAAATACCACCAACCTCGAGGAATTTCCAAATTTAGTATTCAAGCATAAAGCATTCCTCGCTCGGAACATTACTTTACTCTTATATCCTCTTCTAATCCATCTCCAACATGTTTAGCAGGCGGCTTTGGTTTGACAGCAACAATAATGGAATCTAGAAAGCAATTGAAGTGGTCCTTCATTTCAAAAGTTAAAACAGGTCCTAATGTAGATTTTAATAGCCAAACAACGAAGGAAAAAGCAGAAAAGGATTTTGATTAATTATAAAAGACAAAAATCGTCCAATATTCAAAATTTATGAACATTATATCCTCAAAATAAGAAGAAAGAAAAAGGCCAATCAGATATACAGATAAATGCTTTGATGATATTATGCAATGAGAAGTACCATTCAAATTTCAGTTATTTGAAAACAAAATAGAAAGAAAAAAAGGAGATATTTCTCAGTACCTATTCATATTAGGCTGTGGCTAGTAAGAGATCAGTCGTTTTCCAAAAGGACAATTCATCTAATAGAACAAGATCAAGAAATTAAAGCCATCTATGTAGTTAAAACATGAAGACCATGAAATTAAAGCAGGTAATTGAAGAAGTAAAGGGCAATGCCTTGATCATGAGTCTGATCCATTTAATGTCAGTTACACAAGACACATGAGTTTTAAGTTTTTAACCTAGCAAATGAGATCTAACAACATACATTCAATACCTATACTACTAGCAACTCTGCAAGAAGGGCAGAATAGACAGATAAAATGTAAAGGAACTAAACAAACATAGATTTCCCCCCACACTTTAAGAACGACAATATATATACAAAAAGAGAGAAGTTACTGTATAAATCATTTCTATAAATCAACACAATTGAATAAAATAGATACTAACCTCTAGTCGCAGTTCAAGTAAAAATAGATTTTCGGCTTACATTTTCTTTTGTTTGGAATTGGTTCTTATTGACATCCTCTCCGCCGGTCTTCAGGATTACCATTGATTCAACAGGCACAAGCTTTCCACTAATTTGGTTTGTGAAAATAAATATCACCTGTGACAACTTGAAATTGTGAGTTTCATATAGTCCTTGCTCCAAATAATAGTCCTAGTTTCGAAAAGCATCCCTCCTCTAGGAAAGGCTAACTCAAGGAGGGAAAAAAGCGGTCCAAGGGATTTACATGAATTTGCACGTAGCTTAGAAATTAGTATGATGAAAATAATAGGAAGGTTTGTAAATTTTTCTTGATATTTGAAAATATGGAGAACTTTCACCATATCATTGAAACTCGGATTTATTAATCTTTTAATTGGCTTAAATACCGGAGCATGCATCATTTCTATAAATCAACACAAATGCATAAAACAGAATTGCCCACCGTCTCATATACATTGATCCATCCCGAGCACACTGACTAGGTTGTGCTTCTCAAACTCAATTGAACTCAATTTAAAACAAAAGTTACACATAACACATACCTTCAACAATCTATATATAGTATTCCCCTGGCATCATTACAAAGAACAATCCCAATCCTAAATTTATCAACATATACACAATTGTGAACTTAAAACATATAGCTACAATTAGAATTGAATGAAAATCCAACACAACTACTTGCAATCAGTAACTCAAAGAAATTTTTACTTGAACTTGTACAACATAACCCCAAAAATCAACATACATAAAAACCAAATCTTTGTACAACACAACCCCAAAATCCATTCAATAGATCGAAACGACTGAAATGAATGAGAAAAACTAAAGAAAATGATAATGGAAAGAAAATGATAATTGTTATTTGTTCTATATTACGTAATCATATTGAAACCTTTACTAATGGAAATATCAGGAGAAATAATGTTATGATGATAGAGGTATAGATAATCAATTAATTACTCCTCAAACTAAGCCATCTATAAAGATACATAAACTAAAATACAACTGACTATTAATTACCTCATGATTCATATAATTTGACAACGCATAGGTTTCTACTATCTTCCAAGGGTCCAACTCCAAGGGAAACTGCAAAGAAAATAAACAAGTGTCAAGAATGCTATAGCGCATTTCCAAACTAAAAGATGGTCTTTCACATAACTATGCACATTAAGGAAGTGCACCATGAGTCCATACACTTTTTAAATTAAAATATGAGAGCATAAGATTATGTACAATGAAAGTGCATAAAAGTAAAATGCTCCATGAGATTACAAACTATAACAAATATCAAATATGAAAACCCACCATAGAACTATTAAACCAACCATGAACCGGGATCATAAAAGCATAACAAAATTTGCGGTATCATTTACTAATGTTGTGATATAGTGCACAATTAAAAAATTACTCGATCTAAGGATGTTTAGAGGTTCACTGGTGTGCATAAAATTGAATGTGCATACAAGGGGGCTGGGATAGTTTGATACTGTTAAAATGATAGTAACAATTTTTTGCTATAGGTTCTCAAAGTATTTTAAGCAGACTTTGGAAATTACCAAGTTACAGCAGCAGACCCGATGATTGTTACCTATAATTTTAACACGTTACTTTATTGGAAACTAATATTTTCACAAGGTTTTTTGATATTTTTCCATGAAAAGTATCACTATAGGTCTGTAACGACGATTTTGACCTTCGCTAATTGGTCTATAACGATAGTTTACATGTGAAAATATCACTTCCCTACTTTATTTCCTCAATAAGAGGTTACCAAAATCTATTGTCAAAGCAACAACACATAAACACCGATCCAGATGAATGTTACCTGTAATTCTAATGCATTTCTAGCAACAAGTACAGACTAACAACACCAAGGCTTAGTGTAGCATAACAACATAAAAGGCCTATAGCGGTAATCAGGAGTCGACTATCGCTATAAGACCTATTTTCCTTTTATAGCGACGGTTTCGGCTCGACCGTCGCTATAGCTCGTCGTTATATGTTAAATTTCTAGTAGTGTATGTAAGAAAATGTGTGGGATGTAAGAAAAAGAGTTATGAAAATCCCAATTTTGAGGGATAAGATAGGATATGTCTTTGTAAACTCCAATTTCGCGATTATATAGAGGTATGTAGAATTATAGTAAGATGCTATGAGATGAAGGTATTATGTACTAATAAAAAGCTTATTAATATAAATATGATTATTAAATGTGTCTTGAAATAATTAAATTTTTAGCTTTAAGGCCTTATAATAAATAATGAGGTAATAATGTATCCGTTAAGTAAAACGATCAAAGGAAAGTGAAACGATCGTAGAGTAAAATGGTCGTAGAAAGGTAAACAAATCGTAGAAGAAGAAAATTTAAATACAAGGTGTTTGCCTAATTCTGACCTAGTAAAACACGCAAGTATACGTGGTTCAACTGTAGTAAAATAACAAGCAAGGTATCGTTTCCCACAAGGACTTTCTATTATTAATACACCAAAATACTAATCATAAAACACTCCAATCCTAATTAAACGATCACTCAAAGTTGATGAGTTTAGATTAATTGAACGAGTTAAATTGATTGACTTAACGAAAGCTAAATTACTAATATTTGTTGTCAAGTTGTAAAACATTAAGGTTATAACTTCCCCTAACACTTCAACTGAACCTTTTCATTCCCTCTTTATCTAATCAAACATGTGGAGTTAATAACCAGAAAATCATGTGTACTCACTAGCCTCTATCGATGGTCAAGTGAATATCACCCATTTAAATAAATCACTACGTGTCCATGAGATTTAACATTAAATAGGAGTCATTAAAGTCAAACTTCTTTGTAGGTTACATATGGTTTATAGGTATATGTCTATCCTATATACACATCGTGTAGTCTACCACATGTAGGATGCCAAGATCATATGTCAACATATCCAGACCTAAGTTTATATTCCATTTGTCAATTTCATATAAATTGTCAAGCTAATTACTGGCCAAGTAATTATAACTCAAGCATAAGATATGTCAATTAACTCTAACATAATCAATTAACATAAAAAGGAAATGAATTGTCTTCAATTTGCATGCTAGGTTCCATTACAACCTTAATTCTAAATTTTAGTTCATCATTGATTTATAAACTATGGATACAAGTCTAACAACATACAGACAAATCAAAGTAAAAGAAGTAAGAGAAGGTAGAACTCAGTTGTCTTCTGAATTGTCCTTCAACCTCCAATGTTGATTTCCCTTGCTGCTGTGATCTTCTTTTCGCAACACTCTATTCTCTACTCTGTGATGTCTCCGATTTTTCTCGCTTCCGGTCTCCCCTTGTATCTCATAGCTCTCTAGCTTTTTACGTCAACCTCCCACTCAATCTAATCATTAGCCACGTATTGGAGGATGTCTGTCATTTCATTTCGTGCCTAGGTCCCATAAAATATTACTTCTCTCGTGACATTTCCCGACGAGCGCCCACCAAAAGCTTACCAAGCATCTAGGCGCTCACTTAATCTGGTTAGAGGTTTTAGCCGAGCGCCTACCGAGCGCCTAGGCTCTTGTCTGACAGAGATAATTACCATATTGTCATTTTGAGCTCCTTTTCCTACACATCAAAGGGAAATTACCAAAAGTAAGTAAAATGAAACCATAGAGCATAAAAATGAATGAAAACAACACAATTCAATAAGCCTTAAGCATTCAATTTGCAAGTATAAAACCTACTCATCAAATACCCTCAAACTTAACTTTTTGCTTGTCCTCAAGCAAATCAAAAACAAAATAAACAAAACGAAATGAAACTCGAACTAACTAACAACCTACAAGCCAAACAATGAACCAACGGTTATATAAACATATGCCTTAGAGATTCCTTAGTAACCATTTAAACAAAACTTCAAAATCATGCTTCATCCTTTTCCAACACATTACTAGTATCGCATTACTTTCAACCCATACCGTGTGTGTGTGAATTCGATGCGTCAAACTCACCAAAATTCAGATAAGTTAATTAACTTCAATGCTCATAGACGATAATTAACAGAAGGATATGCATAAGTCCTCCATATGCTTACTTGCACATAAATTTTTATTTATTTATTTATCACGAGTGCGTTTTACGCTCCATCTCGCATCAAATCTTGGCATATGCAATGTTTACTTTTATTAGGCTTTTCAAAATTACCCATGTAACGAACTTTCCACCAATGACTCCCAAACCAGTTGGTATTAGGGCATTAAGCGTGGAGACACTCCCACGGGCTTACTTGTACGAGTAATTAAGGCCACAAAAGCAAACTAGCCAAGTTACTTTTAACTATCATACTTATCCATATTTCTTTTAAGTAAGCATATAAAGGTTGTTCTTATCGAAACATGCACTTAATTCAATCAACCTCTCATAAATTTCAACTATTTGAACACACCGAGTACGAGCATATAAATGTCAGGGGTTTGAAGCAATGCAGTTACTAGTAACAGTTAGAAATTAAACTAACACTCATTATCCAATTCTCTCAAATCGCTGACTAATTCATCAAATTATCATCATCGACACACGTAAGATTATAACACTTCATTGCTCTATTCACTACTCTAACGCACCTAAATATACATAATACCTAGACTAACCCACCTTCGTAGGGACCACGATTACACTTAACACGTGTAACAAGCCTTTAAACCATAAGGTTATCCCAAATGGACGAGTTGTGTCTCGTGAGGGTTTGCAGTTAATTGTACCCATAAAATTCTAAAAGTAAATGCAACTGACCTAAAATGCAATTTAAATTTAAATTTTAAATTTTAATATATATATATATATATATATATATATATATATATATATATATATATATATATATATTTTCCTTAAAGAAATGACTACATGCAAATGACTACATGCATTTATGCAAGAGATGACAATATGCACGATAGCAAGTTATACCTACCCCCAAATTTAAACAGTGAAATGTCCTTAATTTGCAATAAGAAAGAAATGAAATACAGATGACTTCCTTGTAGTTGCTTAGTTATCATCATTGCGCTCCTCATCATCGGCGTCTGGCCATGGGAATGATGGGAGCTGAGGAATATCGGGAAGTTGCATGTTGGAGAGTGCCTGAGTTAATGCCTGAGCGACATTCACATTGAATTTATAAATAATATTAACACCATTTTTAGGTATTTTACTTGACAAATTTTGTACACGCATAGTGACATGTATGTAATTATATGATGTAATTTATACCTCCAAAATTCATTAAATAATTCATATAACTTCTAAAAATTATTTTTCATAATTTTTCACTTCGTTTCTTAGACAACATGTTACATTAACATGTTCACGTTTTCGAAATATTATTACTCATAAAAATCATAAAAATTCCATTATACATAACCATAATTTTTAATAACTTAAAACATTCATTTTTCTAATTTATTTTCATTTCTTTATAATTTACACTAACTTTCCTTATATAAATTATATAATTTATTATTATATAATTTATATAATTACTTCTTCTTTATTACTAATTTTCATTTTACATAAATTACCATTTATAAAAATTTCTCCCATCCTTAACTAATTTAATCCTCTTATATAAATTATATAATTATTCTTATATAATTTATACAATTATTCTTCCATTAATATTTTACTTTAATTTTCTTATATAAATTATATACTTTATTAGTATATAATTTATGAAATTACTTCCTCCTCTCAATAATTTCTAAACTTCCTCCATAATTCTTTATTAAATATAAAATCAATAATTATAATTTTACTAAATCCCTCATTAACTCTTCATAAATTTTCGGGTTAATTTAATTATTCATCCCTTAATTTCCATAATTAATGAAATTTATAATTATTAATTAAACATGTAAATTAAACATGCACACTTATATATATACCAATGTATATATATATACATATTTAATTCATATATTTCACATTATCACATAACATTATTTAAATAATAATTTCTGCACTTCCACAATAATTTTATTGTACAATTTATTGTACCATTACATATAATTTCTCTTATTCTTAATAAATTATTTTTAAACAATTTATTTACTTTTCAATTATTTTAAAATCAACATAATTCATCACCATCTTTGTACAGATTTAATTTACCAATAAACTCCCTTCACCCACTTTAAATCACTTAAAATATCACTAATAATTTAAACAACCTTGATAATTTCATTAAATTCTCATTTAATGTTATTAAAGAAATTCTGAAAATTCGGATCCTCACATTCTTCCCCCCTTAACAGGATTCCGTCATCGGAATCATAATTACCGTAATAATCATACGTATTTTATTTATAGCGCCTTGCTATACCTTTATCTTGATGCATAATAACTAAGTCCATAGTAATCATATTTTACCTCTTTAATATCCTTAACTGACATGGAGTCGTAACTGTCAGAATATTCTTAACTCAATTTATAATTTCTTTGTAATATTTCTTAATGCACTTATCAAAATAGCTTCTCATTCTTTGAAAGTTTTTTTTTCTTTAATCGTACTTACCCTTACTTAATCCACTTATTTCATACTTTCTATTGCACCTCATTTACACTCTGCACATTCATCCTTCTCTTCTTAATTTACATTCATAATTATTCTTCACATTCCATAGATCCTTCCTTAATACTTCTATTATTCAACACTAGGTTTTAAATGCTAATCTTTACTTAATTCATCCTAATTCTTATTTGGAATCACTTTAATTATCCTGGGGTATCACATTCACCCCTCCTCCAAAAAATTTTGTCCTCGAAATTTCTGTGTACTCATATCTCAGTCATTTGCAAATCATAATTTCTTCACTTCACAATTATTACCTTCATTATCACTTACATTTAAATAATACTACCCCATCCTACCCTCCATTCTTCATAAGAGTAGATGAATTTTTTTTTTAAGAAAAATTTAAGCAAAACTTTTTGTAATACGCTGAATGAACATTTTTCCCAGTTTAACAGTACTTCGCTCCCCGAGTACTTCATACTGCAAACCCTGACAGTGGATCAGTCTGTCATTAAAGTGATGTATATTTAATCCGTAATTTGGCACGCCAGTAAAACAATCTGTAATGCCCGTGTCTTGCTATGCCAGGTGACTATTCGATCAACTTGCAATATTCTTAATCTTTTTGTTCATCTCAGCCTTAGAATTCATAAAAGAGTAATTTGATTAGGTATAACTTTCAAAGAATATGAAGTCAATACCTTTCAAAATTTGTCTAGCTGAATCAATAGCTCAGACTTATATTTCTTTTAACGCTTGTTTAGCTAGATCAATTAACATAGACTTTCTTTTAACAATTTATAACCCGCCGAAACTTTAAAACATTCATCATGTCAAAATTTTTCAAAACATTTAGCCGAGTCAAATGGCATTGACTTATAACTTTGACATACTTTCATAAATCAAAATCATTTATGACTTCATGTTACCGCATCATCTTGACAGTACGTTGAGAATTCCGTCGTTAATAATTTCTACACCATACTTTATGGCGTTGAATCATCTTATGACAAAATAGTACCGCACCGTCTCAACAACACGTTGAGCATTCCGTCATTCATCACATCTACACCGGGCTAAAAGGTGCATGGATGATTATTTTGAAATATATTTTAATGTAAAAAATATTTTTGTCTAGCTGAAATAAGTAGCATAGACACTTTTTAAATTGCTTAAAAATTTATTTGCATTTTTAAAAGTACATTCGTGCCAAATTAGCTTGAGACCAAAAATTTTGAAGTCTAGCAAAGCTAGAAGAGTGGGAATATCCTAAATTCCCTAACATTTACCCTCTTTTCTTCACTTAATTACTAAATTTATTGCTAGGACTATTATTACTATCATACTAGAATTTCTAACTACTTCAATTTTTCTATACTCCCGTATAGTTCATCAAACTTGCCACACATTATGAGTCCAGGAACTTACCACAAGAATATGAGTTTAGAAGCTTGTCTTATCAATATGTAGTCTGAGAACAAATCAAAGACTATCCATATGCTGAGGGGCTCAAAATATAACATACGATTATGAGTCATGGACTTACCATATGCATGATTTTTAAGAACTCGTGCCTAAACTTAATATTATCTACCTGTCAAAATTGCTAGCGCGACTCTAACATTTCAATGATTATCGCATAGTAACCAAGTAAACACAAGTCCCCTGCCCATACAAAGGATTGTGCAACTCAGTCACCACGTGAGTTCTCAATTGAAATTTCGTACCCAAACTTTCTGTCCCCTTATCATAACATTTTCGTAATTCATACTTTATCATTCTCTGAGTTCTTCTTATACCATTTCATAGTACCATATCTCTTTATAACATCAAGTTATACCTTTTTGGATCGTTAACAGATCTCTCTGTTATTTTACAGTTTCATTGGATCTCATCATGATCTTACTTTATAATCTATTCCTTATTCGTTTTCCTTATCCTGTGATCGTATCGTAGTACGATCCTCTTACTACTCCTGATCATGTTATTATGATCTCTTCCTATGCTTTTTGGATTACCCTGTCATCTTTATTATTTGAATAAGGTGTCCCCTGATTTTCTTTGAGATTCATCTTTGAATCATTAAATATTCTTTCAGATTTATTCTTAATTGTGCTTATGAATTTTCTCAATTCGTTACCTTTATTCATATCTTTCTTAACATCTCTATCTCTTTCTTATAATCTTATATCTTTCATATTTTCTTAACCTTAGCCAATATCTGAGAACCATCTTTCTCAACTTATATCTCTCTATTCTAATCTCTCCATGTTCATCAAACTTATCACGTATTTGGGCTCAGAAACTTACCACAATCATATGGCTTAAGGAGCTTGTCCTAGTCAGGCCATAGTTGCCCATTCGCTGAAGGGCTCCACCATACAATCATGAGTCACGAGCTTATTATACGCTTAAGTTTTCAGAATACGCAACTATCTTTACTATTCCTTACTTAGGCTATAGCCTAAAGTATCATTTACCTAAGGTTTATAACCTCTAGCTCTGATACCAACTGTAACGACCCCGAAATTCGACCAACCTTATTACCTTAAATTTCATGTTTATTAAACATTATTTCCTTAACGTCCAAATTTCGGTCCGTTAATAAATCTTTAATCACTTTATTTAATCAATTAATTGACTTTACAGTCATTAATTACCAAGTTTTTCGGTATATTTTTCTCTCTCTCGATCATTGTATTAAAATATGCTGACATTTAAAATTCAACTTATCGTCTTGATCCTAGTCCCTGGATCGCAACCTTTACTTTTCTTTTCTGTACAAGTCTCATAAAACTCAACATTCAAAATTTAATATTGTTCATATCCATGCAATTATTCTTTGTTTCAAATTTTTTAATTAGATATATATAATAATCTCTATCATAATAATCACTTGAACAATCACATTTCACATTTTAATTCTAAACGTCCTATCTGGACCCAACATATATGTACATACAAAACATCAATTTAAACTTAGCAATTGTATTCACATTAAATTATGATATTGAAATTATAACAATGACATTTACAACCTTCTATGGTAATCTCTCTAACATAATCCGTTATTCCAGAACTTTGTTTCTTTACCTGCAAAAGTTTATTTTATGCAAGGAATGAGCACAACGGCTCAGCAAGTTCAACAGTTAACACATTTCAAGCTTCACGTAGCATATACCTTAACATGCTCGGTTTGTGTCATACATCATGTGCTGTGCTTCTACTATAGCAATATGTCTCACATCATTGCACAAAGTACACATAGTTGTCATATTATCCACATATCATATAACACATAATTTATATGCATATGAACAAGAATTATGTATCATATCAGACAAACATTTAATATACAAGTACTGAAGAACTTGCATGGATTGTGGAATTAATAAATATCCATTCTATAATGCTTCTCGTACAACCTATGATCATAAAATAATCAAATAATAATTATTTATTCTCTCATGATATTAATTTAGTTAATTAATATCATCTATAATGTAATTAACCCTACCCGACGATTTATTTTAGGGTACCGGGTCAACTATTAAATAATATGGTTAATTATACTAACCTCGTCCCTTAATATATTAATTTAACTTAATATCAAACACCTTCAATACAGACAACTCGGCTCATCGGATAAAATTTTGCATATTTGGTTGTCCGAAAATTTTATTTAACCATTTTCTAACTTTTAAATTTAATAGATTAATATTTAAAATATTTAAATATTAATCCTCAATATTTAATATTTTTACAAAAATATTAAATTTAATCCCTAAACATCATTTCTATATTTTTAGTATTTTCTATAATTTTATATAATTTTTAAACAATTTTTAAACATTTATTTAATTAAAAACTAATTTTTGGGTGTATTTTGGTAAATTCCACGCCTATAGGGACACAACCGGCATTAATAGAAAAGATCAAGGGCATTTTCGTAATTTTCGCGCGTTTAGGACATGCTGGGGATTAACAGAAATGACCAGGGGCACGCTGGTAATTTCTAGCGGTGCCGATCGTCGCGCATTGCGCACGTCCTTCACCTCTATGCCAGCCAAACGACGCCGTTTGGCCTGGCGATTACCAAATCACAGCCGCGCATTGCGCGGCTTCCCTTCCGTCCCCCAAAACGCCGGCGTTTTATCCCTGGCCTTTGAAAAAAATTAGGCCGCTGCGCAATGTGCGGGCGACCCAATATTTCTTCTTCAGTTTTCTTCTGGCAACAGTAACCCAACATGCAAAATTATCCATTTTTTGATAAATTTTCCACAACATAATTATTCTAAACATGATGTAATTCATATATATACATCTAAAAATTATTTAGAACAATTATTCTAATTATTTACTAATTTTCCATAAAATTTATTTATCACTAAAATATTATAATAAATCACATAAAAATAATTTATACCTTCCCAAAAGATTAAAAAAACTTCCTTGAGGCTTGTTCTTTATTTGGATAGCACCAAAAATCTCCTTCCTCTCGGTGATGGTGGTGCACGGTTGGTGGTAGTGGTGGTGATGAAAGAAGAAGGTATGGAGAGAAAATATATGTTTGGTGTGTGTGTATATTTCTTCCTTTCTTCCTTTGTTTCTTCTCCTTTTAATAACAAAAGAATTTAATCACTTTTGAAACCAAAAAGAGGTCCATCGACTCTCTCTTCCTCTCAATTTGGATTAACATAAAACACTATAAGAAAATGGTCTATCAGCGACCACTTATTAGCGACCGAATTCCGTCGCTAATGACCATCAGCGACCGCATTCAGTCGCCTATAGTTTGGTCGCTAACATTCATATCAGCGACGGACAATAGCGACCGAACTTTCAGCGACCGAAAATGACGACCGACTCGGTCTATAAGTTGACTGATCACACGTGACAACATTCGCTACGTGTAGCGACCGCTAACAGCGACCGATATCAGCGACTGATGAGATGATTATCAGCGACCGGATTTTGAGACGAACAACGACCGAATAGCGACCGGGTAGTAGCGATAGGTTATTAGCGATCGCTATTAGCGACCGAATTCGGTCGCTGATTATTCTTTTCAGAAAAAAGGTTTTTTTTTTTGTTTTTTTTGATTCCCAAAAAATTCTTTACCTGTCAAACACATCCCAACATAGCACAACATATATATAAACGATCTAATTGAGATCTCCAACAAAATATCAAATTCTAACCAAATGAAATAACATACATTTCAAATAAATATTAAACCAACATCTAATCAAATCTTAGTACATAAATATATACAATAGGATAAAAATCCAACCGTTCATGTGTAACACAATAGAATGAATAAAATAAAAAAGCTAAGAACGATATGTAGCTCGCCAAGCTTCATCGATCTACCTAACTGCCACGTTCCTATAACAAAAAAAGAAACACGTTCAAGATAGTATTATTGACTGATTAATTTTGGTTCATTAAGTAATAATATTACCTCATCTTGATCAATCTCCTCCTCCTGGTCCGGCTGACTTGCTGCTGTCGTCACCGTATTCGCTAATGAATCAGGGCTCAACGGTTTCAAATGATCTTGCAGCTGACGCAGAAGTGCAGGATCTCTGCATATGGCTCTAACACAGTCCGCAACGTTATGTGGTGTTGGATTGTATGATGCTTGGGTAGACTGGCTACCAGAGCTGTAAGAGGCAGTAATGCTCGGCCGTCTTCGCTGCCCTTAGCCCTTAACAAAGTTTTTCTTGACAATCGACGCCCTTTCCCATAACTCTTGATCAATCGGCGGGCGACCACTACCAGGGGGATACCGCTCATCCATTAGTTGGTTGTAAGTGTCCTATAATTAAGTAATACATTGAATAGTTAAATGTAATGTCAAAATTAATGTATAAACATGTAACGTTAAAAAAACTTAATTACCCGTATCTGTATAGCATCAGGCAGACCATCACGAGTGGCCACGTACACATCCAACCAATTGATAGTCTGACCTCTGGACCTACTAGATGACTACAAATATGACAAGTGTATAAATATATTAGTCATGCAAATAAATACTAAATAAATTATCGTAAATATGAAGAAAGTAAATTTAACGAACTCTGTACCTCCCTATCCATGAAATGTTACGCTTGTGATATACTATCGCCTTTGTATGTACCCTTTGCCTTTTCCCCTTTAGCTACACCTGCGGATCTGTTCCTGGCGGCAATCCTCCCTTTCTTCGCCTATTCGTCACTCTGCCACTGCTGGCACATCTCAACCCATATATCGTGCGAGCACCACCACGGGCTGTACTCATGCATATACTCCGCAGCTTGGCCAGGATGGTCTATGCCGGCATTATACAGTGCCTTTTCCCGCTCCTTCTTTATGTTGTCTTTGGTGCGAATAACACACTTTTGCCAGAATAGTGTCTGTATAACCCCTGTCTGTGAATCTTCCCACTTGTATCTTTTCTGAAATAAAAATACAATAATAACATTAAAATAAACATTAGAATATTTCAATAGAATAATTATAAATTACGGAAAAACAAATACCTGGAACTCCTGCTAACAGGCCTCCTTATGGGCTAGCGGTGTGCTGACCCACGTAATAGATGGGGTAGTCCAGTTTTGTAGGCATAACTGTGAAATACATTTCACAACCCTAACATCTGCAAAATCTCTGAAATATAGAATAATTTACATTAGTATATACAATAATATTATTGCTGAGTTTAATATTACTATACGGTTAATAACTTACGTGTTGGTAAGATCAGGGCGAATTTGTAATACAATACGCTCGTCTGGATTAGTTGGGGCCTTCTGTATTTGATTTGGACCTCGGCCTAAATCGCGTTTCCTTCCTGATGCTGAAGATGCCATCTATTCAAAAAAATGACATATTAATGTGACTTACATAATAATAGCGACTGAAATAAAATGCGTGTATATACAAAAAGTCAATAATATTTAGTAAACATTTATATATAACTCTACAGAATACAAATTAAAGTAAACATACATTTTAATGAAATTCGCTGTCAGATTATGAATCCTCTTCAACAATATGTGGAGATTCATAACCATCTCCTACTTCAGAATCGGTGTCGTTGTCACTTAATAACTCTTCCTCCTCAGTATCACTGTCATCTAAGTGTTGTACTGAATTGGGATCCAATTCATCATCCTCACCTCCACCCTCTAAATTGTTGAGTTGATTGTTGTCATCGAGATTTATTATAGGAGGGTTATGTAACGTCTCCTCTTGGTAGACTTCTCCCCTACTAATTGGACACGAATGCGCGTAGGAGTATGAATGACAACTTGCCAATCTGTAGGCGTTCTATCCCTTTTCCGAATAGGAGTATGAGTATAATATATTTGCTGTGTTTGAGTTGGCAACACAAATGGTGCATTCATATATATCCTTTTGTTGAGGTCAATATCGATAATTCCATGTCGATCGACACGTATCCCTTTTTTTTGAATCAAACCAACGACATTTAAACAGATTAATCTGACCTCCGTATGTACCCTTGTACGACAACTCAATGATTTTTTCCAACTCCCCATAAAAGGCATGACCAACCTCATTGTAGCAATCTCCTTGAACAAACACTCTAGTATTGGTTGTTCTTTTACCGATGGCGTATATCTTTGTATGAAAATTATAGCCATTTACTTTATAAGCATTACGAGTGAGTTGGTTCCTATCTGGGCCCATGGCTAAGACTTGTAAATTTGAAGGAATTGTATCGTCATTAAGAGCCTACAATTCTTTAAGACATTGTGAATAAGTGTTTCATAAATTAAATAAAATGACTTAATTAAGTTAAATAACTTACTTTGTCCTTTATCCATTTTGCAAAGTTTTGATCCCAATTCAGTTCAATATCTTTATCAATTATGTCGTGTTAATTTGTTCTTAACTCAGCATCGAATGATCTACAGATATATTATATATATGAAACAATGTATATGAGATTACAGTATACATCAATGAGATTAAGCTAATTATGAGTTTTACATGCATACCTCACTAATCCCCCAATCTCCTCGCAATTGAGAAGAATGTAAATATGTGCAGCATGTAATTCTGCTTCAGAGAAGAATATGCGTTTTTCTTTTCCATAAGCGCGACCCGGTAGACCTAATACAGAAAGTCGACTGTTTAGTTCAAGGTTACCCCCATCATCATGTCTTGGAACTCGATTGACCTTTGTCAAAACTTCATCGGGAAAATAGTCTGATACAAACGTAGATATCTCATCAAAACTGTATGCTTCACATATCGACCCCTCGACATATGCTCTATTTTTAACCTTCCTCTTCAGGTTTCCCATCACCCTCTCGAAAGGATACATCCATCTATATTGAACTGGACCACCAACACGAGCTTCATAGGGTAGATGAATTTGCAAATGCTCCATGGAGTCAAAAAACCCTGGTGGAAATATTTTTTCAAGCTTACACGTGATCTCAATGATGCTCTTCTCAACAATTTCCATGTCATTTTCATTTAACGTTTTTGAACATATGCTTTTGAAGAAACGACTAAGCTCAGTCAAAACATCCCATATTGGTTTATCAAGCAAGTCTCGAAATGCTATTGGCAAGAGTCTCTCCATGAACAAGTGACAATCATGACTCTTCATCCCTTGTATTTTGTCACCTGTAACACACCTTGCAATGTTTGACGCATATCCATCTGGTAGTTTCAGAGACTTGATCCATGCACACACATCTTCAACCTGCTTCTTGGACAATGTGTATTTTGCATGCGGTTTGACAATCTTTCCATTAGGTGATTCATAAAGCTCTAAACCAGGACGCTTACAAATATCTTTCATATCTAACCGTGCTTTATCATTATCTTTCGTCTTGCCCTTAACACCCATCACGGTGTTAAATACATTATCAAACACATTCTTCTCAATATGCATTACATCTAGATTGTGACGAATCAAGTTTGTCGACCAATAAGATAGTTCCCAAAATATGCTTCTCCGAACCCAATTGTGAAACTCACCAAACCCATTGATTGTTGTTGAGGCAGCACTTTTACCAAATGGGATTACTGGCAATCTCATCACACGGTCACGCACCTTCGGCCTAGACAATCGTCCTACCGACATATCTTTCTCTATTTTTCCTTTTTTTAAATTTTCTCTATTTCTTCGAAAAGGGTGATCAATCGGCAAGAAACGACGATGACAGTCAAACCAGCAGGGCTTCCGACCATGTGGTAGATTAAAAGACTTTGTATGCTCCAAACAATATGGACAAGACATCTTCCCGTGTGTACTCCATCCAGATAACATACCAGAAGCAGGAAAATCACTAATAGTCCACAATTGCTGCCCGAAGGTTAAAATTTATTTTGGTCGAAACATCCCAAGTCTGTATTCCATCCTCCCACAATATCTTCAACTCGTCTATAAGAAGTCTCAAGTAAACATCTAGATTTTTCCAGGACTCTTGGGGACCAGGAATCATGACTGAAAGAAACAAGTATGGTTATTTCATACACATCTAAGGAGGCAAGCTGTATGGAGTCACTATCATAGGCCAGCTGAGTGGCCGAAAGGGTTGAAACCATCGGTTGATAATCCAAGTCTCACATTTCTTGGTTCTAATGCAAACCCCGGATGGGTTAAGTTGAATTCTTTCCAAGCCTTCCCATCTGCAGGATGATTAAGTTCCCCACCTTTAACTGAAGATCTCGCATGCCAAGTCATGTGTTCAGCTGTTCTTGAAGACATGTACAATCTTTGCAGACGATGTGTAATTGGAAAATACCTTAAAATCTTAAAAGGTATATTTGTCTTTTTTGTAGTCACACCCTCTTTATTAGGCTTAAACCGATCATGACTGCACAACATGCACTTTGTCTTCTGTTCATTTTTCTTATAAAACAACATGCTATCGTTCGGACATGCATCGATCTTCTGGTATCCAAGACCCAACTTCTTCACCATTTTCTTACAAAAGTAATAGTTATTGGGCAATTTTTCACCGTCAGGTAACATACTCTTAATGGCCTTCAATAGCGACTCAAAACACGCATGGCAATAAGGGTATCCTTCATGAATTTGACGTAGCTGGGCATCTATTTCAACGCATCTGCGAATGTAATGTTAATTTATAACTTCTTAAATACCTCCAAGAATTTTGAAAATTGCATGCCCAATTTTCAGTTTTGTATTCTCTGTGGAAATGGAACCAGTGGTACCAATGAAGCGTTTCCATCCATTTAAGCTTTCTTCTTTGCCTGTGCATCTGACTTAGTCCCCCTTTTCTTCAACTTCTTTTTTGATTTCTTCTTTATTCTTTTTCTCTTCTCTTGGTAACTCCTGTTTTGCCTCTTACAATTCTTTCCCACTTCTAAGCATAACAGCCTTACAAAATCTTTCCCTTCTCTTTTTGGATTCACCTCTGTGTCGCTCGGCAAATTATCGTGAGGACGGTTATTTATTGCATTTGCCAACTGTCCCATTTGATTCTCGAGGCTACGAATTGACACTACTTGGCTTTCTATGTTCATGTCCATCTGATTCACAATTTTGTCCTGCACACTCATCCTTGACTCAGTTCCAGCCATGAATTTTGCCAATCTTTCTTCCAAGTGTGACTGTTTCTCTGGTTGCTGAGGGGGTTGATTGTGAAATCTGGGAGGGTTGGATTGCCTCGGAGCATTCTGTGGCTGGGTCTGATTATCTCTCCATGAAAAGTTCGGGTGGTTCCTCCACCCCGGATTATAACTGTTGGGGTTGCTAGTGTTCTGTTGTCGGTTATAATTCCCCAAATACTGCACTGACTCTAAACTAATGGCGCATTGATCACTGGAATGACTTCCAGCACATAGCTCGCACACCATTGCTACATTCTGTACATCCTTTACACCCATAGCATCAATTTTTCTTGTCAACGCCGCAATCTGAGATGTCACTTGAGCTGACAACGCTGTAACTGCATCCACCTCAATGATCCTGGCTACCCGTGGTTGGTTCATTCTTGCAGTTGGCCACTGATAGTTGTTAGCTGCCATATTCTCCAGCAATTTATATGCTTCATCAAAATTTTTAGCCATTAAAGCTCATCATATTGCTGCATCAATATTAGTACGTGTGGCATTAACCAACCCATTGTAGAACATCTGAACTAGCAACCACTGTGGTACCCCGTGATGAGGACATCTACGCATTAAGTCTTTACATCTCTCCCATGCTTCATATAACGACTCTGAATCATGTTGAACAAAACTCGTAATGTCATTCCGCATTTTGGTTGTTTTAGCTGGTGGAAAGAACTTGGCAAGGAACTTCTGTGCCAAATCATTCCACGTCGTTATTGAACTAGGGGGTAATGAGTGAAGCCAAGCTCTTGCCATATCACGGAGTGTAAACGGAAATAACCTCAGTCTGATTGCATCTTCACTGACTCCATGAAACTTGAACGTATCAAAAATCTCTAGAAATCTCACTAAGTGTTCACTTGGATCATCATTCGGTAAATCCCTAAATGGAACTGAATTTTGAAGCATCTGAATTATTCCTGGCTTAATTTCAAAATTTGTTGTGGTAATCGCAGGCCTTTGAATACTTGATTGTAACTCAGTGATCTGAGGCATAGCAAAGTCTTTAAGAGATTTCTGTTCCTCTTTCGCCATCCTTGCTTGATGTTGTACTGTATCTTGAACAAAGTGTCGGATCTGACGGAACCTTTGTTCAATCTCGTCTTCGACTGGTACAGGTTCCAATCCTTTCGAACGTGTTTGCATACAAAATCTTGGATACCTGAAAAGAACAAAAAGAAAAACTGTTTAAACTAAGATTAAATTGATTGTAATTAGTTTTGGAACAATAATAATAAAATAGGCCCCGACGACGGTGCCAAAAACTTGTTTGCCTAATTCTGACCTAGTAAAACACGCAAGTATTCGTGGTCCAACTGTAGTAAAATAGCAAGCAAGGTATCGTTTCCCACAAGGACTTTCTATTATTAATACACCAAAATACTAACCATAAAGCACTCCAATCCTAATTAAACGATCACTTAAAGTTGATGAGTTTAGATTAATTGAACGAGTTAAATTGATTGACTTAACGAAAGCTAAATTACTAATATTTGTTGTCAAGTTGTAAAATATTAAAGTTATAACTTCCCCTAACACTTCAACTGAACCTTTTCATTCCCTCTTTATGTAATCAAACATGTGGAGTTAAAACCAGAAAATCATGTGTACTCTTTTTTTTGATAATGTGTACTCACTAGCCCCTGTCGATGGTCAAGTGAATATCACCCATTTAAATAAATCACTACGTGTCCATGAGATTTAACATTAAATAGGAGTCATTAAAGTCAAATTTCTTTGTAGGTTACATATGGTTTATAGGTATATGTCTATCCTATATACACATCGTGTAGTCTACCACATGTAGGATGCCAAGATCATATATCAACATATCCAGACCTAAGTTTATATTCCATTTGTCAATTTCATATAAATTGTCAAGCTAATTACTGGCCAAGTAATTATAACTCAAGCATAAGATATGTAAATTAACTCTAACATAATCAATTAACATAAAAAGGAAATGAATTGTCTTCAATTTGCATGCTAGGTTCCATTACAACCTTAATTCTAAAGTTTAGTTCATCATTGATTTATAAACCATGGATACAAGTCTAACAACATACAGACAAATCAAAGTAAAAGAAGGAAGAGAAGGTAGAACTCAGTTGTCTCTCTGAATTGTCCTTCAACCTCCAATGTTGATTTCCTCTGCTGCTGTGATCTTCTTTCCACAACACTCTATTCTCTCCTTTGTGATGTCTCCGATTTTTCTCGCTTCTGGTCTCCCCTTGTATCTCCTAGTTTTCTAGCTTTTTACGTCAACCTCCTACTCAATCTAACCGTTAACCACATATTGGAGGATGTCTATCATTTCATTTCGTGTCTGGATCCCATAGAAAATTACTTCGCTCGTGACATTTACCGACGAGCGCCCACCAAGAGCCTACCAAGCGCCTAGGCGCTCACTTGATCTGGTTAGAGGTTTTAGCCAAGCGCCTACCGAGCGCCTACTGAGAGCCCACTGAGCGCCTACCAAGCGCCTAGGCTCTTGTCTGACAGAGATAATTATCATTTTGCCATTTTGAGATCCTTTTCCTACACATCAAAGGGAAATTACCAAAAGTAAGTAAAACGAAACCATAGAGCATACAAATGAATGAAAACAACACAATTCAATAAGCCTTAAACATTCAATTTGCAAGTATAAAACCTACTCATCACAAGGTTTCGATAAAAGTTGTGAAATGTTCAAAATCCCAACTTTTGAATTAAGTCCGGGATATGAGATGTGATAAGCAGAATGCTATAAAGGTAAAAGATAATATGTGAGATGTATATTAAAATAAATATGCAACTCAAGAATAATTTAATTTTAACATCATTGCAACATGTTTGAAATGACGGATGTGATAAGGATATAACTTTATTTTAAATAGAAAATGTTAAGAGAAAGATCACGAGCTGAAGAAACGTATCAAACAATAGAAAATGAGGATAGGGAGCAGAGTCAAGATCCCTTATAAAATTTTATGAACCTATTAATCGATTTTATCTAAGAAAGGATAAACGAGTTTAGAAAGAGTCAGGCGAAAAGTAAGAAGATGAAAAAAGAGGTCATTTTATCTAAAGGATGAGAAATTAATATTTTAAGAGAGGCGAGAGAATGTCGAGCGGAAGAAAGTAGTAGTGATAGTAATAAAACTTTAAAGGGAAGTGGAATAAGGATAAATATAAAGAAAGTGAAGCGAAGCCTAAGAAGAAGAAGGCTGAGGCCTGTATTAACTGTGGGAAGAAATATTCCCGGGGTGCTTAAAGGGAACAAGTAGATGTTATAATTGTAGAGAGGAAGGATATATCTCTCCTTATTACCCCAATTTAAAGAAGAACAAGGGATGTTTCGCGAGTGGCTCCACGGATCATCAAATCCAGAATTATTAGAAGAAGATAGCCGTAAGAGAAAGCGAAAACAAGGAAAACAACAACAATAAGTTGGCAATTGCAAGAACAACGCAACCAAACCAACCAACCGCTCAAACCTTCACCATGATAGTACCGAATATGGTGGAAAAGGAGGAGAAGAAGGCAAGTAGATTTGAACAAGGGTTGAAGCCGTGGCTCTACAATGAAGTATCAGTATTTCAAGAACATACATTCGAAATGATTTTAGAGAAGGATATTATAGCTAAGGAAGGAAGCGAGGTGTTAAACTAGTACAACCGAGTGAAGAAGAATAATAAAGAAGGAGAAGGGAGCAACAAAAGGAAATGGAACAATAGAGATACTAGTAACCTAGATAATGATCAGTGAAACTTGAAGAAGAAATTAGGAACATGTGGGAACTGCAAATAGTGTTATGCGGGGATGTGTTTGAAAGGAAAGAATTTATGTTACAACTGTAGACAAAAGGGTCATATCTCTCTTAATTGCCGTAATCTGAGGTATTACGGGTGTTACACTTGTGGAGCGCAAGATCATCCAACCAAGAATAGTCTTAAAAAGTGAGTAGATGAAGGAAACGAGGATAATCAATATAAACACTTAACCATACTTGGATCAGCGCAATTTAATAACTCGAACGTACAAAATGATGGTGCAGAATAGAGCAACACCAATAAGGGTAGGACCAGGTAACACTTTGATCAATAGTTTAAATGCGTATGCATTATCTAATTCGAATGCTGCTTGCTCTTTTGTGTTTTAATGAATCTAGAGAGGAATTGAAGTATCCTCTGTTTATAGAAGTTGTTAATATTAAAAAGAAATCACTTGAAATTATTGCGATAAGAGAATGTATATTATTGGTGGGTTTAATTCTAACTAACTAGAGGAATTTAGTAAAATGTTGAGAACTAATTGGATATAAAAACACGGGTAACAATAAAGTTGCCGAAGAAAAGTGTAAACTTTTAGACTCGGAATTAGTCAAAGGTAGTGAGTGGCAAGAATCAATTGCCAAGGAACTTATGTTGCTTGACCAAGATAGTCAAGGAAAGAATGCATAGAATATTTAAACCACATTATTAATACCCAGAAAGTAGGTGCATGAATGGGACCGATATCTGTAATAAGATAAATTATGGATGTAGTTCTGGGGAAACTACCAAATCTTCCACCATATAGGGAGGTCAAAATTGTGATAGATATAGTACCAGGATCGACGCCTGTTACGAAGGCCTCATATAGGATGGCATCAGTAGATAAGAGGATATATGGGTCTAAATGCAAGAGTTGTGGATAAGGAGTGTATCCACTTAGAATGTCTCTAGAAGGAGAACCAATATTAATTGTTGAGAAAGAGGAACGATTCGTTTTGACCCTGTATTGATTATCACATGTCGAACAAGGTAACGAACGAGGGTGAATACCCATTACTAAATCAATAATCTTTGTGATCAATAATAAGGGGTGGAATAATTTTTAAGTAGATTCGAGAATCTGGTAACATCGGATGAAGTTGAGGAAGAAAGATGTGTCCAAAATAGTATTTAGGACTCATTATTTTCCCTAAAAATGTCATTTGGATCTATAAATAAAGTAGCATTTAAGGAAATTATAAATAGAGTGTTCAAGAAATGATTGGATAAGTTTGTAGTTATGTTTATTTGAAGGTGGAGTTTGGAATGCTAAAGAAAGAGGAGTAATATGTGAAGTTTTTAAAGTTACGGTTTTGATCGAAGAAAATTAAAGTTCTGTGACACATAAATTATAAGGATGTAGATCAGTAGGTTTGGCAAAAGTGAAGGCAGCGATAAATCACAAGTAAGCAAAGACACTAATGAAGATGTGGAGTTTCTAAGAATTATTTAAATAGTATGAAAGGATATACAAGATCTTTCGTAAATTGCAAAATCGATAACTAGTTGGTGAAGGAGATGGTAAAATTTGAAGAAGTGAACGTGAGAGGAGCTTCTAAGAACAGCAGGAAAGGTGGAGTAAGATGCTTATGTTATTTTTGCTCAGTATTACGAATAGATTTGTGGTAGATGGGGACTTGATTATATGCAATGCAACACAGTAGGGTCATAGAGTATGCGTTACGATAATTAAAGGATTCGGAGATAGGGTATCTTATCCATTATCGATAGCGGCAATTTTGCCGTTAAGAACGGAAGACATTATTTATATGGTAAGATATGTGAGATAGATAAAGAGGCAGAGAAAGTGGTTAATGTTAATGGAAGATTACAACTGTGAGACTTTGTATCACTTAGAAAAAAATCAACGTAGCGGTTGATGCCTTTAGTAAAAAAGGTAGTTAATATTAACAACTTAGGAATAGTTAATGAAAGTAATGGAAAAAGAGATAGAGTATCGATAATATCGGATGAGAGTCACAAAGTCGTTCAATATTATTGAACAAAGAGAAAAACATGCAAAATAAAGAAGAAGAAAAATTAAATCTCAAATGAATGAGGGAGGATCATTAAAAGTTGAAAGAAGGATATAGGTACCGATAATACCAACGATAAGAGAGGAAATATTATAGAGACCCATAGTTGAAGATAATCGATTTATACGAATACCCGGAGGAGTATCGAAGCCGTGGCAACATTTTTAGTGGCCAAATATGAAATAGATCGTTTTAAGACATGGAGTGTCGGTATCAATACAAGATCCACGATTCACAATGAAATTTTGTTGAGAAGCTTCGAGAAGCATTGCGTACCATCGTTAGGAAGATGGGTTGAGCAAGGGAACAAGTCATATAGTAGATAGATGATACGCTAAAAATATGTATTTGTAGGGTTTCGACACATAAACGTAACACAATTTTAAATTTTTTTTGAAACCCTAAAACAGGATTCATGCGAAAACATATTAATTCAGAGGTTTAGATATAGTTTTATCGATTATCCAAGCTTGAATGAAGACGATGGAATTCTGGAATGGCTTTGAATCTTCAACGCAATCCAATAGAACTGCGTCTCTATGGTATCCACACGAGCGCCTCCGTGAATCGTCCCACGATCTGCAGCAAAGAGAGTTGCGGTACTAGCCGCCAAGATCTGGATCTGGATTTACTGAGTTTTTCTCTCTAGCCTCTTTCTGAAAGCGGCTAGGGTTTAGGTTTTTGATTTTCACGTACTTAAAATAACTGATATATCATGTATATATAGCAGTTAAAAGAATTAACCAAAAACTTAATTAGAAAAATAAAATCCAAATTTATATATATTGCATTTTAATTAAGTCTTAATTAATATACATATATACAAATTATCCTATTAATTTAAATTCGTAATTTAAATACTATCAATCATATTGACATATTTAAATCCTAATAATTTGAATTAATTCCCTTTTAATTACATTCTAAGTGTGTGACCCTATAAGTTATTATTATATTGACAATAATTTTAAAATCATATTATAAAATTATAAACAGTGAGCTACCCAAATAATAATAAGATCAGTGATTCGATGCAACCTTTTCGTGACCAATGTTTCAATGTAATTTAATCCTTTTAACCTTGACATCCTAGATTAAACTCGAAGCATGAAATGTGTCATACTCTTCATAATTTAATCTGAGTGTTCTTGATCAATGAGTAAACTATATGAAACAAATCACTATTTGAGCATGGCCATACATTTCATAGTCCTACTCAATTAAGAGGCCTATGGATATCACCCCTAATATATAGGAGGGTTAAATTCCATCTAGATAACTCATATTTCTCACACGATTCATGATGTACCCAATAATCACCTTTATTGTCCACCCTATTAAAGGTGACTTTTGATGATATCAAAGTATATAAATTCTCGTGTAATAATATAGTGATTTCAGGTCGAAGGATCATTACATCATTGTCACTAAAAGAATTTCTTATGACACTTTGCATAATGCTCCACATAGAATTCTCATGGCGGGTCTGTCCAGTACATTGTTCTCTAACATGTAGATATGCATTGAACAATATCTCATATATTTATGACCAATGAGATTTGACCATCAGTTAATCCACATACTAGTTTCAATGCATCATAGTTGTCCCATTAGCAATGATACTCGACTAGGGACATTTAAGAACAATGATACTAATTAATTATATAATCTTATGTTCAAGTCACATACTTGAAGCTATATAATTCGTATCACTATTCTAAGGACTTTTATTATGCTAATATTTATATAACGCAGTAAATAAAATTATAATGAAATAATTCATTTATTCAATCAAATATAATATCAAATTGTTAAACAATTACATTAAATAATTGGCCTCTAGAGCATGAACTTTAACAGTATTAGAAGTTTTAAAGGGGAATGAAGTCGATTACCTACTTTAGTAGAAATTGCATATACCTTTAGCTATCATGCGAAATTAGTCGTACTGCCTTATGAAGAATTATATGGAAGAAGAACAAAACACGCCTATGCTGGTATGAGATAGAGGAACATCAATTGTTGGGGCCAAAATTGGTTCAGTAGACTGTAGGAATTGTCCCTGTAATACGAATAAGGGTATTAACAATTCAAGACCAATAGAAGAATGTATGTGGAACAGCATAAGCGAAACCAAGATATCAAAGTAGAAAGTTATGCGAGTGTCTCCCAAGAAAGGGAAGATAAAAATTCGACTATGAGCTGTAGTTAAACCTAATTTTATAGAACCTTTTATGCTCATTAAGAGAGTAGGATAAATGACATACGAAGTAGCTTTATCTCCTGAGTTGAGACACATTAGCGTGTTCCATATGTCAATTTTGTGACCTTATAAATAGGATTACGAGAAATGCATAGTTAAGTACGTGGAAATCCCTGTTTATATAATTGACAAGAGAAAATCAGTTCTACGAGGTAAAATAATACCTTATATAGGAAGAAACCACGATACTGCAGAAGCTACGTGGGGATTTCGAAGAAAAAGATGAGGAAGAATTATCCGAATCATTTCCTTTAACCTTGTAGTAAGTGATTCCGGGCAAGGAATCCTTATAAGGGGGGATAATGTAATAACCAAGAAAAATTATTAATGAAAACAAAGTTATGTATATATGCGTGTGTGTGTTTTATGTGATGAGAATTTTGTAAGCTAATTAATTTAATTAATTTTTGAATTAACTAAGGAATAAAAAGAGAAGTCAAGATGAATTATGAAATTGAGTTATGTATATGATAGGGCTTGTGTTATTAATTAACCAAGCTTGAAAGTTGGCCTAATGGGATAATGTGAAGGGCCTAAGTTTAATTATGAATCAAGTCTCATGAAAGTGTGATTATGTAATTAATGGACTAGCCTAAGTGTTAGGTCCAAGCATTAGTTTAATAAGGGTAATTAAAATAGCCCAATGTGATGTAATATGATTAAAATGAATGTGGCCCAATGTGGTGTTAAGGTGTTAATAAACCTAAGTCCAAGGTAAAAGTAATGTAAGCCCATAATAATAAAGGCTTGTAAGTATATTAGTAAGTTAGCCCAAGGTGGAATGGTCCAATAAGATTGAATGAAGAGACCAATGTGAGTAAGTGTATAGAAGGGTGGATTGACCCAAACGATTTGAATTATGAAGTCCAATAGAAATTAAAGTGGTTAACCCAATGAGGGGTCCATTTTCTTGAAGTTGGTATATAGATGTGTGTGTATACCCTAGACATTCGACTCCTCTTCATGCCCTAATCCCCTAAGTTTTCAAACCCTAAAACCTCATAGCAAGTACACACTATAACCCCTATCATGCTTGCCAATTTCTTTTTACTTAATCCTTTTAGTCTATTGGTTAATACCTAGTTGGTGTATTATATACATGTATATGTATAATATATATGTATGGGGAAATCTCCTATAAATTGGAGACCTTTGCTCATTAGATAAAATTTTACTTCATCTAATTGAATAATCCAAGTGTGAGTAGAGAGAAAAGGAGAGTGTAGAGAAATGTAGAGCTTTTGAGAAAAACACTAAGTGTAAGAGTACCTTAGTGGAGAAAGGTCTAGCAATGGAGGAGCTTTAGCAAGAGCATAGCAAGCCACAACCATCAACCATCACCCTAGCAAGAAGATCCGCTACTAAGGTTTAAAAGTATTCCTAAACCCTAGCTTAGTTAATCTTTATGCTATAGTATAGTCTTGAGCATGTTTGGTTGCGGGAGGCTTGCGTGTTGTGGAATCATGATGGATTCCAAAGGTATAAGGTGATTATATGAAATATATTATGTGCTTAGCTTTGTTTTGAAGCTAAAAAGTGTAAGAAATATGTATATGAACATGTAACATGAGTTTTAAACTATATAAACCAAGATATGTATATTATTTGTAAGATATATGAATCACATTGTCGACGCCGGGATTTTCTTCATTTTGTTTTTTAATAAAAAAGCCCTTTCCAATTTTAGCTTTTAGATTAAGATGTGACTTTTGAAAAGGGTCGGCTTAGTGTCAACGGGGTTTTGAAATGTCGATTTTTTTATGAGCCAATTGACCAGAGTCGCCAGTTGGTATATTTAAAATGGATGTACCAACTCATCCGAATTTTTGTTTTCGTAATTGCTGGCTCATATGTGACTCCGAATTAATTGGTCCGCAAACCGAGATTCATAGAGTTCGGTGGCTTGCTTAAGCGAGGGGAAGGTGTTAGGCACCCCCCGACTTCCGTGAAAACACGGTTACCGCTATCTCGATGTTTTCCTATCCTTTTAAATTTCTAAAAATGCGGGAGTTGCGTGTGTGTGCGTGCGTGCCTAGGTGATGGTGGTGGTGAATTTTGCATAAAAGTTGCTTTGATTTTATATGGCAAAATGTGTTTTGTCGAGAAAGTGTTTAGACGTCTTTTGACCCAAATGACAAGGCTTCGCTTTTTATAAGAAAGATTGATTTTAATTTCGAAAACGATGAGGTTTTTATTAGTTGTCATTTTTAGAAAACAATAGTTTTTAAACTTTTGTCAAATAGGAATCGAGACTATACATTGCCTTCTAACAGTAAATATAAAAAAATGAAGGCAACTTCTAGAACTCTTTAACCCTATGCACAAAGTTTAATAAAAAAACGTTTATTTATTTTTTCCGAAAACATCTTTTATGACATTTCAAAATCCAATGGAGCCTATTCGTCAAACAATGATCAAAGTTCGCCCAAACTCTTAACTTTTAAACCTCGTGAATCTAATATCCTAATTTGATCACTTTTAGGAAATCTTTACTGTTTACCTTATTTTTGAAACCGTATTTTTTGTGTCGTAAATTAAAACATGTAAGACCCCGAATTTTCTGAAATATAAAATTTAATTTTTTCATATATATATTTTTTTCTTCATAAAACAGTAAATGGTTAAATTGACAAAATTGAAAGTTAAGGATGTTCCGTGCAAATTATACCTTATTGGACAATATTCTTTTTGTCGGGGAATATTCGTTTTGTCGGGGAATATTCGTTTTGCCCGTACGACGGCGCAATATAATATTCGTGTCGTACGACGGCGCCGAAATAACTAATTATTGGTGGAACCCACAACGGAATATTTGTCGGATATAGAAAACGACAGAAGTAACCTTTTTAAATAAAAATAGTCAACGGTGTTAACTGTTAAAATACCGGTGATAAAAGAATAGTAGCATACGGTAGTTATGGTATTTTCTGTAGCACACGGTACTCTACAGTAGCACACGGTATTGCGCAGTGTCTTATATTATTGATCTGATAATTGACACCGTAACTATTGCACATCATTTCATCAATAATTATCGTTGCATAATATTTTATGTTATCAATTCAATAATTGTTGTTACACAGTATTTTGCATTATTGATTTAATAATTATCATTACACTGTATTTCATATCATTGAATCAATAATTGTTGATGCACTGTAGTTAAAAATTATTGAACCTAATAATTGGCATAGTAGTTGTTGCATTATTATGAATTATTACTATGGTAGTATTATTTGGTAATTTGATTATTATAATATATTCATAAAGTTGTTTGTTTTATTAGACAATATAATATATAAAGTTATTTGTTTTATTAGAAAAATATTATTATATTCAGAAGTTACTATGCAAGTTACTGTGCAAGTTACTGTGCCAAATTTGAATTCGTTGAATTCGTCTGCGCAGAGGCTGCGCAACCTCTTCTGCCGATTTCAACATTGGCGTGCTGCCAACAACCGCGCATAGTACCATTTTTCTCCTATAAATAGCTTGTTCAGCTGAATAGAAAAATCACACCTAAAACATAAAATTTTTCTATAAGAATTTTATGAGTTTTCTCTGAGAATAGTGAGGTTATTTTGAGAGTTTGAAAGCCAAAAGGAGTGCAGAAAATTTTCAAGTTGATCAACCTCATTTAAATCAATATCCAGTCACGTGTTAAGGTAAGGAATACCATTCATTTCAAACTCTTAAATTTACTGTGGTAATGAATGTCATTTTCTTTCATACTCTTAAACTTACTACAGTAAGGAATTTCATTTTCTTTCATACTCTTAAACTTACTACGGTAAGGAATATCATTCTTTTCACACTCTTAAATTTATTACGGTAAGGGGTATCATTCTTTTCATTATCATAAATGGATATTATTTTCTTTCTTACTTGAAGGGATTATCATTCTTTGATTCTCGAAAATAATATCGTTTCTTTCTTGTGCCATTTATTTCCATGTATTAAATTGTGGGAATAACCTTACGGCGCGGTTTACCGCCTGTTGGTGAATAACCTTTTGTATTCATTCCTTATTAATCTTTGAGAATAACCTTACGGTGCGGATTATCGCCTGTTTGGTGAATAACTATTCGTATTCAAATTGATGAGAATAACCTTACGGTGCGGATTATCGCCTGTTTGGTGAATAACTATTCGTATTCAAATTGATGGGAATAACCTTACGGCGCGGTTTATCGCCTGTTTGGTGAATAACTCTTTGTATTCAAATTGATGGGAATAACCTTACGGCGCGGATTATCGCCTGTTTGGTGAATAACTATTCGTATTCAAATTGATGGGAATAACCTTACGGTGCGGATTATCGCCTGTTGGTGAATAACCCTTTTTATTTGTCTCGTGTGGAAATAATTTGTCTACGCGAATTATCACATGACACTTTTATTCCATATTCGTAAGTGATATCATTTTCCTTTATACTCATAAGGGATACCATCTTTTTCATCTTCCATTATTCAAACTTACTATGGTAAGGGATATTAATTTCCTTCACCGTTTGTTAATCAAACCTGCTACGGTAAGGGATATTATTTTCTTTCATACTCCTAAATCGAAACTTATTATGGAACTATTGCTTCTATAATTCCTGAAAATATTATATGTTCCATAATAGTTGAACTTCATTATTTCAACTGAACCTTCCTATTTTCTGAACATTTCTATTGAACTGTAATCGTTATTCTGAACTGTGGATCTTGAATATCATTTTTAAATTTCACTCCACATCATGTTGGCAATTTGGACATTATTTGAATCTGCACAAAGTAAACTTCCGATACTTATTGTTTATCCTGTTCTTCTGTTCATCATTTGTATCACTGTTATTTGTATTAATCATCAAGAATCAAGCTGTTGTGAATATCTGTGGCCGGGGGCACAGATGTGATATAATTGTTGAACAGATGATAGGTTAAAGGCGATATACTAGGTTAAAGGCGATACATCTGTTCGGTGTCTTTTATGGCACGTGGTGAATGTTCTCTTTGGCCCGTAGTGCAAAGATGAACTGTTGGTTGGTATGATTATGACCAAAGGCTGAATCTGGTATAATCATGACCGTTGGTGCTTTATTGAATATCTTTGGCCCGTAGTGCAAAGATGAACTGTTGATTGGTATGATTATTACCAAAGGCTGAATCTGGTATAATCATGACCGTTGGTGTTATATTAAATGTCTTTGGCCCGTAGTGCAAATATGAACTGTTGATCTGCATGATTATGGTCAGGAACTGTGAATTTTTATTATCATGACTAATGGTATTTCAGATGATAAAAGTTGATGATATTTTTACAAAAAAAGAGAAGCGAGTGGACATTATAGTCTGCATTATTCTTCTAATAGATTGCTCATTCCGCTGCTATTATTGATCTGAACATTGTTTAAGAATTTAACTACAGTTTTTGATATAAACCTTGTAGTCTATTGTATTCTATCAAGAACTCAATTGTTGAAGGCTAATGATAATTTATTCGTCATTATCTTAGTCATGATATTTCTTACTGGGCTATTTGAGCTCACCCTTTCTTTTGTTCCATTGTTTTTCAACAGGAGATGAAAACATAACGGGGTCTAGCCGGGGGATGGAGTGAGAGTCCGAGGAATAGCTGTCGTAGTCTTCACGTGTTGTAAAATAGTGTTACAATAATAGTGAAGACTTAGTTGTGTATTATTATTATACACTGTATTGTTGTACGTTGTGCTTTGTTGTAATAATTTTGTTGTAGTCTTTTGACGACTCAAGTTTGGGCTGTGTAGGCCTAGATTTGGGGGCGTCACAGTTGGCATCAGAGCTTAGGGATATGGTCTTTAATGGAGATCTGGGGTAGAACTAGGAGGGGAGAGACGAATATAATCAGTCACTAGTGTGTCCCACCTAAATTAGATTTTATTATCTAATGAGTTGATTTGAATATAGGGACATGAAGTGATGAGTCAGTTTATTTGAACTAACATTTATTTTGTGACCACAGTTTAGTATGGCATCTGGAAATCAAGAGGTTAACTACGAAATACCCGAAGCGAATGTAGCCGAAAATCAAGAAGCCACAAATAATCCTCCTGCCAACTCAGGAAATAATATTCCTGATAACATGATGAATGATGGATTCTTTAGGAATTTCATGCAGTTCATGCAGAATCAGGCAAGAGGAAATCCAGTTAACAATAACGGTAGAAACGCTGGTAATTTGAGGATGATCACTGTCAAGCAATTTAAAGAATTGGGACCACCTGAATTCCACGGGAAGCCTGACCCACTCAAAGCGGAGGCATGGCTGAAGCAGACGACAAAAATACTTGATGTCCTACAATGCGCTGATGATCAGAAGGTGCCCTTTGCTACTTTTATGTTTCGAGGTGAGGCGGATCACTGGTGGGAAGCGGTAAAACGTATCCACCCTTCAGCACTTGAGATGTCTTGGACAGAATTCCAAGAGCTATTTAATGAAAAGTACTTCCCAGAAAGCATCCGCCATATGAAGGAAGTGGAATTCATTAAGCTGGAGCAGGGAAACATGTCAGTTTCTCAATATGAAGCTAAGTTTGCTGAACTGTCTCGTTTTGCGACTCATCTAGTAGATGACGAAGCACGGATGAGTCGGATGTTCTTACGTGGTCTAAGATTCGAAATCCGTCAACAACTTAGCTCTCATAAATTTAATTTGTATTCAGATGTTGTTGATAGGGCTCAAAGGGTAGAGCAAACAGATGAAAAATTACAGCCAAGAGTCAATGATCAGAGAAATGATAACAACCACAGGAACGAGAACCATCGAGGAGGTAACCAACACTTCGGTGGTAATTCCACATCAAATAACAGAAGAGGAGAATCCAGTGGGAACAATTTCAAAAGAAAGAGATTCCATAATAATTATGGAAGGGCACCAGTACCAGCACCAGCACCGACCCCAGTTTCAAGGGGAGAAGATCGACCACCAGTGAGATGCTATAGGTGTGGTCAGGAAGGTCACATCAGCCCAAACTGTACACTGCAGTCCAAAAAGTGCTACAGTTGTGGGAAAGAGGGTCATCTTGCGCGGTTTTGTCCTGCCACAAAATCAAGTCCAGCTGCAGTGATGATACCAAAAGCTAGCGCGGATAAGGGAAAATCTGTAGTTCAAGGGAGAGCTTTTGTTGTGACATCCCAAATGGCACGAAACTCGAACGAGGTGATAACCGGTAAGCTATTCATAAATTCTCGTGAAGTCTACGCTTTGTTAGATACTGGCTCTACCCATTCTTTTATCTCACCTGCATGTGCTCAGCGTTTAAACTTAACTCCTGAAAATTTGGACTTTGACTTATCAGTTGAAACCCCATTAGGAGAAATGACCATTACATCTACTGTCTATAAATCTTGCCTAGTTCAAATCAACAACCTCACATTACCTGTTGACCTTATTTCTTTAGAAATGCATGAATTTGATGTGATTTTAGGAATTGATTGGTTGACTACCCATCATGCTAAAATTGATTGTTTTCATAAGATTATTAGTTTTCATATTCCTAATCAACCTGTCATGCAAATTCAAGCAACTAAACCATTGAAATCTATAACTGTTATTTCTAGCCATAAAGCCATTCGTTTATTGAAAAACGGATGTCAAGCCTTTTTAGCTCATGTCACTGATTTGAACAAAAATACGTCAAACTTGAATGATATTCCCATTGTTAATGAGTTTCCTGACGTTTTTCCTGAAGAACTTCCTGGCTTACCCCCAAACCGTGAAATTGAATTTTGTATTGATCTTGAACCCGGTACCAAGCCCATTTCCAAAGCCCCATACCGGATGGCTCCCATTGAACTTCAAGAGTTAAAGGTCCAACTACAGGAATTGTTGGATACCGGTTTCATTCGTCCGAGTGCATCACCTTGGGGTGCTCCTGTTCTATTTGTGAAGAAGAAAGACGGGAGTATGAGATTGTGCATTGACTACCGAGAATTGAACCATGTCACCATCAAAAACAGGTATCCGTTACCTCGAATCGATGACATGTTTGATCAATTACAAGGTGCTCAACATTTCTCAAAGATTGATCTCCGTTCTGGATATCATCAGTTAAAGGTTAAAGCTGAGGACATTCCAAAGACTGCTTTCAGAACTCGTTATGGGCATTATGAGTTTTTAGTTATGCCTTTTGGACTAACCAATGCTCCTGCAGCTTTCATGGACATGATGAACCGAATATTCAAGGAATATTTGGATCATTTTGTGGTTGTCTTTATTGATGACATCCTCATATACTCCAAAAGTCGTGAGGATCATGAACAACACCTGAGATTGATACTCCAGAAGCTCCGTGAGAACAAATTATATGCCAAGTTGAAGAAATGTGAGTTCTGGCTTGAGGAGGTCACGTTTCTTGGGCATGTGATTTCTAGTCAAGGAATATCAGTCGATCATGCGAAGATTGAAACGGTACTAAATTGGGAGCAACCCAAGACAGTAACCGAAGTCCGAAGTTTTCTGGGCCTAGCTGGTTATTATCGGAGATTCGTAGAAGGATTTTCTCGAATCGCCACTCCATTAACTCAGCTTACTCGGAAAAGCACAAAATTCATATGGAGCGAGCAATGTGAGAAAAGTTTTCAAGAGCTTAAGAGGAGACTTGTTTCAGCTCCTGTTCTGACCATTCCATCAGGATCGGGAGAATTTGTCATATACAGCGATGCTTCAGGCAAAGGTTTAGGCTGTGTCCTTATGCAACATGGAAAAGTTATAGCCTATGCCTCTCGACAACTCAAAGATTATGAGAAAAATTACCCTACTCATGATCTAGAGTTGGCAACAGTCGTTTTCGCGTTGAAGATCTGGAGACACTACTTGTACGGAGAGAAAGTGGATATCTATACGGATCATAAAAGTCTCAAGTATTTCTTCACCCAGAAGGAACTCAACATGCGACAACGACGTTGGCTTGAGCTGTTGAAGGATTATGATCACACAATCCAGTATCACCCGGGAAAGGCGAACGTTGTAGCTGACGCTTTGAGCAGAAAATCTTATGCGAGTACAAGTGCACTGCTGACAACACAAAAGTGTATTTTGTACGACTTGCAAAAGATGGAGATGGAGCTAAAGACACCAGGGACCCACTCGAAGATTGCTCACGTGCAAGTAGAACCAGCTTTAATCGATAAAATTAAAGCTGCTCAAGCTACCGATCCGGAACTGATGAACATGATGAAGAAAGTACAAGAAGGTGTCATTCCCGAAGCAAGAATTGACGAGAAAGGAATACTTCGAGTTAACTCTCGACTCTGTGTTCCTAACGATCCTGAATTAAAGCATAAAATCATGATGGAGGCACACAACACGCCGTTTGCAATCCACCTAGGAGGTACCAAGATGTATCGAGATCTTCGACATACATTTTGGTGGAACAATATGAAAAGGGAGATTGCAGAGTTTATCTCAAGGTGCCTGACTTGTCAACGTGTCAAGGCAGAGCATCAAGTACCTAAGGGTCCATTACAACCACTTGAGGTTCCCGAATGGAAGTGGGAACACATCAATATGGATTTCGTGACGGGTCTTCCCAAAGTTTCTCAAGGCTTAGATGCAATTTGGGTGATCGTAGATAGATTGACCAAATCTGCTTATTTCTTGCCTATACGAGAAAACTTTTCACTTGAACGTCTTGCCGGTATGTACATAAATGAGATCGTGAGATTGCATGGCATGCCAGTTTCCATAGTTTCTGATCGAGATCCTAGATTCACTTCACGCTTTTGGATCAGTCTACAAAAAGCTATGGGCACTGAGCTACGGTTCAGTTCTGCATACCATCCTCAAACGGACGGACAATCGGAAAGGACGATTCAGACCCTCGAAGATCTTTTGAGACTTTGCGTACTAGATTTCAAAGGAAGTTGGGATAAGTACTTGCCATTGGTGGAATTTTCCTACAACAACAGTTACCAAGCAAGTATAGGTATGTCTCCATTCGAGGCTTTATATGGACGCAAGTGTCGCTCTCCAGTATGTTGGAATGAGGTAGGAGAAGCAAAACTGTTGGGACCCGAGTTGGTACGCTTGACGACCGAAAAGATCCAAATGATCCGACAACGAATACAGACAGCACAAGAACGACAAAAGAGTTATGCCGATCTTCATCGGAGAGATGAGAGATTCAACGTCGGAGATCATGTATTCTTACGTGTTTCTCCATGGAAAGGGGTTACGAGATTCGGAAAGAGAGGAAAGCTCAACCCTCGATTTATTGGCCCATTTGAAATCCTCGATCGAGTAGGATCCGTAGCCTACAGACTAGCCCTACCACCAAGTATGTCTCGCATCCATAATGTTTTTCACATATCTATGTTACGTAAATATGTGAATGACCCAAACCACGTCATTGAGTTAGAACCAGACGTTATAGCAGAAGATTTAACGTACGAGGAGGTACCTGTCAAAATCTTAGATAAGAAGGAGCAGATCTTACGCTCAAAGGTTATACCTCAAGTTAAGGTTTTATGGAGGAACCAAGATACTGAGGAAATGACCTGGGAGCTAGAATCTGAGATGAAATCTAAGTATCCTTACCTCTTCGAAATGCCAGGTACGTCAATTTCGGGGACGAAATTTCATAAGGAGGGGAGGTTGTAAGACCCCGAATTTTCTGAAATATAAAATTTAATTTTTTCATATATATATTTTTTTCTTCATAAAACAGTAAATGGTTAAATTGACAAAATTGAAAGTTAAGGATGTTCCGTGCAAATTATACCTTATTGGACAATATTCTTTTTGTCGGGGAATATTCGTTTTGTCGGGGAATATTCGTTTTGCCCGTACGACGGCGCAATATAATATTCGTGTCGTACGACGGCGCCGAAATAACTAATTATTGGTGGAACCCACAACGGAATATTTGTCGGATATAGAAAACGACAGAAGTAACCTTTTTAAATAAAAATAGTCAACGGTGTTAACTGTTAAAATACCGGTGATAAAAGAATAGTAGCATACGGTAGTTATGGTATTTTCTGTAGCACACGGTACTCTACAGTAGCACACGGTATTGCGCAGTGTCTTATATTATTGATCTGATAATTGACACCGTAACTATTGCACATCATTTCATCAATAATTATCGTTGCATAATATTTTATGTTATCAATTCAATAATTGTTGTTACACAGTATTTTGCATTATTGATTTAATAATTATCATTACACTGTATTTCATATCATTGAATCAATAATTGTTGATGCACTGTAGTTAAAAATTATTGAACCTAATAATTGGCATAGTAGTTGTTGCATTATTATGAATTATTACTATGGTAGTATTATTTGGTAATTTGATTATTATAATATATTCATAAAGTTGTTTGTTTTATTAGACAATATAATATATAAAGTTATTTGTTTTATTAGAAAAATATTATTATATTCAGAAGTTACTATGCAAGTTACTGTGCAAGTTACTGTGCCAAATTTGAATTCGTTGAATTCGTCTGCGCAGAGGCTGCGCAACCTCTTCTGCCGATTTCAACATTGGCGTGCTGCCAACAACCGCGCATAGTACCATTTTTCTCCTATAAATAGCTTGTTCAGCTGAATAGAAAAATCACACCTAAAACATAAAATTTTTCTATAAGAATTTTATGAGTTTTCTCTGAGAATAGTGAGGTTATTTTGAGAGTTTGAAAGCCAAAAGGAGTGCAGAAAATTTTCAAGTTGATCAACCTCATTTAAATCAATATCCAGTCACGTGTTAAGGTAAGGAATACCATTCATTTCAAACTCTTAAATTTACTGTGGTAATGAATGTCATTTTCTTTCATACTCTTAAACTTACTACAGTAAGGAATTTCATTTTCTTTCATACTCTTAAACTTACTACGGTAAGGAATATCATTCTTTTCACACTCTTAAATTTATTACGGTAAGGGGTATCATTCTTTTCATTATCATAAATGGATATTATTTTCTTTCTTACTTGAAGGGATTATCATTCTTTGATTCTCGAAAATAATATCGTTTCTTTCTTGTGCCATTTATTTCCATGTATTAAATTGTGGGAATAACCTTACGGCGCGGTTTACCGCCTGTTGGTGAATAACCTTTTGTATTCATTCCTTATTAATCTTTGAGAATAACCTTACGGTGCGGATTATCGCCTGTTTGGTGAATAACTATTCGTATTCAAATTGATGAGAATAACCTTACGGTGCGGATTATCGCCTGTTTGGTGAATAACTATTCGTATTCAAATTGATGGGAATAACCTTACGGCGCGGTTTATCGCCTGTTTGGTGAATAACTCTTTGTATTCAAATTGATGGGAATAACCTTACGGCGCGGATTATCGCCTGTTTGGTGAATAACTATTCGTATTCAAATTGATGGGAATAACCTTACGGTGCGGATTATCGCCTGTTGGTGAATAACCCTTTTTATTTGTCTCGTGTGGAAATAATTTGTCTACGCGAATTATCACATGACACTTTTATTCCATATTCGTAAGTGATATCATTTTCCTTTATACTCATAAGGGATACCATCTTTTTCATCTTCCATTATTCAAACTTACTATGGTAAGGGATATTAATTTCCTTCACCGTTTGTTAATCAAACCTGCTACGGTAAGGGATATTATTTTCTTTCATACTCCTAAATCGAAACTTATTATGGAACTATTGCTTCTATAATTCCTGAAAATATTATATGTTCCATAATAGTTGAACTTCATTATTTCAACTGAACCTTCCTATTTTCTGAACATTTCTATTGAACTGTAATCGTTATTCTGAACTGTGGATCTTGAATATCATTTTTAAATTTCACTCCACATCATGTTGGCAATTTGGACATTATTTGAATCTGCACAAAGTAAACTTCCGATACTTATTGTTTATCCTGTTCTTCTGTTCATCATTTGTATCACTGTTATTTGTATTAATCATCAAGAATCAAGCTGTTGTGAATATCTGTGGCCGGGGGCACAGATGTGATATAATTGTTGAACATATGATAGGTTAAAGGCGATATACTAGGTTAAAGGCGATACATCTGTTCGGTGTCTTTTATGGCACGTGGTGAATGTTCTCTTTGGCCCGTAGTGCAAAGATGAACTGTTGGTTGGTATGATTATGACCAAAGGCTGAATCTGGTATAATCATGACCGTTGGTGCTTTATTGAATATCTTTGGCCCGTAGTGCAAAGATGAACTGTTGATTGGTATGATTATTACCAAAGGCTGAATCTGGTATAATCATGACCGTTGGTGTTATATTAAATGTCTTTGGCCCGTAGTGCAAATATGAACTGTTGATCTGCATGATTATGGTCAGGAACTGTGAATTTTTATTATCATGACTAATGGTATTTCAGATGATAAAAGTTGATGATATTTTTACAAAAAAAGAGAAGCGAGTGGACATTATAGTCTGCATTATTCTTCTAATAGATTGCTCATTCCGCTGCTATTATTGATCTGAACATTGTTTAAGAATTTAACTACAGTTTTTGATATAAACCTTGTAGTCTATTGTATTCTATCAAGAACTCAACTGTTGAAGGCTAATGATAATTTATTCGTCATTATCTTAGTCATGATATTTCTTACTGGGCTATTTGAGCTCACCCTTTCTTTTGTTCCATTGTTTTTCAACAGGAGATGAAAACATAACGGGGTCTAGCCGGGTGATGGAGTGAGAGTCCGAGGAATAGCTGTCGTAGTCTTCACGTGTTGTAAAATAGTGTTACAATAATAGTGAAGACTTAGTTGTGTATTATTATTATACACTGTATTGTTGTACGTTGTGCTTTGTTGTAATAATTTTGTTGTAGTCTTTTGACGACTCAAGTTTGGGCTGTGTAGGCCTAGATTTGGGGGCGTCACAAAACAAGCATCCCAAAACGTGTCGGGACTATCTATGGGCATGTAAGCCATCCAGACAACCCCAAATACCCACAATCACATATCTTTATTATTACGGGGCCTTAACCCGACCTCGATTTGGTATCGCTTTAAGGCCCGATATTACATATATACAACCGTGCATCCTATCTAATGATTACATACACCCAAAAATGTCCATCATCGGGATTTGACCACGAAGATCTCTTCCCTAGGCTCACATTCACCCAAATCGTTGCACTACCAACACTACGACCAATCTAACAATACTAACTCATTACGGTATCATATGCATCACAAATCTCAATGCCAATACTACAACTATCTATGAACCCAACGAATGATATGTCACCGTACGGATGTCATCGGGGCGTTCGGAGGAAGTTACGTTCCAATGGAACCCTCGCTAACAACCCCTAACCCACGGAGCATCATTAATATAACAACATACTATGCTACACAAACCCAAAACACAACACTATCACATTAATACAAACAAGAAAATATCAAAAGAAAACCCTTTTCACCATGCAAAATGCCGATCAAAGCTTCTTATTTCACAAATCGGACAACACCACAAGAACACTCGACTAACTAGCAAGAGAATACAAATATTTCACTCAAATCTAACCAAGAACAACACTCTTTTTCTCTCCTCCTGCGAGCTTTCTCTCTCTAAAAACTCCCTAATTTCTTCTCTTCTTCTTCTTCTCGGGTGGAAATGGCCGCTGTATAGAGTTCAGCAGGCAGCCGCAGGTGCATCTGCGGCTGCCTGCTGTGGCCGTCCGCGCCGAATCCTCGGCTGCCGGGTTGTCTCCTCGAGCCGCGCACTGTCCCGTTTGTCGGTGGCCGCAGGTGCATCCGCGGCTGTCCGGCTTGCTTTTCTCGATTTCTGTGCCACGCGGTCTTAATTCGCCAATTTTTGAGGTATTATTTTGGAAGGCTGCTACCGGTGAGCGAGACCCCCGAACATCGTAAGCGTAGTGGCCATTAGTCGCCTTTTGTGATCAACTCAGGTTTTCGGGATCAACTGTTTGCCTTGCCTCAAGTGACCGGATGCTCGTTGTCCGTTTGTGGCGGCTTTGACCGTAAATCGTTGGGGTTGCTTCGTGTTGGGGTCCACCCTCCTTTTCGCATGTCGGGTCAAATGACGATTTTGCCCTCCTGTCAGGGTTAGTAGAGAAGTGCAAAATTTGGGTGTCTACACACATGTTGTAGATCTAAAAGATACGAAGATAACCCAAGTGGAACAAACGAAAAATGAGTCAAAACAAATTTATTATGAAATTTACTAAATTTATTATGAGTTCAAGTTTGAACTCATTTAAATGTATATTGAACAAGTTATAAACATTTTAAAAAAAAAGAATCAAGACCGCAAAAGTTGAAAAATTAGAAAATTACAAGGGCTAAAGTTTTGGAGACCTGGCGTGCCCTACACCAAACCTAGTGTAATTGTGGCGCACCCCGCGCCATTCCTGCAGAAATAAAAAATTCGACACAGGTTGGGTCAGGTCAAGACAATTAGGGTCAAGTCGAGTCCGGGTCTAATTTTTTTTAAATAAAATAAATATAGTAAATAACAAATAAGATAAAAAGATAAAATGGAGAATGTAACGAATGAATAATGAACAAATAACATAATAATAAAATTTATTTTATTTATGAAGGTAAATTAAAATAGATGAATAAATAAAATAATAATAATAAACATTATTTGTGAAAAATAATATAATGATTGAGTAAAGAGTAAACAAATAAAATAATAATAAAAATTATTTTATTTGTGAATTTAAGAGGTAAATGGAAATAGATGAAGCATAAACAAATATTATTTTATTTGAAGATTGCAATTGTGAAAATAAATTAAAATAATGAATAAATGTATAAAATTGGGGATTCCGGTTGTGCAAGTGAAATAATATAAATAATAAATATAGATTAAGCAAATAAAATAATAAAGAAGACTATTTTAGAAATTGGTCATCATGATACATGAAATGAATTGACACTAAGGTGTGAGTTGAAAAAGATTAGTACGTATGATCCGATAATGACTAATCGGTAGGACGATTTATAGGTTATCCGAAGATCAGGGATTGTGACATAATTATAAGCGACAACTCAGGCAAGTTCCCTAACTTGTGCAATATCAATTAATTTTGTGCAAATTTCCATAGCATATGCAGATCTTTATGATTATGCAAGTCTCTTAAACTTATTCAATTATAATACTGTGCAAAGTTTTTACTCGAAATAATTAATGAAAATTATTCTATGTTGATATTATTGATCGCACTTACGTGCATTCTAAAGATTGTTCCATATTGAATCATTGGAGCATAATTGCTTTGTTAATTATGAACTATTTGAGAATTTGGTCTAAGTCACTCGTTTCAGCTAGACAGATGTTCATTGATTTATCAAATGTATATAATTACTTATAAGCTATTCCAAACCAATGGCTTTGGTATGGACTCTTATAATGAGACTGAGATGAACAACCCTCATAAAGGGGTATTTTATGTTGGCATATAGTTTTAACTTTCCGCGCGATGTTTAAATGTTATACATAACATAGGGTATAATAGATTGATCACCTTATATACTTGCAGAGATTGAAAATTAGTCTTTATGGCTAAGGTTCACTCTTGACACAGTTTAGTGTAATACTGACAATCCCTCGAGTTGTTCATGGTCCACATTGACCTCTTAGTATGAAGTTTGAACTCTTCATTTATTTGAATTGAATTATTATTTTTATTGTTCATTTATTATCGAATATTGTTGATGTTTCAAAAATGTTGATTGATCCTTTATTTAAAACTCTTATCCATTGTGGATTGTATACTTGCTAAGCAATTAGTGCTCACCCCTTGCTTCTTAATAAATGTTTCAGCTAAATCAGAGAAGGTAGGAAGTTTCGTTGTAGATAATTGGAAAGGAAAAGTGAACAAGTAGTCAACAATTAAGTTTAAACTTTTATATTGATCTTTAATGATTGTATAGATATTAATCTTTTGAAATACTTAGACATTTGTATAAATTAAAGGTTGGAGAACCTATGATGTATTTAGTTATGTATCAGATAATGCAATTATTTATGTTAAGGATGGGTATGAGTTAGATGTGATGGATGTTTTGTATTGTGAGCATCGGATTTGAGGTAGAAGTATCTTGGATTTGGGGGTGTTATAGTTTCAATTAAGCAAGATGAAATATTATGATTTGCAAAACCCTCTTTAAGATTGATTCAAGATCTCAATATTGAGTTTAGTTGTATGGAAATGTGAGAGCCAGCCAGATGATATTGCAGTTATATAACAGTTAATATGACAGTTATAGCAGTTACATAAAACAGTAAAGGACACATAGATTTTTAAGTGGTTTGGAGCCTATGCTACTCTAGTCCTCTCTTCCACTCCATTGAGTAGGATTTATCCAATATAGGATAAGGTTCCACTAAACTAATTACAATCTCCCATTAGAGAATTGATTCTTTCAGAATTAGGCGAGCACTTTGTCTCGACTTACACAACCTCCTTCTAGAGCTAATGTAACATCCCAAATATTTTGAATACGATTTGAAAAGATCTAATAAAATTTATCAATTCAAAACCTAAGAATGATTGCTCGAGTATACATTGAGCTATTTCAAAGATTAAATACGATTTGAAACTACGATCGTATACGACTAGAGGTTAAAAATATTTAACCTAATACGTGTTATGTCATTAGTAAAGCTTGAATTAAGCTTTAAATGTGTTATATGATTTACCTATGTGGTTGATTTTGTGTTTCGGTTCAAGAATTCAACCTTAGCATTTATTAAAAATTAAAAAGTTATTTAAAAGTTTAAACCTAAACTAGGGTTTGGTTAAAATTTAGAAAAGATTAAACCCTAAACCTAAAAACCCTAAGGGTTATAACCTAACCCCAGTCACTATTTATAAATACGTGTATAATATGAAAATTATATGGGTAAAATATGAAAATTATACGAAGAAAAAAATACGGATGATGTATGCATGACGTCATCGAAGATGATGATGTAAGCATGATGTATGGATTATGTCAGCCCTAGGAAGCTTGTGAAAAGATCAAAATAATGCTAAATGGCCAGCCACTTTGAACAAGAGAAATCAAATTGAATCTCTCTTCCTTTAAGCAAAATGGTTGGCTAGATCTTGGTTATTCAATTTAAAGATGATATTGTCATATTTTTGTGATGATGAAACATTAAATGGAGCATTAATGAAGCACATGAACTGGCCAAAGAGGGGGAAGTTTTTGATGATTATTGCTAGATCTCTTGGTGAAGCTTATCCTGGAAGTAATGATTTAATGACCACAAAACCCTAATCCTAGCTCTCCTATAAATAACAAGCTCTCCCACTGATGAAACCCATGAACCCTACACCTAAAATCAGTTATAAGTTGATCTATTTCAGCTCCATAAGCAGCCAAGATCAGAATCAAAGAAAGGAATTTGAAATTTTACTCAAAAGAGGTAAAACCCTAATTTACTTCTAAATCTTTAATCTTGTGTTAGATTTTATGTTATAATATTTAGAAATTATTGATTTTACGTTATTAAGTGATTTGGGTTGGTTAATCATGTATTCATAACATTTAAGTACACAAAATAATCGAATTTAGGTCTCAGTTCATGACTGTGAAGAACAGTCTAACAGGGCATATGGAAGGACTCTTAGATTTAATCCTGATGGTTGTTTGATGTGTTTTAAAGCTTGTAGTTGTACCTTTCCATGTAGGAAATACGCACAAACAAACCTCACCTCATTTGGATCATTATTCAGCAAGATACGATTACTAGAAAGTGGTCAGTCGATCACGGATTTTGGGAAACCCAGAATTATGGGTAGCCCAGAAAATCGTGAAGAACAGCTTGATAGGTTGGTTTAACCACCTTTATCTCTCATTTTTTTTTAATTTTATGTTTTTAAGGTCCAAACTTAGCATGTCGTTGTAATATGCCATGTCTAGTACAGATAGGCCAATTGTTATGACAAAAAGTGCATGATATGAAAATTAGATCAATCAAAATCTGCCTATTCGACCATGACCAAAAATATGGGCAAGATTGCCTAGGTGACGGGCCTATAGCGACGGTCCCAGCAATAGTCTCCTTCAAGATACTAAGAACACCTATAGCGACAGACTTGACTATCGTAGTAACTTTTAGTGACGAACACTGTTTAAAACTAAAAAATAAAATACATTTAGCGATAGACATAACGACAGATTTATAAATTCAATTTAATTTAATTTTAAAAATATTTTTAGTGATGGATTTGATCCGTGACAATAGCTATACACGACATATTCAATTAAACTTAGTTAAAAACTAGTTTAAACTATCTTTAGCGACATATTTAATTGAAAATTCATCAAGTTAGCTTCTAAATTGACCTTTAGCGATGGATAAGTTATATAATATATATAAACTATCTTTTGCGACGATTATAAATGATGAATTATCATCAAACCCTAAATGTACATGACTAATTAAATTAAATACATATTTCTATGTATACTAACAATCATTATTGATATGTTAAACATATTTGAACTATAAATTTGAGTTCAAATCAACGTAAACTAAATCGTACACTGTACATGCAAGTCTTTTAACTATTATGTGTTATGTTTACATGATTTATACGCTTTATTTGACAATGTGATATAAATTGTTGAAATGTGAGTTAATTGTTATATTAAATTGAGAAACATGATAAGTCAAAGCATGTTAAAGTTTATATGAATGCATAAACTGTATTTGTGTTAGACTTGCTGAGCCGTTGTGCTCATTATTGCAAATAAAAATTTATTAGCAGTTAAAGTAGAATGATATGAAGATCTTGAACATAAAAAAGAAGTGTCGACTATGTTTCATGTTTTATTACTTGTATTTGTATAAAGTCATAATGACTGTTGTAATACGAACAAAACAAATATGTAACCGAGTATTATATGAATGATATTATCATATTATCATCAAAAGTTATTATATTTTTACTTTGATATAACCTAGAATTGTTTAATACCTATTAATCTGAGTGAGGGTACTGGTAATATGGACTGATCATGTTATGTCGATACTCTGAACTTCAGATAGATGGTAAAACATTGATATAGTATGGATAAAGATCTATTATTCTGAATGATGGTGTTGGTACTATGGACTGATAATGTTATGCCGATACTCTAAACTTCAAATAGATAAGGAATATCAATATGAAGAGATAACTCTATAATGATATATATCTAAGTGATGGTATTTAATGATACGAGACATTCTGTAAGAAAATGAATCTTTTCATGGATAAAGATGCAAACATTCATTGCAAGGCTATTCTATTCCAAGGACCATCCTATTATTAATACCGTGAATCTTGGATATGTGAAGTTATAGAATATTTAAATCTTAAGGTTAAAAGTTAATGGTTATATATGGTGTTATCCATTTATATGGATAGACTACAAGTTGATATTTGTATAAATAATGAGACCGAGATCAAGTTAAGATCCATGGACTAAGTAAAGAATTTTTTTAATGCATAGTCTAAAATAGACTAATTCAACCAATATGATTATAGAATCATTGGTTAAGTTAGTAAATATATGATGTTTAACACACAAAGTCCACCGTAGCAGGTTCGGGGATTTTTGGGGGCATTATAGTTGATCCCCCAAGAATCAGGCAAGATCTCTGTCTTAACTTTTCAACCTCTCACTATAGCTGATCCCTCAGAATTAGATGAGATCTCTGTCTCAATTTTTTTTCTATGTCCCTATAATTGAGTTTGGGGTGCAACTAAGTTACATTTAAGCTCGTATTCTTGAAAGAATTAGCAGTGTGATCAATTTCTCTCCAAGGTGAAGAGTGACTTTCTAGAAAGAGTAGAGTGACCTTTGGATTTTTGGGATGCTTTGAGCATTTAGACTTGTAAGCTTTATCTCATGATTTTGCTTGATCGATCTCTTTCTTTGAAGTCTAGAGATGATATATTTTTATAGATTTATCTCTAAAAATGCCCATTTGGAAGTTATCATTGCTTTGTTTGATATCTGTCTCAAAAGTCTTTTAAATTATACTGGCATACTGGCAGACTGTTGTAACTGCCTGATTTGTCAGTTTATTGTGTGTTATGGCAGACTTGGTTTTCGCAAGATAACTGTTGGAAATGTGGCTAATTGGACATTTTTCTTTGAGTCAACTCCCTTCGAGGATATTCAGGTTGAAGGTGTGATGGAGAAGCTTCTTGTCAAAAATCTTCTAAAATATTCACTGTGCGTTCTTTGTAGCTCTTCATTGTTCTGTGCTTCTTTGTAGCTTAGCATCGCTCTATTATTATTTGTAGCTGAATCTTCACTCTAAGTTTCTTTATAAATTATGTATTCTGCTAATTTTTCTGAAGTCGTTTTGCGATCATGGAGTTTTCTTTAGTCACTTTACGATCTTGATATCTTCATTTCAGCTCGACGACTCTATCAAGCATGTTTAGTTCATTCTACGATCTCAGTGAACTAAATCTTCAGCCTTGTTAACTTGGACACTCAGTCTTTACAAGTTCTAGACTCTACTATTTTGGATTAACTTAACAAGTTTGATCCTTAAGTCCTTGTACATTGAAAGTCTCTATAAGAACCTTACAAAAAGATACTACTTTAATTCCTAAGTCATTGTACAATGATTATCTCTTTAAGAACTTTACAATATTATTTTTTTTCTTTTATATCACTACCAAAAATGGGGCTTTAGCAACAATCGGTTTTCGTTGCTAAAGGTGCCAAATTTCGTTGTAAAAGAGCTTTAGCAACAATTTTCTTGTCGTTGCACATTTCGTTGCACAATGAGCATTGGTAATTGTTTCGTAACGAACGTATTTTGGTTGTTGCCAAAAGTTATACATTTTGCAACGAAAGTTGGCTTTCATGCAAAAACCTCGATCCTTTAGCAACGAATATTATTGTTGCAAAATAAATAAAAAATTGTTACTGAAAATCACCTTTGTTGCAAAATCATACTAATTGGCAACGAAATGAACTTTTTTTTGGGCAACGGGAACATGTGCTTTCATTGCGATTGGTTCACTTTTGCTAATGCTCGATTTTGTTGCGGAAAAGCATGAAAATTGTTGCCTAAACCTGTTTTCATTACTGATTGTATACTTTTTAGCAACGATGTTCGTTGCTGATTATACTATTTTGCAACGATATTATGATTAATCAGCAACGATAATGTTTGTTGTGGGTTATTTTTCGATAGCAACGAAAGTTGTTGATTAGCAACGACACTATACATTGTCGTTTCTTTATATGTGCAACGAAAATTGATATTATTTGCAACGATATAAATGTTGTCTTTTTATTTGGGTATAACAACAATATTAGTGTGACGTCGCAAGTACCTAAAAATAAAATCTTACTTTGAAAAAATATTAATGTAGTAGTGCAAGTAAGAGTCGATCCCATAGAGAATGATTAATTTAATTTTATATTTTCGTAAACCAAAATTGGGGGGTTTTTAATGTGACGACCCCAAATCCGGGTCCCTCGAACCTCGGATCCAGTTCAACACTAGTACTGCCTTTTCCTTATTGTTCATGAATTACAACAATATTATAATTACTAAATAATCATTTATTTACAACTTTACAACATTTCTGTATATTCCAGAATCGAAATCTTTATACATTCCTAGTATGTCTCAATATCATACATGATACGACATTCTATTACAATTAATTTGAGTATTTAACACTCATACTACATACCGACAAATTCTTATACTACACAATCATTTTACCTGTCTAATTCGGACTGATATCTACAATAGTCGTGTTAGACCTTCAGTAAATGTAATATGCATTCCTGTTTCTTGATCTTTATCAAAAACTTCGAATAACTTGCACTATTTGAAAATGTTGGTTTTAAGCAAGAGTGAGCACGGCGGTTCAGTAAGTTTAACAGTTACACATAACACATTACATGCTTCACATATTATACATGCTCTGCATTTTATTCTTACATCATGCATTTCATGCTTTTCATTTTATGAATTCTTCATACTTCTTATGTATCATATACAATAAACAACTAGCATCTAGCAAATCATGCTTCATATTTGTACATATTTCACATATAACCATATCTCATGTTGTTCACATATCACATTTATCATCAATATGTCTTCATGTCAATAATTTGATAACATATTGTAACATATTAATACACATAGGAACAAGTTCTGAAAAAAAACTTGTCTGGTTCGCTTCTACCATTTATGCTTATTTGCGTCTTTCGTTCAAACTACAATTTATATATATAATCGACATAATCATTAGTTATAATGACAATTAATTGGTCATAACTTAAGACCTTAATTTCAAATTATTAACTCTTAATATGTCCGACGCACGAACCTTTAGTTCCGGACAAAAATCCTAGCCCAAACCTAGTTGGACATGTCGGGTATGCTCAACCAACTTATACATTCATTACACGTTCATCGTACGACCTACTTTTAATAAGTTGCCTAAATTAATCACAAATGGATTATTTACATCGGTTTAATTAAATTAAACATTCTTCTTTTATATAACTTAATGATTTGGACATTTAATAATGTACTAAATACCTCAAAATATTATCTACCTTTGATAATATACAAATATGTTCAAATATTATTAATCATTTAATAATATTTTAATCACTTATTAATATTATTAACCATTTAATAATATTTTAATCACATGTTAATAATATTATTAACCATTTAATAATATTTTAATCACATATTAATATTAGTAACCACTTAATAATATTTTAATCACATATTAATATTATTAACCTTTTAATAATATTTTAATCACTTATTGATATTATTAACTATTTAATAATATTTTAATCACTTATTGATATTATTAACCATTTAATAATATTTTAATCACATATTAATATTATTAATCATTTAATAATATTTTAATCACTTCTTAATATTATTAACCATTTAATAATATTTTAATTATTTATTAATATTATTAACCATTTAATAATATTTTAATCTCTTATTAATATTATTAACCATGTAATAATATTTTAATCATTTACAAATATTATTCATCATTCAATAACTTTTTAATCATATACTAATATTATTGATCATTTAATAATATTTTAATAATATTCAAATAATACCAATATTTAACTTTTTATTTGTGTTAACTTTAGTCTTTATTGTAAATATTTAACTACCAATTAGTTACTAATAAACTTCATATATTGGTTTAGTATTCAAACTCATTCATTTTACACTTATTTCAACTTAAAATTTCATTAAAAACTCGACCCAGACCGACCCGACCTGACCCGGACCGAACCAACCCGACCCAAACAACTTGGACATTTTGTTTTGAATGCCCCGACGCTCAACATAGGCTATTCTGGGCGCCAGGGCGTCCAAAACAGAACACAAAAGCCCTAAAATGGGTCGTCCGACCTCCAATCACTCCGATAGCCATAACTTCTTCATTTTAAAATATTTTGGGGTGATTCTTGAGTCCATTTTCATCAGAATTTTTCCTATACAACTTCTCTTTAGATCATAAATCCAAATTTCAAACGGAACTAGACTAAAAACGGCTCACAAGGACAGAGTGAAAATTAAAATCACAAATCATTGGTTTTAAAGGTTCATACTTGAATAAAATAAACTCTACACATCCAAATGACACCAACTTAATGTTGTTGTCTTCCTAACTTCTTATTTTACAATATTTCATGATTCAATCACATTTTTTGAAAATGTTTTGACAAGATATTTAAGATCGAACCATCTAGGGTTTTACCGGTAACACAATATGGAATTTTCTTCCATTTATTTGCATACCACATATACCAATACTTATATTAAACATACTAAACCATGAATATACCTATATATCATAGATTTAAACTTCTAGAGCATCAAAATAACTTTTGATCCGTTAAAAATATTTTTTGATTGATTAAAACATATATAGACTATAAAAATACACTGAGGAAGGTTTAGAACACTTTTTAACCTCTTGGACATTGATGCTTTTCTTCTTCTCCTTCCAAAGTATACTATGAAACTCTGTGCCATCCACCAAGCTCCTCCTCTAGCAATCTCCTTCAACTCACAAGTGTTATCTCTATTTCTCTCTTGGAATGCTCTCACTTTTTCTCTCTAGAAATGCTTACAAATGAACTAACCAACACAAACCATTGGTACAACACTCTATATATAACACTCCCTTAATCATCATCAACATTCACTAATCAACTAGCATTGGTCACATTAAGAGCTAATTATGTTTACTATAGCATGTAATGACCACATGATCGACATTTTAAATGACCATTTGATTGACTAGGGTTAGAAGGGAGTTGTTGAACCAACTTTGTACCCAAAATCAACCAACAAGCAACCTTTCCATCTTTGTGGGCCCCAAAATTCGCGATTTTTATTTTATTACACCAATTTAGCTTTATTTTTATATCCTATATCATTATACACACACACACACACACACACACACACACACACACACACACACACACACACACCAATATATATATACATTGACCTATACATGAACATCGGGCTTCACTTTGGACCTTAGAATTAAATTTATTGGGCTCATCATTTAATTTGTTTGGGCTCAATTTTAATTATTCTACTGGGCTAACATTAACTAACACATGTTACTTGTAATTAAAATAAGCATTGGACTTGATTAATTATTATATGGATCAACGTTTAAATTAAATTAGATGAACTACTAGGTTAATTCATTTGACCTAGATTAATACCTCATTTGGATTTAAAATATAATCCAAAATAGACTTGCTTTTAATTATTCTATCACCTTGAGTTACATAATTAACTCATCTATAGTTAATTCTCATCACCATATTTATTCACCTAACAATTAACTAACGTTTGATTAATGTTCTCTCTTGTCTACCAACTAGGGTTAATTAATTAACCCTACATTAGTTAATTCTCTACACTTAACCAAATTTTCCAACACTTTGACCATCAATTGACTTTTTAAATGTTTGGGCTACATAGTTTACCTTGCATTGGGCTCTCTTATTTAATTACTTGGGCTACCCAACACAACTCACACATCTTCCATAACTTGGGCTAGGTAATTTATTTAATTGGACTACCATACCATTATATACAATACTTGCCAAATTTAATTGTATTTATATTAATTACCTCTTGGACTATTAATTAACATAACACTTACACTTAATATTTAATTACCCACATTCGTGCAAGTATTCCTATATTGGCTAACATCTATAATCCTTTTTGGGCTAGTCCACTAGTAGTAATTAAATTACTTGGACTCTTCATGAGGCTAGATCCTTACATTTATTTGGACCTCTATATAAATTACCAACAAGACTTTTAACCATTCAAATATTGGGCTTGCTTTAATCCATTAATGGACTCTATACACAAACTTAATAATTAAATGAATTACTAAATTAATTACTTAACATTATTTTCATCCAAGACAATCATCCTAAATTTTCCACGAATTTAACTCATACTAATATAATTAACCTAATTATATATATATATATATATATATATATATATATATATATATATATATATATATATATATATATAGATCCACCTTCATTTCTCAAATGAATTTATTTCTTTAATAAATTCTTTACATGCATCATTACAACATTCCTACATTTAATTTCTAACAAATAAATTATGTTAAAAAAAATATTCACCCATTTTCTACACATCTCACTTCAACAATTTTAGGTTTTAAACCATAACCTTTAATTAATTATTTCAAATCTTATTTACAATTCTTATAAATATCTGGGATATTACATTCACCCTTTCTTATAAGAATTTCGTCCCCGAAATTTCATCATACTCATTTCTACCAATTTTCATCTCTGAGAATATCTCTTTACTCATCCAATTCTATGACCACCATTTTTTAGGAAGTTCATACTTCTAACTTACAATTCCAGAACAATGGAATATCTTGCAAAAGAATAAATTGAAAAATCAATATCTTACAAAAGAATAAATTGAAAATCAAAATATTCATTAAAACCTTCATATTATGTTGAGGGGTCATAAAGATCATGAACATCTATGATTGAACTCTCTGGATTGACCAACCTATACATTGTCTATATCAATCTGCCACCATTCTTGGGTACCCCCTCGTGGGTTTTTTATTCATGGCTCTGACATATCCCTTATTATAGGGTTGTTCACCTCAGACTTACTACAAAATTTCGCTCCAACATAAGTTGGATTGGATAATAAAACTTGAGTCATTCCTGACCAAAAGTGTCCAATCAAAATAAATGACATAGACTCACGTCATTGAACTATTCGTATATTACGAACTAAAATCATTTTAGATTAGTTAAAATAACTAAAATTCATTTATAGGACTTCATGATACCGCATCATCTTGATAGTACGTTGATAATTCCTTCATTAATTTATGACTTTGTGATACCACACATCTTGACAGTATGTTGAGGATTCTGTCCTTTTCATCCCCACACTATGGCTTTAATGGTATGTGATGATTTTATAAATACATTTTGATATTTTTAAATCAATTTGTCTAGCCGAAACAATTAGCATAGACTCTTCTTTAAGCGTTTCAAAATACTGAAAATCATTTTATGACGTTGTCATACTACATCATACCATAGTGGGATTAAAAATACATCCAACACTAGGTTACTCTATATTGATGACTCTATCGTTTATCATCTCTGCACTAAATACATTAATGACTACTAAAACACATTTTGACATTTTCAAAAGCACAAAAGTGCTAATTTAGCACTATTTTAAGAATTTCAAAGTCTAGCATAGCTAGAAGATTTGGAATATCCTAAAACCTCAAAATACCTCAAATTTCTCCTCCGTATTCTTTTCCAGCTTAGTTACTACATATAGTATAACTCTAATCTTGCTAATTAACTCTACCCATATTCACTGTTCATCAAACTTACCACACATTAGGAGTTTAAGAACTTTCCACAATTATATGGGTTGAGGAACTTATCCTAGTCAGACCAAAATCATCCATTCGCTGAGGGGTTCCACCATATGATTATGAGTCACGAACTTACCATAAGTATGAGTTCTAAGAACACGCACCTACCTTAACATCCTCTACCTATTCATTATACAGATGAGAAAAGAATCACCTTCTCAACATACATATAACAAATAACATGACACCAGGTTTAAATCAATTATCACTATAGGAAGCTAAGTGGTTGTCAAACCAAACACAATCTCCTGCGCATACAAGAAATTGGTCAACTCGACCACTAATCAATATAGAAACTTAAGCGGTTGTTAAACCAAGAATAAATACATCAGTTTTTCAACTGTTCAACACTGTAAGGAAACATTTGCCATCAATGCATATCTTTCTCCTTCGATACACTACTGATCGTGCAAGTTTCGCAGCAGCATCTCACAAATCGGTTAGCTGACATATCATAGCCCCCGCCCATACAAGGGTTCGTTCAACTCAACCACTATATTAATATAGGAAGCTAATTGGTTTTAAAACCAAGTACAAATTCCCCGTCCATACAAGAAATCGTACAACTTAACCACTAATATAAGTCCTCAATTAAAAACCCATAACCCTATAATTTTCTTAACTTAATACGAATTCTCTCCATTCATATTTTAGCACATCTGACTCATTACGAGTTCATCTCTCTAGATCATTTGATGACCTTGTTCGTATTTTCTTTTTGCTTCTCAAAATCTTATTATAAGATATCTTCTATCATTTCTTCAAATTAGGTACAACATGACCCTTTTTCATTTCTCTTATATCTTCTCACATCCACTTTTGGATAATCTTCTATATATGAATTTTCCAAATTCATTTTTATTATTTAAACTCTTCTTGAGTTTATTCCTTTATTATTTTACTTATCTTCTACTACGGTTATAGCCTAAGGTGCTCGTACCTAAGGTTTTTAACCTATCAGCTCTGATACCAACTTGTGACGACCCCAAATCTGAGTCCCTCGAACCTCAGATCCAGTTCAACACTAGTACTACCTTTTCCTTATTGTTCATGAATTACAATAATATTATAATTGCTAAATAATCATTTATTTACAATTTTATAACATCTCTGTATATTCCAAAATCGCAATCTGTATACATTCCTAGTATGTCTCAATATCATACATGATACAACATTTTATTACAATTAATTTGAGTATTTAACACTCATACTACATACCAACAAATTCTTATACTATACAAGTATTTTACCGCGAATGTTTTTTGATTTTGCCTATGCCCGCGCCTTGCGCGGGTGCTGTTATATCGGTCAATTGCCAAAACGGTGTCGTCCCATCCATGCGGCAGATTCATTTCCTTGCGCGCAATGCGCGGAGACCACATTCCGGTTAATTACGAAAATGCCACCGGTGTCCTTTAATTACCATTATGCCATCAGCCTTTTGTCTAAATTACAAAATTGCCATCAGCTTCAATTTTCCAACAAAATAAAATATAAATTAATTAAAAATAAATAAAAATAATATAAAAATACTAAAAATAATAATAATGCATAAAATTAAATAAATTACCTAAAACACTAAAAATACTTAAAAACTCATAAATAATTAATTCTAAAAATACCTAATAAATAGATATAAAATCAACTTATCAAATATCCTCCCCGTTGTAATTAGGTTAATTTTTCGTTGCAAAAGATTATATTTTAATGCCATTAGCAACGAAAACTTGTTCTAAATGTATAAAAAGATGTTATTATATCCTTAATTGTACAACGCTTTGGTAACAAAATAGTCATTCACTCTATCATTGCCAAATCAAAAATTGACAATCTTGTGTACCTAACTAGCTCAATGACCCCAGAACAAATAATGGAAAAAATAAAATAAAAAACTAAAGTATTATTAACTTAATAAAATCAGTCAGTATATAATCATTCATCATCTTTACAATCAACTATCTAAGGCTGCTACAGTTCTTCAATCAAATATATGTTTACATATATATAGAGAGTACACTTCTTATTTTGTCCCTTTTCTTCCATAAACATAGCACATCATATACAGAAAATTTGGTACCCAATATTGTAAGGCAGATAGAAGCAGTGTTCCTGCACATATTTAAAAATAATAGCAAGTCATAACTGTAGGAAAATAAAGCAAATATGTCAGCAGAGGAATGTAGTGTCAAAATCAATACATAAAGACAATAGAGTTGCATCATGGTACTAATGTACACCATATTGCACATAAGCAGAAAAAGGGAAATAGGCAATCATAATATCATACAAATTATAAAAAAATTACTCTTAAAAAGATACATAAGTTTGATAATATTAATTTTCTTCGGTTAATTATCAGAAGATATGATCAATGTTTATTGTTATTACCTATTCATGAAAGCCAAGTTTAATTTGAGTTAAGATTTTCCCAGCACTTATGAATGGATTGTATATCTGAAGGAATTGTTGGTGTGAGAACTCTTTCCTTTGCTTCTGCAATCGCTCTTGCCTAGCAGTATCACACTATAAAAACAAGCAGAGTACTATCATATGTTAATGGTAGTTTTGTAATCAAGTTTCGTCAAGACAAAAGAAATGATGTATAAAATTACTGCCTTCACAATACTCTACAGAGTCAAATGCATCAATCGAAGCAGCATTAGGTAAAAGAGTTAATTCTCTTTGACCTAAAAAAGTAAAACCTAATTTGATGTGTATATATTGAACTCAGTTATAGTGTCAAATCAATTAGTTCACTCCGCCTAGAAATCATACAACTACCATATGGGAATTCAAATAATTGAGAATATTCATTCAATTAACAAAAAAATCCCAACTTCAACGATGTTACTAAACTAGCACGCCAGACCACATGATTTTCCTCAATACTAAAGTAACATAACATTCCATTCCCTATGGTTAAGCTTCTCACCCATGTTGCAAACTTTGTTTATGGTTTAACTGCAAATCCTAAGTCCCATTACATTTTGTCTAACTTACCCCATATCTAAACTTAACAATACTGGTTGTGTTATTAGCATAAGCTTTATTAATGACAGTCAAACATATCTTTTTTTCTTGTCAAAAGATTTAGTCTTAAAACTTAATTGAAAACAAAGGAAAAATCGTATGTCCAAGTGTATGATTGGCAAATCTTAGGGTGCCATAAAAAAATGAGACTTTCATTGTGGGACGAAGGGAGATTTTTTTTCAAAAATTCAGATCCTTAAAACCATTAATTCATTCAGCAGTACTACATATATTGTAGTCAATACTTATAATTTAAAGCTTGATCGTCTTCCCATCTTGCTCCACAGTCCTAATTTTATGAATTGATCACCCCAAAAAAATTCAGGTTAATGAAAAAAAAATGTATAGCACAATTCATGTATGTATGTGAATATTACAAACATAATTACTCACAAAATTAACTCCAATGGTGCTAATATAACTATCTACATAAGAATGAACCTGAAATCAATAACCCAAAAATTCAAATCAACTAACTTTACTACTAACACATTAACAATGAAATTTATACATCACAAAAAGCAAATAAACTTGAATACAAAGAACAAAGTGAAAAACATACAGCGGATCTTAGAAGAAGACATGATTTGTCGACAGAGGAATCTACGATTAATAGGAGCTTAAATAGATAATCGCTACAAATCAAATAAAAATTATAGTTTGAGCTATGAGCACATGCAGGTCACTAAAAAAATTGGATACAAGTCTTCTAGCACTCATTGCAATTGATCACCTCATGATTCAAAATATGCCAAATTTGGGTCTGTTTAACTCCTCCTTTGTAATAAAAGGTTGTCTATTCCATATATGCAATGTTCATCAAGGGGTACAAATAGATTATTCGCAAAAAGTACAAATCAAACAAAAATCATCACTTGGATGCAAGTCTTCTAGCACTCATTGCAATTGATCACCTCATTATTCAAAATATGCCAAATTTGGGTCTATTTAACTCCTCATTTGCAATAAAAGGTAGTCTATTCAATATACAATGTTCATCTAGGGGTACAAGTAGATTGTTTATAAAGAGTGGATGCACTGTTTTCAAGATTAGATAAAAAAGAAAGTACGTAAAGTTGAAACAGTTTTTTTGGGGGAGCTTATTTGTATTATGTATAAAACATAGGTTACATAAAATGTACTATGAAGCCCATCTTGCTATTTTCTGAATTCATTGCTCAACATGTTAATGACCCTTTATTTGAGCACAATAATAGACACTGAGACACAAGAAGTGTTGGTTTACATGGCATCCCCCTGCCATTCCTAAGTGGGAAGTCCAGAGATCAACTACCGATTGGGTAGAAAACATAATATCATGGACACATTTGTTATTATACAACTATAACAGGTATGATCCTTAATTTTTGATTATTTTCTTTCCAAGTTTTGGGCTTAAAGTGAATGATATCATATTTTATACCTCCTTTCTTCATGCACACACAGAGAGGGAGAGAGAGAGAGAGAGAGAGAGAGGGATAGAGAGAGAAAGAGAGAGAGGTGGTTCAAAAGCTGTTTTCTTAGAGCTCCATTCCCCTATCAACCACTAAAAGTCTCACGAATACCTAAACCATTTAAACCGATTGCCATCTCATCACAAATAGGGCTTGAAGCTGAAGGGGCACGTATGTACATGGATTTCTTACCCTGTCCCCTCCACATCAATATTTGTTCCTCATCAAAAGATAACAGCATATAAGGAACCGATTCCTATCGATTGTGGAAGATGAAGTGAGTCAAGAAATGTTGGGAGTCGAGACATTATAACAAAACTGATCAGTCTCAAAGATATAATCTTGTCAGGTAAAGCAATGAAGATTGACACTCCTCACACAAGGACTGCAAACTAAAATATCGTCTATTGACTACCTAAGAGGAGTATAATATAAAACTTCAAGATCTCTGAGATGATGTAAGTTATGAAAAAATGAAACAAAAAATGGAATTTTGTGATGTGTACAATGTTCTGAGATGGGGATTAGATCCATTCCAGTCCAATTCAGACTGGAGATCTCCAGTCCAATGAAGGAGGGATTGACACCTCAGCATTGACGAAAAACCAATGGTTCAGATCAATGTTGGGGATAATTTATTTGTAACATTTTATTTTGTAAATAATTGAGCATGTCACGTGGCACAATATGAACCATTAAATTTGGACTGGAGAGGATCCAGTCCCCCTCAGATGTTGTGAGGCATATATGAGCATGAAACTTGATAGAGTTATCTCAAATTCAAACATGCTCTTAGATAAGTGACCAAGGCATATTATCTAGCCAGCCTAAGACTATGAAGAAAATATTTGACTTGAGAAATCCACACCCAGTTATCGAATTAGCACTTCTAAAATGAAATATATTTCTGATGGATACGTATTTGACTTTTTAATCCTAGTGATTTGAAGAAAAAAAAACAAGTGTTGTCCATAGTTTGTTTGCAAACAGACCCAAGGTTGTCTATTCTAAAAGCTCTAATCATACATATTCGCATGGCGAAGAAGCAACTGATTGTGGTTGTTGAAGGTACTGTTACAGTGGGTCCCTACTGGCATCCCATATGGTGTTGAGTGGCCTTGGGTTTATAGGGCATGAGCCTTATTCTTGGGATTCTGGGACGCGAATGACCAAATTGTTTGAGTGACAATATTGTACTTCACATTGCTAGAGTTACAATATAAATATACATTTTTTGATTAGGAAAGCAATTGGCCTAGAAAAACTGAGATGCAAATTTTTTTCCTTTTGTACTTCTAATGTCATAGCAAGAATAGTTTAACATTTTGGTAGAAAACTTCGAGTGGACGAATTATTTTATGGGTATATAGTCATTTGTTCATTATGTGTATTTAGGTCACCAACTATGTTTTTTTTTTCCCACTCACTAAGAACAACTAGAGCACCACCTGAGAGTTGACACTCTCATACAAGCTTCGGTTAGAGACCTATTAAATGAGCTGGGAGGCTATTTAGGCCATGTGACTCTTGGACTGCGCTAGATAAGCCTAACTTAGGTTAACAACTAATCATTATGCAAACAGTCACACATCTATGTGTAATTATTATTTAGAGAAGCTACGTCAAGGTTGTTCCTCATTTTACCTTCATTGGTTATTAGAGATTCCGCCTGAGTTAAAAGCTTGTCATAATTTCTTTATATTTTCTAACTAAAACCTTTGCTAGCATAAGGTTAACTATATTCTTTTTTATTAGATTTTTCTTGCAAATTAAGCCTTCTAAAATTTCTGTCCCCAAATCAAATTCTATATCAACAACCATCTTCTTAGTAGGCTATTAATTATCACTTAGATGTATGAATATTATTTACTCAAACTATAACAAAACTATATTTTAGATGAGATATCCAAAATGTTAGCCTAAATCTTGACTAAGGGCAAAGCCACTATTATAATGCAGGGGAAAATTTGAAGGTGTAAAGTTATAATTTCTTCCACAAATAAAGGGTTTAATTTCTATACAAGTGCATCCACATTTCCTTAATTTTATTCAAAAGAGTAAAACAATCATGATTTTTTTTTACAAAAACATGCTTATTAAGATTATCTGAATTCAAGGCAATGTTTTAATAGTCGTTGCAAAAAGCTGTATAAAATATGTAACAAAAATAAAAATTATTGCCAATGAATGTGGTCCATATTAGGCAACGAAATATAACAACAGATAAACTTTTGTTACCCATGATAAGGAGAAATCAAGTGGTCGAAATTTTTGCAACGAATTGCTCACGAAATTTTTTCCCGCCAACGAAAATTTGCAACAACTTATGAAGTTCATTGCAAAAAATGAAAGCCTTTAATAATCTGCAACGAAGGAAAAAATTCGTTGCTAAACATATATTTTTAGCAACGGCTTTATATGTCGTTGCCCAAAAAATCATTGCCAAATGTCCATTTTTTTTGTAGTGTATGCATATACATTTAGCTCATTATCATCATATCATCATTAAATCCATTAGCAAGGTTTAAACATAAATGCATTAATAATCTCTCCCTCTTTGATGATGATAAAAATAAGTAATTTTCAACAATCATCAATAACTCTAATGCAGACAATACATAATTTAAATATGCTCTTAGATACATTTAGAAGTTGTATTGTCTATATAAAAAATATGAACTTTATTAATGTAATTGTTGGTTTACAAAAGATTGGGCAAATGTTGTTTGCATAAACAACATACAACACTTGTTTAACCGTATAGCATAAGATCTTTACAATTAAGTTCAGTTATAATAGTTATAATCAAAGTAAAGGAAATAAAGTTCTCCTTGTCGCTCTACGATTGACATTTCTACTCGATGATCTTCTCTACTTTAATATTGTCATCTCTACTCAACTATCTCCTTTTTCTAATCTCCTCATCTATTTGTCACTTTTTCTCGACAATCTCCTTTTCTTTTACTCTCCCCCTCTGATCACGACATGTGATCAAATTTCTATCTTTTCAGCTTTTGGGTCATGATCACTTCTTTTCTCCCCATTATTGTCAGCATCACTCTGAAGTCTCTCTCATCCTTCAGCTTAATTGGGTCTTGAAGCATCTCAAAGTAGATGGTTTCCCTCAATTCCTTCCTTTTTTTGAATTCCATCTCCCATATAGAACTAGTTATATCCACCCCCTCAATAATTGATACCATTGGCTTCAACCTCTTTTTAACTTCCTAAAATGGTGGTCTTTAGGTCATGCCATGGGGATATCCTTCTTCTTAGGGAACTAGTGGATAATTTGATATCTTATATCCAAATCCTTGAGATCTATTCTAGTATTAACTAGCTTGAACCTAGATTCTTCTTTTTTCAGGCACAGAGTCTTTGGAATTATGAAGAGAACTTTTTATTTTAGTTCTGATTGAATTTATGCGTCATCCATCTTCCGTTGAGATGAATCTCTTCTTCAAGCCTTGAGAAGATTCAAATTTCTTCATATATGAATAGTACAAGGCCTGATTAGTGTTCGGGAAAGAAGACTGTTGATGTAAGCCTTATCAAAACTTTGATTAAAGCCCATTTGATTTCTGAATATTGATATGAATGAAACTCAGAGAAATCAAGATAGGGTTCTTAACTTTATGATCGAACCAAATCTATATACCCAAGCTATATGCTCACCTATTCATTAACCAATTGTAGAGTGTCCTAACCATAAGCCAAACACTTGTACAAATATAACTTTTACTTTCTAAACCTATAAAGATAACTAATGATTGGTTTATATATATATATTTATTTAATACTTTTGACCTTGATAATTTATGAATTCTTTAGCAATTTATTTAGTTTTTATTGTCTTTTAATCGTGTTTAGGTTTTATATATTGCTTATATATATTTTGATGTATTTTATAATAATTGGAATAAGGGCTATGAGTATTAAAGCTTAGAGTTGCTAGATTTTGATTTTCAGTGTGCCACTAACATTACAGTCAGGTCAAATTTAGACATTGATCCAGCCATTATCTCTCATTTTATACAATATGAAAGTTGTAGATATACTTATCAGCTTTCTGAAACATCTTGAATCATCTCAATCGGAGTTCAGACGAGAGAGATATGACCAAAACACTAAAGGAGGTTGAACTAGAAAATATTGGCAGAACTTGAAAATGTGTCTAGGCGCCTAGGCGCCCCAAAATATAAAAGAACGAGCACCTAGGCGTCCAAGGTTGATTTCAAGTAGACTTAAAAATGTGTCCAGGAGCCTAGGTACCCCAAAATTCAAAGGAACAGGCGCTTGGGCGCCCAAGGTTGATTTCAGGCATACTCCAGCATTAAATTGACCAAATGTTGCCCAAACTTCATAATTTGATTTCTTCTTCTTTGGGAGGTTGCTAGAGGCAATTTTGGAGGCCAAGAGAAGATGAAAGACACATTCCATGGTTGCTAAGAATGGGATTCAACATCAATTGGAAGATATGGATTGAGGGGAGTTATGGATTTTCTTTTCTCTTTCTTTATTTATGTATTCCATTGATGTTGGTTTATTTTTGGAACAAAGTTGGATTATAAATTCAATGAATGGATGAATATTGATCCATGGATGTAATATCTATGTGTTGTATTGAATCCATTACATGTTTTAACCATTGTGATTGTTGTTTTGATCTCATTTAGCTATGTATATGTTATATACTTGTTTGATGTGATTTTACTCATTTATTTTGGCTTAAGCATGGAATTTATAATTGTGTTGGGCATCTATTATGTAGTTTAATCGAATCTCTCTCTCTTAGTTGGTTGTTGTTGCATGTGTGAGTTCTTTGAAAGAAGGATTTCTTTTTAGTTTTATTTTTCGTATTTAGGTTATTTCTTAGCAAAGCACAAGAGCTGGTTGTGGAAGGTGACAGTTGACAAATTGACCAAATTTTTCAGGCATGACTTTGTCAATTTCAAGTTTGGGGGTCTTCTGCATTTTATTTTGATATGATTAGTGTGTTTTAGTTTGTTTTGTTTTGAGGTATTTTATTTAATTTTATTATTTTTTTTTCTTTTTGTTTTATTTTGAGTTTTGAATTTTGTGGGTATATTCTATGCAAACACTCACGAGACAAAACTCGTCCTCTTGAGCAACTTTGGGGTTTAACGGCTTGTTACACAGGCTAACTGCAACTATGTTTCCTACGAAAATGGAGAAGCTATGTTTGTTTTTATTTTGTGTTGTTGTGTTTTATTTTAGAGTCGTTGTAGTATAGGTTTATATTCCTTGAGCATTATTTATGTGAATAGAGCTTTAATTAAGGATGAAGTTATTGATTGTTCTTATTATAACTTGTAAAAAATGAATTGACATTGCTTAGTCTGTATACATGACTTGTTGTTGGTTTTTACATTGCTTGTGATCCCATACATGTTGAGCATATATCCATTTGAAATGGGCTAGTTTAATTGAAATATAATGTAAGCACACTTAGAAGGGGGCGGGGGGGGGGGGGGGGTTGAATAAGTGTGAGAAAATCTATGTCCAATTTTCATTATAATGAAATAGTTTGTAAAACAGTATGCTGAATATATAAAACAGTCTGCGGGGTAACCAAAACAGTATGCTGAATGTTAATCTAGTTTGCTGAATTAGAAATCCAGTAGGTCGAATAGGTTACTGTTTTGATACAGATTATATCTAGTAACCTGTTTGCTGTACAATTTATATATGTTCACAAGAAAACAAGTTAAATCAAACCACACGATAATCAATCACACAAACACCGAGATTTTTACGTGGTTTGGCCTCTACCCACTAGTCTAGTGGCCTACTCCATGCCCAATACCAAATGATATTGGAGACTTCTTTTATTGATAAATTCATTCCACAATTTATCCTATTACAATTCAAGTTCACTTTCTTATTGAGGACTTATCCTCCCAAGCACTATATGCTCACTGTTGCACTATTGTGCTCCCTTGAGTCCCTTGACTCACCAAGCTCCTAAGCTTCCCTATGAACTAATTGTAATCTCACTGATTAGATAGAATGAAATAGATAAAATAACACAAACAATCCTATGATCAAAGCAAGAGTAATAAAACAATGCAAGGCCCACTATATGCAATAATCAATACTGAAACAGTATTACCAAGATAAGATATGATCTTGATTAAGTACTTCGGTAACTTGCTTTGAGATCTTCACACAACCAGATTGCTTACTTGCTAACATATGATGAACATAATAACCTCTTTTTTTTATATAGAATTGTTCGAGTATATTTTCTGTTGTGTACTTTGCTGAGTGAAGAGTCATATATTTATATACCCAAGACTGGTAAAGATGATTTTAAAAAATAGTATGTTACTGTTAGAGGATAAAAGACTCAGCATAATATGTGGTGATTGAAAGCTTCAATAACAACAGAAACAGGTTTTAACAATTTGAGGTTTTTCTGAAAACCATATTTACGTATAGAAGAAACCCTGATTTAATCATTTGATTGATATGTAATGTCAATAACTGTGATGCCCATCAATCATGACTGACCAATATTACCATTAGAAGAATATGTGATACACAGGTATGCACGGGTAATCCCAGAAATTAAGTCACTGATTGATATGTGTTTTCAACACATATGATGACAATCAATCCAACGTTTAACGTGAAAGGTTTGTACTTTACGAGTTTTGATATTTCCATAAAACCCACCAATCAATCTGCCTTTTTAAATACAAATAGTTTGTTTCCTTACCAGATTAGATTGATTCAATATATATATAAGGAAATGTTTTATAATCATACTCATTTATGGTATCTACAAAATATTTTAGTTTATATATTTATATACGGTAAAGATCTGTTATCATGAGACTGGGAAGGAATAATGTTACCAAGTATGAAATGCAATCTAGAAGGCCTTGATTGATTTTAAATACTCAAACTAAGATCTTACATTGAACTATGAATACGCCCGAGATCTCTTCAGCTCTAACACTTCTGCGAACCCAATCTAGCTTAGGTATGTTGTAGGCTGAATAGACACATTGTGTTCATGCACCTTCCTGGACAGTTTAGCAAAATGACATTTTAATCCAATTTAGTAATTAGCTTGATGTATTGATGTAGAATTCTATTTTCTCCTTTATGATGTGTTTAAGCTTGTTGCATGGTTAATAAATAAAACACTACATAGTATTATATAATGTCATCATCAAAACATAAAGATGAATGGAGTGTGACCGATTTAACAATCTCCCCATTTTTTATGATGAGAACACTATACAGGAAACTCCCCCTGAATTCATGATATTACACAATAAAAACAGAATCTGAGATAGATAGACACATATATATAGACAGAGTTGTAAAGAAGCAAAGAAGCTCCCCTTCAAACCCTGCATAACTTTTTCTCCCCCTTTTTGTCATCATGCAAAAAGATAAACATTACGTATAAAAATAGTGGCAGCATATTAGAGAGAAAATATAACAGTAGCAAGTCATAGTAATTGCCAAATTGTGAAACACAACATCCAGAATCAGTCATTGACACCACACCAACAGTTTTAAATAATTAAATGAAAGGAATAGGGATAATTATGAAATATCTTCGATGTTAACCCCAGGCTGTGTATGACGAGTAAAGTATGGACGATGTCGATGTCGTTGAGCACATTCTTCTTCAGACAGCATATTGGCAAATAAAGGGGGTCGATGGATATGAGTTGCAAGAGGAAGGGGCAGATCCAGGAAATCGTCTCGATATTTAGCAAGCCAGTTTGCTCTAACCCAGTCAGGTACAGAAGATCCTCGCTGGAAAAGGCCAAACTCAGATCAGATATCGTTAGTCTGCAAAGCTACAAAAGCAGTTAATTCTCCTATTTGATGACTTACGAACTACAACTCATGACTAAGTTGACATGCATTGTGATTCATCTTCCTCTACAAAGCTTTGACCATGGCATTTGTTTGAGTTACAAAACCAGCTTGCAAATCGATGAACTCATCTTCAACTTGTCGGAACAAGGAAGAAACAATAGGAGTTGTCATTGTAATTTTTCCCTTTTCCAAACATTCAAGCCTGTCCTTAATTTCACCTATGTCCTTCTACATTGCTTGCTAATTTGAGAGGAGTTGATTGAGAATGGATAAGATTTCAGGATTTTCAGAAGTTGTGTTAGAAAGAGGATTGGATGGATTTGGTGCATATGTATGGTCACGAGGTGTTCGAGTGAAAAATACCATCAACAAATAACAGATTTGATTTTTTAAGGTTGTCAGAGTGAATGGATTTAACAAGCTGAATAAAGACTTCACCATCGAGATAAATATCAAAGTACTGAAAGATTTGAGTGAGAAAACCACCATATGGTAGACACTTTTTGGTTTATTTGACACAACTATCCATATGCATGAGCATCATTAAAGCAAAGTTAAATGATTCACCCTCAAGGATCATAGCAGTTAAGACTAGATCCTGATACGTGAAATTTGTTCCACCCCCAATTCGGGGAAATACATTGAACCGTAGAAGTTTATGGATAACTGCTGCAAGTGGAGACACTTCCACAGTAGTGGGCAACAAAAGGCCAGTTAATGAATTGTCATCTTTGACAATTTGTAATTGAGTCAAAGCAGGGAGAGGTTCATTGATAGCACCCTTAAGTGTAAAGGGGCAGGGACCCGCACATGATATGGACATAATATCACATAAAATTTTGTTAGTTAGTTTAAACAGAGACCCTTTAACTAAGGACGTGCACAAATTCTTTTTGAGTTCAAAATTTGCATATAATTGTTGGATTAACTGAGGGTAGGCAATAGATGGGGGAAAAATCATGGAGGCCATACCACATGACTCGAACAAATTTTGCAGAACAAAGTTTTGATACAGAAATAGGTCCATGGATTTTTCATAAACTAAAAACTTTGAGATAATGGAGTTTTTTTAACGGGCTTTAAAATTGTTACCCCTAAAAATGGTTGCTGAATTTTGAAATTCTGTGGAAGAGATTGTTACCTTCATTGGTTCCTTTTCAGGTACAATTTTCATTGATGGGTTCATTTATTTCTTTTAGAAGATGACCCAGTCGCCATTGCTGGTTTAGTAACCATTGTAACTGCTGGAGCCTGCTTTGTGGGTTTTGTAGATTGATTGTGGTTTGGTTTGGTTTTCATGGCTGTAATCGGTGTGTCCTCAAGTGAATCAGACACAACTCGTGGCCGCTTAGAAGTCCTACTCTTCATCTTAAAAAAATTGACGATAGCTCTAAGTTGCCATGAAGGTTTTTAGAGAAGATGAAGACGGTAGATTTTTGGTAAAGTAAGAGAGAGAAACTGCTCATATTGCGATTTGGCCAAGTGATTGATATATAGCTGGACACGGTTACCAAAAATCACGTAGTTGATTTAAAATAAAGTTTCCTTAATTTTTGATTTACTATAAATTAGGAACCTAACTTATTAACTAAAAACCTGGTTTCCATAGATTAAGTTCCAAAATAACATATCAATTCAAATCACCAAAAATTATCATGCAGGTAAAATATAATAATTTTGAACAGATAATAGTGTGCCAGTATTTAGGATAAATTTCAGCATGTCATATAATATCATATAGACTAGTATATTTTCAAGAAATTATGCACATACCAAGTTCTTTTCTTAAGGTGCAAAACCTTTCTTCACAGAGTGGTTTAGTGAAGATATTAGCTAGTTGATGCTCAATAGGAATGAATATTGACTTAATTAAACCTTTAGACACATTATCCCTAAGAAAATGATGCCTAACTTCAATATGTTTTGTGTGTGAATGCAAAACAGAATTCCTAGATATGTCAATTGTGCTCATGTTATCATAGTAAATAGGCACAGTTTTGCATAACACATCAAAATCTATTAATGTTTGACGCATCCATAATATTTGTGAACAACAACTTCCTGCAGCTAGGTATTCTCCCTCAGTTGTAGACAAAGCAATAGATGTTTGCTTTTTACTATGCCAAGATACCATACGTTGTCTTAAAAATGTGCAAGCACCACTAGTACTTTTTCTATCAATTTGGCATCCTGCATAATCTGCATCTGAATAACCTATTAGATCAAAATCCTCACATATTGGGTAAAATAAACCGAAATTGATAGTGCCACGCAAATAATTAAATATTCTTTTAACAACATTTAAATGTGATTCTTTTGGTTTTGCTTGAAATCTATCACATAGGCAAACACTATACATTATATCAGGTCTTGAGGTAGTCAAATATAATAAGCTTCCTATTATACATTGATATTTTGTTACTTCCACATCGATACCTTTATCATCTGTAGTAAGCTTGATTGTGATGCTCATTGGGGTTTCTTTTGGATTTGACTGGTCAAACCCAAATCTTTTGAGTAACTCATTTATGTACTTGGTCTGATGAATGTAGATGCCATCTTTGGTTTACTTGATTTGGAGTCCCAGAAAGTGGTTCAGTTCTCCCATTAGACTCATATCGCATACACTTGGAAAATCACTCACAAAGAATATTATTAGTAGCCCCAAATATAATATCATCTACATATATTTGCACAATAATAATATCTTTCTTTTCATGCTTAATAAATAATGTAGAGTCAATTTTACCTCTTATGAACCCATTTGAAGTAAGGAATTTACTTAATCTTTCGTACCATGCCCTAGGTGCTTGTTTGAGTCCATATAGTGTATTCTTTAGCTTATACACATGATGATGGTACTTTTCATGTTCAAATTCGGGAAGCTATTTTACGTATATTTCCTCATTGATGTACCCATTTAGAAATGCGCTTTTTACATCCATTTGGTGTAGTTTGAACTGTTTGTAACAAACAAACACTAAGAGTATTCGAATGAATTCCAATCTTGCAACTGGGGCGAATGTTTCTTCATAGTCTATCCCCTCTTGTTGATTGTATCCTTGAGCCACAAGCCTTGCTTTATTTTGAGTAATAGTTCCATGTTCATCTAGCTTGTTCTTGAATATCCATTTGGTTCCAATTATTGATGTTCCTTTTGGTGTAGGAACCAGTTCCCATACTTGACATCTTTCAAATTGTTGAAGTTCTTCTTGTATTGCTAAGAGCCAATTTTCATCAAGTAATACTTCTGTTGCATTCTTTGGTTCGATTTGTGATAAGAAAGTTGGAGAAACACATAAATTACGTACACCTCTTCTTGTGGTAACTCTTTGATTAATATCACCAATAATGTTTTCAGGAAGATGGTTTTTAATGTGTCTTGCTGTTTTAGGCATTGCTATATTGTGCATTTGTTCCTCATGTGAATTTGAGTTTAGATCTTAATGTTCTTCATCTGATTCGTTTAATTCATCTTCCTGGATTTCCAAAATAGTGTCCTGGTTTGCTCTTCTGGTTGGCTGAATCTGTTGATTTGAGGAGTCCAGTGAGCTGGTTTGATCTTTCTGGGTTGCTGAGTTGGAATTTGGCAAACTGCTTTTGATTTTCTAATTTGCTGAATTTTTCCTTTTTCTTCTATATTTCCTGTATCCTTATCTTTTTCTTTAGACAAATCAATGTTAGGTTCATCAAAACACACATGCACAGATTCTTCAACCACATATTTATGAGTATTGTAAATACGACATGCTTTGCTATGATGAGAATATCCAATAAGAATTCCTTCATATGATTTAGCATCAAACTTTCTTAAGTTACCACTTGTATTTAAAATGAAACATTTTGAACCAAAAACTTTGAAGTAACTTATATTAGGAATTTTATTGTTTAACAATTCATATGGAGTTTTGGGAAGAATAGGTCGAATTAGAACTCTATTTAAAATATAGCACAATGTATTTACTGCTTCGGCCCAAAAAAATTTTGGAAGCTTACTCTCTTGCAATAATGTTCAAGCCGTTACTTGTAACGTTCTATTCTTCCTTTCAACCACTCCATTTTGTTGTGGAGTTCTTGGTGCAGAGAATTCATGGCTAATTCCTCTTTGTTCACAAAATGAGATAAAATCTTTTTGAAATTCACCACCATGATCACTTCTTATTCTTATCAATTTTAGATTATACTTTGTTTCCAAATTCTTTGTTAGTTTAGCAAAATCTCTGAAAGCTTCATCTTTATTTTTAAGAAATGTAACCCAAGTGAATCTTGAATAATCATCAACTATAACAAATGCATAAAACTTACCATTTAAATTAGCATGTCTTTCTGGACCAAATAAGTCAAGATGTAATAATTGTAATGGGTAAGGAAGTTGATACCTGGTTCTTGACCTTGAATGATGTTTTTATTTGCTTACCAACTTGACACGAAGCACATATTCCTTTCTTTTCATAGTTAATTTTAGGCAGTCCTCTCACAAGATTTTTTAATGATAGTTTTTTTATTAGATCCACGTGTACATGTCCCAACCTCTTGTGCTATAGATTTGCCATATCTTCCATAGCCGATAGACAAACCACATTTTCTTGTTGCTCAAAATCAATAGCATATATATTTTTTTCTCTTTGTGAAACTAGAATAACATTGTTAGTACCATAAAAGATAGAACATTTATCCTTTTCAAATTTAACTTAATGACCATTATCCATGAGTTGACTTATACTAATGAGATTAAATCTAAGACCTTTGACAAGATGAACATTATTAATACTAATCTTACCATTCCCTATTTTACCTTTTCCGATTATTTCACAGGTCTTGTTATCTCCAAACGTAACAGTTCCATTTTTCCTTTTGAGAGATAGTTCCAAAAAATTATCTTTATCACCCGTCATGTGTCGAGAGCATCCACTATCTAGAACCCACTTTTGAGATGGAACTTTTGCTTTGAGGCATACCTAAAATAGGAATACAGTTTACTGTTTTGGTACCCACTTCTTTTTAGGTCCATTTGTGTTCGTAACATTTATTTCGTTTTTCTTTACCCAAATCTTTTTAATCTTTTTGTTGTAATTAGAATGTTTTTTAGTTCCACAATTTTGACATGTAATTGAAGGAGAACAATAATTTAATGTAACTTGTGATTTCAATATCTTTGTATTAATCTTTTTAGTTATTTCTTGATACCCAATTCCTTGTTTTTCATAACTAGGTCTTTGTTTTCCTAACATGATTGTTAAATTTTCTTTTCCTTGAACAAACCTAGCCAGTGAAACTTTTAATGATTCAATTTCTTTTTGTAATTCTCTAGTCTTATCGTTATCCTCTTTTGTGCATGAATTATTATTAAAAGCATCAATACACACATCTCTTATTTTTATTTCATTTCTTAATTTTTCATTTTCACTATTCATATGATTTACTTTATTAAAAAGTATTTTATTATAATTATCTAGGTAATCATTTTTAGCATTTAAAATTCTCACATCTTGTGACGGTTTTTCTATTTCTTCTTTTTCTTCAATTAGGGTCTCAACCTCCTTCATTAGTGTACTTATTAAATCTTTTAAATACATATTTTTCTCTTTTAATTTTATTTTTTCCTATTTCAACAAATTATACTTAGTAGAAGTTACCTCACTTTTTTCTCCTTCAAGTCCTATGAAGCATACTTGAGCGATTTTATCAGTTGCATCGATTTCTATGTCTGAATCATCACTCCATGTTACTAATGTCTTCTTCTTGTTGTCTTTGAAATTTGTCTTTTCTTTATTCTTCAATTGAAAGCAGTCCTTTTTAAAATGACCTGGTCGACCATATTAAAAGCACGTTTCTTCATTTGACTTTTCTTTGAACTTTTTGAATGGTGTGAAATTCTTCCTTTTATTTTTCCTTTGAAGTATCCCTTTTAGTTTCCTAGATAACATGGCAATTTCTTCATCTGATTCGTCACTTGTTTCATCTTCTTTTCCTGTATTAAGAGCTAACACCTTGTTTTTAGGAGTTTCATCCTCATCATCATATCTTTTTAATTGATGTTCATATTCTTCTAACTCACCAAATAAAGTTAATGTATCTATAACAGAAATAGTAGAAGAATCTTGAAGTGTAGTTACTTTTGACACAACCCTTTTGGGCATAGCCCGAAGTAGTTTTCTGTTGATCTCACCTTGAGGAATTGTCTTATCAAGTTAGTTTAAGGAGTTCATGAGCACTAGAAACCTAGCATGTGCTTCCTTGATGATCTCTTCTCTTTCTAATTTGAACATCTCATAATCGCGCATAAGCATGCTTAGTTTTAGCTCTCTTACTTTTGATGTTCCCTCATGACTTACCTTTAGTGCATCCCAAATCTCCTTGGCCATGCTGCATGATGAAACTTTGTCTATTTCAGATTGTACCATGCCACTAAGTAATGTGTTCATTGCCTTCGAGTCATAAGATGTCATGTACACTTCGGTTGAATCCATTTCAATGAGAATTTTTGGAGTACCATCATTCTTTCTTGGAGTAACTGTACCATTCTCTACAACCCACCACTCCCAATGATCCCTTTTTAGATAGATCCTTATTCGAAACTTCTAAAAGTTGTAATTTTCAGTTCCATGTAGCAATGTAGGCCGATTGGTTGATTGCCCTTCTTATACGTTACTTCCGTATTGTGCCATAACAAGATCTTACCCTACAAGTCACCTTTAAGACCAAGATAAGTAGAGCCAAGTTCTGATACCAATTGAAATATAATGTAAGCACATTTATAAGGGAGTAGGGGGGGGTTAAATAAGTGTGGGAGAATCTATGTCCAATTTTTGTTATAATGAAACAGTTTGAAAAACAGTATGCTGAATATATCAAACAGTCTGCTGGATAACCAAAACAGTATGCTGAATGTTAATCTAGTTTGCTGAATTAGAAATCTAGTAGGTCGAATAGGTTATTGTTTTGATACAGATTATATCTAGTAACCTGTTTGGTGTACAGTTTATATGTTCACAAGAAAACAAGTTAAATCAAACCACATGATAATTAATCACACAAACACCGAGATTTTTACGTGGTTCAACCCCTACCCACTAGTCTAGTGACCTACTCCACGTCCAATACCAAATTATATCGGAGACTTCTTTTATTGATAAATTCACTTCACAATTTATCCTATTACAATTAAAGTTCACTTTCTTATTGAGGACTTATCCTCCCAAGCACTATATGTTCACTGTTGCACTATTGTGCTCCCTTGAGTCCTTTGACTCACCAAGCTCCTAAGCTTCCCTGTGAACTAATTGTAATCTCACTGATTAGATAAAATGAAATAGATAAAATAACATAAATAGAAGAAACCCTGATTTAATCGTTAGAGGATAAAAGACTAAGAATAATATATGTGATTGACAGCTTCAATCACAACAGAAACAGGTTTTAACAATTTGAGGTTTTTCTGAAAACCATATTTACGTATAGAAGAAACCCTGATTTAACCCTTTGATTGATATGTAATATCAATAATTGTGATGCCCATCAATCATGACTGACCAATATTACCATTAGAAGAATATGTGATACACAGGTATGCACGGGTAATCCCAGAAATTAAGTCACTGATTGATATGTGTTTTCAACACATATGATGACAATCAATCCAACGTTTAACATGAAAGGTTTGTACCTTACCAGTTTTGATATTTCCATAAAACCCACCAATCAATCTGCCTTTTTAAATACAAATAGTTTGTTTCCTTGCCAGATTAGATTGATTCAATATATATATAAGGAAAGGTTTTATAATCATACTCATTTATGGTACCTACAAAATATTTCAGTTTATATATTTATATATGGTAAAGATATGTTATCGTGAGACTAGGAGGGAATAATGTTACCAAGTATGAAATGCAATCTAGAAGGCCTTGATTGATTTTAAATACTTAAACTAAGATCTTACATTGAACTATGAATACCCCTGAGATCTCTTCTGCTCTAACACTTCTGCGAACCTAATCCAGCTTAGGTATGTAGTAGGCTGAATGTACATTGTGTTCATGCACCTTCTTGGACAGTTTAGCATAATAACACTTTAATCCAGTTTAGTAATCAGCTTGCTGTATTGATGCAAAATTCTGTTTTTCTCCTTCATGATGCGTTTAGGCTTGTTGTATGATTAATAAATAAAACACTACATAATATTATATAATGTCATCATTAAAAAATAAGGATGAATGGAGTGTGACCAAGTCAACATTAATGCTTAGAGAATGCTTATATGACCGAATACTTGTGAAAGATATCACTAAACTCTAGAACACATTTAAACATTACTTGAAGCAAAACATTCTCATTTGAATAGAAAACCATGTGATTAGGTGAGATGGAGAGTAAAACGCATTCACTCATAAACACATGCTTAGGTGAGATAGAGCATAAGACCCATTCACCTCTGAAATAAAAATAAAATAAAATAAATTAAATAGTAATCATATGGTGGATTGTGATGGAGCGTAAAACGAACTCATCCATAAATGCTTAATTAGGTGAGAAGGAGCATATAATGCACTAACCAATAATTTTTGGACGAGTGGTGTGATTACAGGTTTTGGAGTTTTTGTTTTTTTTCAATAAGGTAATATGGTCGCTTAAGCTAATTCAAGCTATAATTAGTTTGTTACAAATGGTGCACACACACGCTTTGCAGATCATAAGTAATATATAACTAATGTATAGGTTGAAATTCTAGACTTTGCTCATTGCTCGAGTTAGTGTTATTTGTTTTCATTTATATAGTTTTTCTTTGTGTTGCTTGATGACAAGTAAAGATTTATGTTTGGGGGTATTTGATGATTGATTTTTATACCTATTTATTTAATACTTTCGATCTTGATAATTTGTGAATTCTTTAGCAATTTATTTAGTTTTTATTGTGTTTTAATCTTGTTTAGGTTTTATATATTGCTTATATATATTTTGATGTATTTTACAATAATTGGAATAAGGGCTATGAGTATTAAAGCTTAGAGTTGCCAGATTTTGATTTTCAATGTGCCATTGACATTAAAGCCACTTTAGGGAAAATTTAGACATTGATCCAACCATCATCTCTTATTTCTTCCAATATAAAAGTTGTAGATATACTTCTCAGATTTCTGAAACATCTTAAATCATCTCAATCAGAGTTGGGAAGATAGTGATATGACCAAAATACTGAAAGAGGTCGAACCGTAAAATATTGGCAAAACTTGGAAATGTGTCCAGGGGCCTAGGGGCCCTAAAATACAAAGGAACGGGAACCTAGGCACCCAAGATCTATTTTAGGCACTTAAAAATGTGTCCAGGTGCCTAGGCACCCCAAAATACAAAAGAACAGACGCCTAGGTGCCCATGGTCGATTTCAGGCAAACTCCAGCATTAAATTGACCAAATGTTACCCAAACTTCATAATTTGATTTCTTCTTCTTTGGGAGGTTGCTAGAGGTGACTTTGGAGGCCAAGAGAGATGAAAGGCACATTCCATAGTTGCTAGGAATGGGATTCAACATCAATTAGAAGATATGGATTGAGGGGAGTTATGAGTTTTCTTTTCTCTTCCTTTATTTATGTATTTCATTGATGTTGGTTTATTTTTGAAACAAAGTTGGATTATAAACCCAATGAATGGATGAATATTGATCCATGGATGTAATATATGTGTTATATTGAATATATTACATGTTTTAGCTATTGTGATTGTTATTTTGATCTCATTTAGCTATGTATATGTTGTATGCATGTTTGAAGTGATTTTACTCATTTATTTTGGCTTAAGTATGGAATTTATGATTTTGTTGGGTATCTAGTACGTAGTTTAATCTAATATCTCTCTCTCTTAGTTGGTTATTGTTGCATGCGTGAGTTTTTTGAAAGAAGGATTTTATTGTACACGCCCAGTCTTTGACAAAATGTCCAAATGAAGTTTGTATTGTATTTTGCATATTTTTGTGCTTCGTTGGCTATGGTTTGTTTTCTCTTGGATGGCACCATATGAATTGGATTATCATATTTTTTTCTTCATGTTAATTGCTTGGCCAAGCAGTTAGTTTGGTTACCTATATGAAATTGGAAAATGGATTATAGTGTTTTGACCCGAATGTGATAACATGCGTTGTGCTATATGTTCTTAGGAGCGTATGCATAATTTGTGCGTAGGATAGACATATACATATGTGCCACATGTAACCAATGTGAGAATTTGTGCTTCAAATCCTTGCTATGCTATTTCTCATAGACATATAGTGAAATGCTTAGCTTGAATGTCCTTGTCTGAATTCTGTCGAATGAGATATGTTTGGATTTGGTATGTTTATATGTCATTCAAAAGAGGCGTGTAAATACTATTGTATTCTCGGTTAATAAGTCATTGTGACCGTAAGACCAAATAGAGAGAGCTAGGAGATTTAAATAAAGTGTTGGGAGAAAATATAATCATAGACTATAAGTCCAAGTTCGTAGAGTTGAAGACTTAGTTACTCTGAGAGTGCAGAGTAAACTAAGTAACTCTACATATTCTTTGAGCAGAATATAAAGGCACATATCGCAAAGTGTCTAAAGAAAACTCCAAGATCATAGAACAACTCCAGATAAAGCCAAAATGAAGAGTCACTAGAATCGTAGAATGGTCTATTTGAGGATTAACTCTACGATCTAGATAGTCAGATCGTAGAGTGTAACTCCTGACTTATCTGTAGCCATTCTGATTGAAAGCTTCTTCAACATACCACCACCTTGAATATCCTTAAAGTGTGTTGACAGAAAAGGAGATGTCCAATCAGCCGCATTCTAACAGTTATAGCTTGGAAACACAAGTCTGCCACATCATACAATGGCCTGACACAATTGACAAACTTTGGTGCCTATAGTGGTGTGTTAGTTAGTGTCAAAAGACTTTTTAGGAAAAGACCAACTGGAGCAACAGTAACTTCCAACGAACATTTTTTCAAGAAAAAATCTATAAATGGTTTTCAGCTTTAGATTTCAAAAGAATGGACCGATCAATTGATTACAAGAGATAGAGAAAAGCATTTAAGTCTGAAAGCTCAAAGTTTACTTTACGATACAAAAGCCACTCTATGCTTTATAAGAAATCGATCATCGCTGCCAAGTCTTTAGAAGAAAAGCTTAATGCAACTTAGCAGCACTCCAAGCATAAACAAAAAAACACCATTTAAATCTTAGTGAACTTTTTAAGATAAGACTTAGTGACTCGCCTGATTTTGTAAGAATCAGTTCTCTTAGTGAGGTTTAAGTCCATGTGACTTGTCAAGTCTTAGTAACATGTATGATACTTAGTGGATCATAATTTTGTAATTAGTTCTGAGAGAACCTGATCTTAGTGACCCTATCATTAGTGGATCAACCCTGCTCGATAAACTGGAAGAGAGGACTAAGAGTAGTTTAAGCTACGAACCTCTTAAAAATCACTGTCTTCTTTATTGCTTTATATAACTGTCATATCAACTGTTATATTAACTACAATATTAATTGAGACTTGTTTCCATACTCTTTATCGCTAAATTCAGAGTTGAAGTCTTTAATATATTTTTGAAGGATTTTTATAAAACATAATATTCTACTATGCATAACTAAAATAAGTTAACTAATAAATTATTGGGTAAATAATTTTAATATGATTTTTTGATAGAATATATTAAAGCCCCTTTCTAAATCTCTTTGTGCCCTTTAGGAATAACATATTTTAAAAACGAAAAATTTTGGCGTCGACTGTGACGCCCCCAAATTCAGGTCCTAATTACCCGAATACGGTCATCACGATCCAATACAAACATCCACCTTTAAATAACATACAATAACTAAATGCGGAATAATAAACATATGTTGTTCATTCAAAAGGTGTTACTAGTCCCAAGATACATTAACCTTACCACAAAATACACAAATACCCTTAATAAAGTACTTAGGGTTTATATTACATAACAAGTAATTTAGTTAACTAAAAGGCTGCATCCTGAAGTCTATCACTTCATCTTTCCCTTACCCTTGTTTTTCCTAAAAGTCTCGGGTTTCACTGAAATAAGGTTCTTGATATAGCAAGGGTGAGCAACTAGTTTGCTCAACAAGTTTAAATAACAACAAGAGATAATATATATCATCAATGAAAGGAATAGCTAAAATAATTTAACAATATGAATAACATAAGCAGGAATAATGATTTGCTTTTAGAATCAAGATAGTCAAGTAGACTATGAACTATAAACTTCAACTGGAGTCAATAGCTGGTTGACCCAATGGTTACTACCAGAAATATGTACTTGATGAGATCAGCCTCTCGTACAATATGTGTATGCATAACATTTAATATCCGTCTTTTGTACATGATATTAGATACAGGGTACTCCCCTATAATACAGGGGTGTTCATAATAGTCTATGAATCCGCATCTTCAATGATTTGGATAGCTTTTAAAATCTTTAACATAATTGTCTAGCCGAATAATGGCTTAGACTTTCTTTGAACAGTTCTTTAAACAGTAGAACATTAAATAAGGTACATGTCAAAGACTGTACAAGATCAAATGCACCAAGTGCGAATAACAACAACATCGATGTGGAATAATTGTAAAGTAATTAAACCACTCAAAGCATAATTGGAATTACAGCTCAAGCTTAAATAAATAATTTGCTCAATGAAATGAGTTTAGAGATAAGGAACTTGCATGTCTGCTCAACTACAATAAAATAGCTTTAATTAAATAGTTTTGAAGGATCTAACATTAATCAAGTTGGTCTAACAATTAGGTATGGCGTATACTGACATGCTTGTACGCTTACTACAAACTTATCTAACAAATAAGTCTAACACATAATTCACATCATTAGACATGCTAACATTAACCCTATAGACGTATAATCACACTTAGGTTAATGATTTAATAATGTAGGAGTATTCATCCTAGGTATTAAACAGTTAAGGAATCTTTAAACAATTTAATATAATTGTTTAATTGGTGAATATTAAATACTTTATATTTAATTAACTCTTTCTTTAATTAATTACTATTTTTATTAGTTAAACAGTAATTAATTAACTACCTTTAGATATTATTTAATTATAAATAATAACTAATTAATCTTACTTAATAATTAGTTTATTTATTTTAATGCTTCTTAATTATTACATAAGATTAATTAGATAATAATTAATTATTTAACTTTATAATGATCTTAAGTAATTATTATTTAATCTTAATTAAATAATAATTAATTACTTAATTAATTAATTAATCTTACATTTCTTTAATTATTATTTAATAATAATTAATTACTTAATTATCCTTATTTATTATTTAATATAATAAATAATTAAATTATTAACTTTATTTATCTTTAATCATTATTTATTAATTAAATAATAATTAATGACTTCTAAAATCTTATTAGTTAATATAATTCAACTAACAATTAACTAAGTAATTATCCTCACTTATTATTTAATTTAAAGAAATTAAATAATAGTTTATTCATTTTAATCATCTTTAATTATTATTTAATGTTAATTGAATTAATAATTAATTATTTGTCTAATTTAATTATTATTTAATGTCAAATAATAATCAATTTATTTATCCTTATTTATTATTTAATTTTAAATTAAATAGTAAATGATTAATGGAATTTGTATTTATGTAACTTAACCATAAATGTAGTTAACTATATTAATATTTAAAATATTTAAATATTAATCAAAATGAAAAATATAATCCCAAATATCACTTTTGTATTATTATTATTTTTATTAAAATTTTAAATTAAATTTTAAACATTTAAATTAATTAAAAATATACACAATGACAATTTTTTAAATAAACTGAAAAACCGGACCGATGGCAATTTGGTAATTATTCTAAAAATCGAACGGAGGGGAAAATTTGTAATTTCGTCATAAATTAGCTCTCGTGCTGTAACAACCCCGAAATTCGACCCATTTTATTAACTTAAATCTTGTATTTAATAAACATTATTTTCTTTATGTCCAAATTTCGGTCCGTTAATAATCTTTAATTAACTTATATAAATCCTTAATTAATCCACTATCTGATCTGAAAATCAACCATTACCAAAATTTCGGTATAAATTTTTTTTTTCTTAATTCAATCATTGTATTGAAATATTTGGATATTTAGAATCCTTACATTTTGATCCTAATCCCATGAATCGCAACCTTTACTTTTTCTTTCTTTCATTCGTATCATAAAGCTCGGCATTCAAATTTTAATACCATTCATATCCATACAAATATTCTTTATATCATCATTCATAGATTAAACATATAATAATTTCTAGCACAACCATCATCTTGAACAATTATAGTTCACATTTTAACTCTGTTCATCTTTAGCTAGATCCCACATATATGTACATGCGACATATCCATATAACTTTGCAATTTACCACATTGAATTACGCTATTGAAAATATAGCAACTACATTTACAACCTGCTGTGACAATCCGTCTTTAATATATTCTGATATTCCTGAAATTTTGTTTCTTAACCTGCAAAAGTTTATTTTAAGCAAGTAATGAGCACAACGGCTCAGCAAGTTCAACAGTTTATATTTCACGTAGCACATACCTTAACATGCTTGATGTGTGTCATATCATGTGCTTGTGCTTCAAATATAGCAATATATCTCATATCGTTGCACAAAGAACACGTTGTGGTCATATTAAACACGTATCACATAACACATAATTTGTATGCATTTAAAACAAGAATTTCATATCATATTAGTTCAACATTTAACATAAAAGGGACTGAAGAACTTGCCTGAAGTCCAGTTAATTAATTTGATAGCTCAAACTCTTAACTCGATCAACCTATGATCATAAAATAATCAAATAATAATTATTTAACTCCTTATGATATTAATTTAATTAATTAATATCATCACTAGGCCAATTATTAATTTATATGGCCAATTATACTCTCCTCGTTCTTTAAAATATTCCTTTAACTTAATATCCATTATCTCTAATACAGAGAACCCGGCTCATCGGATAAAATTTAACATATTTGGTTGTCCAACTTTTCATTTAATCATTTTCTAACCTTTAAACTCATTAGATTAATATTTAAATATTAACCCCCAATATTTAATATTTTTACAAAAATATTAAATTTAATGCCCAAACATCATTTCTATATTTTTAGTAATTTTCTATAATTTTCTATGATTTTTAAACAATTTTTAAACATTTATTTAATTAAAAACTGATTCTGGGGGCATTTTGGTAATTTTCGCGCCCTTAGGGACCCATCCGGCATTAACAGAAAAGATCCGGGGCATTTTCGTAATTTCCGCGGCTTTGGGGACATAACCGGAATTTCCCGGAAAGTACAGGGGCATTTTCGTAGTTTCGATGGTCCAAGGACACGGCTGGTATTATCGCAAAAGACCAAGGGCACGCTGGTAATTTCCAGCCGTGCCGGTCGCCCGCGCAATGCGCGGCGACTGTTCTACCGACGCCCAAAACGACGTCGTTTCCTTCGCCAGATTCTGGGCTCCGCGCATGGCGCGGCTCCCCCCCTTCCGCGTGCCAAAACGCCGTCGTTTTGGTCCCGCGTTCGGAAAAAAAATGGCTGCCGCGCCATGCGCGGCAGCCTTTTCTTTTCTTCTCACTCTTTTCCCAGCAACAGTGCACCAGCCATGCAAAATTCCTCCATTTTTACACAAATTTTCTGCACAAAACCATTTCAAAAATTCTATAACTCATACATATACATCAAATAATTATTTAGAATAATTATTTTAATTATTTACTAATTTCCCATAATTTCATTTTAACACAAAAACTACATAAATAATTCAAATAAATAGCTTTTTATACCTTCAAAGCTTGTAAATCTTCCTCTTGATGGCACCAAACTCTTCTCCTCACTTGGTGGTGGCTATGGTGATTCGGCCAGCAAGGTGGTGGTGTTCACGGGTGGAGGAAAGAGAGTTTTGTTCTCTCTTTCTTTTTCTATCTTCTCCCTTTGCTTTTCCTTTCCTTTTCTTTTATATAATCAAATCATTTAATTAGTTTTGAGAGCAAACTTGGTTCCACCGACCTTGACTTAGTTTTTTATTTTTTTCTTCCGGATTGTTCCACGCAAGAAATCATGCATAATTAATATTTCCAATACATTACGTAATTATCTAGTGTAATAATTATTTTACATAATGTATGTAAAATAATTATTTTAATACACTAAAATTCATAACATGATTTATCATTAATATTAATACCCTTTTTTTGCACTTTACTTGACAAATTTTGTACACGCATAACGCCATGCATGTAACTATTTGAGGTAATTAATACCTCCAAAAATCATAAAATAATTCGTATAGCCTATAAAAATTATTTTTCATAATTTTTTCACTCCGTTACTTGGACAACATGTTACATTAACATGTTCACATTTCCGAAATATTATTTTTCATAAAGGTCATAATAATTTAATTATGCATAAACATAATTTTTAATAACTTAAAACATTCCTTTTTTCTTATTTATTATTCAATTTCTTTAATATTCATATTAATTTCTTTATATATAAATTATATAATTTAATATTATATAATTTATATAATTACATTCTCCTTTTAAATAATTTCTTAATTTCCTCCAACTTTATTCCATTTAATTGCCTTATATAAATTACATAATTATTCTTATATAATTTATATAATTATTATTTTCTTCATACCTTATTTTAATTTCCTTATATAAATTATATAATTTATTATTATATAATTTATATAATTACATTTCCTCCTCAATTAATTTCTAAACCTCCTCCAAAATTCTTGATAAATTCTAAAATCAATACATACAATTTTACCAACTCCCTCATTCACTTTTTATTTAAATTTGGATTAATTTAATTATTAATCCCTTTATTTCCATAATTAATGAAATCTAAGATTATCAATTAAACATTCACATATATAATATACAAATGTATATATATAAATATATACATATTAAATTCATGCATTTACATTATCACATAACCTTATTTAAAACATAATTTATGTACTTCCACAATAATTAAATTGTACCATTTATTGTACAATTACCTGAAATTTCTTTTATTCTTCATAAATTGTATTTACACAATTTATTTACTTTTCAATTATTTTAAATTCACATAATTCATCACCATCTTTGTACAAATTTAATTTACTAATTAAATCCCTTCAAACACTTTAAATAATAATTAACTTAAACAACCTTGATATTTTTATCAATTAATTCTTATTTGATATTATTTAAGGAATCCTGAAATTCGGATCCTCACACGTGCATTGCGTGCTTTTAGCATTATCAGGCCCCAAAACGGTGCCGTTTTGGAAAACCCGGGGACAGCTTCTGCACATCAAGCGCGAGTGACAATTTTGAACCCTGAACGGTGTCGTTTGGCTCTGCATTTGGCAGCAATACTGCTGGCGCATAATGCGCGACTAAATTATTTATACTTCACCCTAATGAAATTTGTACCTTCAAGTAAGCTTTAATCTCTCAATAAAAATTCAAAATAATTACCCATCACTTAATATCAATTTATAACATGAAAATTTAAGTACCCATGATTTATTTCCATATTTTTCATCAAAATTATTTTACCAAATAAACTACTACAAATCATAACTTTTTATGTATAACTCCGTTTTAAGTGATTCAAACCTTATTTTTCTCATGATTTAATATTCTATAATACTATAACATTAAATCTAAGTTTTATAAAAATATTTTTGGTCATTATTTCCAAGATTTGTTTGCACACTACCAAACACATGTTTTTAGTATACAACATATACCAAAATACAAACCAAGCATATTAAACTCAAACATGTCATAAATATTACTAATACACATTACTAAGTATATTAACATGTTTATACTAACATGTTGGTTTATTTAATTTAAAAATAAAGCTAGATTTAAAATAACCATTACCTTGTTTTAGTGGCTATTTTTCTTTTTCTTCCAAAATAGGTGATAAGGCTTGAAAGCATGAGCAATCCAAGCTTCTCCTTCTTCCTCCTTAATCTCTCAAAATATTTACTCTCACAAGGATTTTTCTTTCCAGCTTCTCTCTAGAACTTGAACAATGAGCTAGGAGAAAATGTATAACACTTGCTACTATAATGACCACGAATTTCATTAGACATTGTAATTATGATTATTAAATAATTAACAATGAATAAAAAAAATTGTACTAATTAATTGTGCATTAGATAATTAAATAAATATACTTATGTTTGTGTATATTTATTTAAAGCAATGAAGCAAGAGGTTATAATTAACAAAAGCAAATCTAATTGGATTATATTTTAAATCCAAATGAGTTGTTAAACTAGGTCAATTAAATTTACCTAGTAGCCCAAGTAATTAAATTAAACCTTAGTCCATGTAATTAATTAATCTAGCCCAATGCTTATTTTAATTAAAGATAACATAGTTTATTAAATGTTAGTCCAATGTGTTAATTAATTTGAGCTCAAACAAGTAAATTGAATGAGCCTAACTTATTATACTCTAGAGTCCAAGGTGGAGCCCAAAAGGAAGTGAAAATTGGTCAACATTGATATATATATACATGTATTTATATAGGAGTATATATATATATATATATATATATATAATTAAAGCATTAAATGTGACGCCCCCAAATTCAGGCTCCTTGAACCCCGAATTTGGTGCTCACGATTCATATATTCTAACTTCATTTACCACTATTCAAAAGCTTTATATATTACACCCATTAAGGTTCAACATGATACAAAAGATGTCTAATTAACTCCCAAGGTCATCAACCTTTATATACATACAACATTACTATAATACATATTTCACATCTACAGCCACAAAATATATTTAAAACTATTAGCGAGGGACATTCATCATTTCTTCAATCCGCCATCTTTTCTTTGCCCTTGTCTTTCTTATTTATACTTTCAGGTTTTACATCTCTATCTGCGTCACATTAGTTAAGCAAGAGTGAGCAACCGAAGTGCTCAGCAAGTATAATGAATTTCATAACAAACCATATGAGAAAAAGAATTTATAATAATAACGTAACAGGAATCCGTTTCAAATGAATGAAAGTAACCGAGGAATTTGTCTTTTGAAACATGTTAATTGAACATCATACTGAGGGTCACAATATCATTGAACATAGGTTAGTCAATAATAATATTGATAACCTGTATGTGTCATAAAGACCATAAAATCTTAAGCCCGTACTCGAGGTGATCAGCCTCTCGTACCTATGATTGTGCACATCATTTTACCGCATATAACGGAATTTCAAATTTAAGACATTCAACAACTTTATTCCTTGGAACATGATTGTTCACCTCAGTTTCTAAGAGTCCGCACCAAAACAATTTGGTTTGGCTCAGCACTTATCAATAAAGAGTAATTTAAAATTTAATTGTACCACAAGTCTAGCCGAACAAATGGTCTAGACTCACAATTATCAACTTACTAACCAACAATTTTGTTTCATTATGAATGGCATTTAAGAATAAATGTGTGTAACAAAAGAGATTTTCAATTGAATAATTCACAATATCAACTGAAATCAATATTCATGAAAATGGAATAATAATGAAACTCTAGGGAATAGAGCTTAATAAAGAATTTAATATCTAACACATGATTAATGGTTCAAAGTTAGGGTTTAGGAAATTGCCTCGATGTCCGTTTACTAATTTAACAGCTAAATTTTCCTTTCTTGAACACCCTATAATAATAACATAATCAAATAATAATAATTTAGTAACTCACGATATTAATTTATGTAATTAATATCACTCACAACCTAATTATTCTACCCATCGGTTCTATATGGGTATTTATAATTAATTATAACCTAATTTGATTATTAATTCTAATTATGTTCTTTTAATTCCCATTATTAAACATTTAATAATTAATTGGAATTATTCCTCAAAATTGAAAAATTGTTAAATTTAATTTATAAAACATTTTAATACATTTTTCTGATTTTATATAAATTTTATTAATTTTTAAACATTTATTTTAATTAATTTTACATCCAATGGCATTTCCCTAAATAATCTAAAAATCGGAACCAGGGGCAGAATGGTAATTTCCTGAAAACCGGTCGGCCGCGCATGGCGCGCGCCTCAGCCCTGTCCAGCCAAAACGACGTCGTTTTTCCCCTGTCTCCAGAAAACTGGTCGCCGCGCAATGCGCGCCCTTGCCTTTTCTGCCCAAAACGGCGTCGTTTATGGGCCGGTTCCGGAAAAAAAAAATTTGGCCGCGCGCAATGTGCGGACGGCCAAATTTTTTTTTCTCTATCCTGCGTTAACAGTTGCCAACCAAACCAGTTTTTTCTACCATTTTTTATCATTATTTTCTCAACATAATTACTCAAAACACAATATAATTCATCAACACATACCTAAAAATTATCTAGAACAAGTATATAATTATTTACAAATTTTTCATATAATTATTTTATCTCCACAAATATCCAAATAAATCAATAAAAATAGTTTTATACCTTCCTTTGAAGCTTTATATACACTCGGATGGCTGAGAAATAATTCTCTCTCCTACTCGTGGTAGTGAACGCCGGTGGCAGTTGATGGTGGCGAAGAAGAAAAAGAAAACTGATGGTTTATTTTGCTTGACAAGTAGGTGAGTATTGTTATATTATTATTATTATTTAGTCCATACATATATATATGTAACTTGCCTTCACTTTGAATTGCTTTTAATTTGCGTGGCTTGATTCCACCGACTTAGTCTAAGTCGGTGAGATAATTATCATGTATATGTATATTTTTAATACATTATGCAATTAATTCGGGTAATAAATATTTTATATAATGTATATAAAATATTTATTTTAATTTATCAAAATTCATAAAATAATTTATAAACATTATTTATATATTTTTTTAGATACCTTACTTGATAAATTATGTACACGCATAATGACTTGCATGTACTTATATGAAGTATTTTATACCTCCAAAATTAATAAAATAATACCCATAATTTAATAAAATTATGTTTTTCTATTTTTCAACTTTGTTATATATACATTACATAAACATATATGTATTTCTATTATTACATAATATATACATATATCAATTATTATATATATTATGTATTATAATAATTTCTTTTACATGCATAATTCACAAAACATTACAACTCATAAAAATAAAAATAATTCTATTTTACATAAACATAAATTATCTTATTAAAATAAGAATCACCCATATTTATTAATTATTCCTTTTTCACTACTTTATATATTTTATATAAACTATACAATAAATTTTTTGTATAATTTATATAATTATTAACATTTTCCTTCATAAATTTATTTTCTTGTATAAATTATATATTACCCTCATATAATTTATATAATAAAATTCCTTCACACATAATTATATTTCTTTATATAAAATACTAGTAATTGCACGTGCCTGAAGGCACGACATAATAAAAAATTAAATTAAAATTCAAAAAATAAAATTATAAATTATTATTATTAAAAAAATTATAAAATATAAATATTTTTATTATCGGTATTATTATTATTATAGTTATTATTATTATTATTATTATTATTATTATCGGTATTATTATTATCAGTATTATTATTATATTCGATATTATTATTATTATTATTATTATTATTATTATTATTATTATTATTATTATTATTATTATTATTATTAATGCTATTATTATTATTATTATTATTATTATTATTATTATTATTATTATTATTATTAATGCTATTATTATTATTATTAATTATTATTATTATCGTTATTATTATTTTTATTGTCTGTATTATTATTATTATTGATATTATTATTATCAGTATTATTACTATTATCGGTATAATTATTAGTGTCGGTATTATTATTATTATTATTATAATTATTATTATTATTATTATTACTAACAAAAAATTATATTAAAATTAAATTAAATTTCAAAAAAAAAATATTATTATTATCTGTATTATTATTAAGAAAATTATTATTATTATTATTATTATTATTATTATTATTATTATTATTATTACCATTATTGTTATTACTATTACTATTACTATTATCATTATTATTATTGTTATAATTATAATTATTATTATCGGTATTATTACTATTACTATTACTATTATTATTATTATTGTTATAATTACTATTATTATTATTATATTAATTATTATTATTATTATTACTATATTAATTATTATTATTATTATGACACGGCATAACGAAAAATTATAAATATTATTATTATTATTATTATTATTATTATAATTATTATTATTATTATTATTATTATTATTATTATTATTATTATTATTATTATTATTATTATTATTATTATTATTATTATTATTATGGATACTATTACTATCTGTATTATTATTATTATCGGTATTATTATTATTACTATTATTATTATTATTATTATTATTATTATTATTATTATTATTATTATTATTATTATTATTAATATTATTATTATTATTATTATTATTTTTATTATTATTATTATATTATTTGTTATTATTATTATCGGTATTATTATTATTATTGTAATTATTATTACTATTATTATAATTGTGACGACCCCAAATCCGGGTTCCTTTAACCCTGGACCTGGTTCATCACTATACATCATCATCATACATGTTCTATAACTAATGCGGAATATATAAACATAAATTGTTTATTCTACAACATTTCCCAAGGTTTCTAACCTTAACTTACATATATACCTTTAGATTCATAAAAAGGTTTACAAAATTACTTACTTCATATAACAATTTAGTTATAATGCATATCACTATAATCTTGTCTTTTGCTTCTGTCTCCGTCTCTCCTTGGACATTCGTATTATTCTGAAATTTATTATCATGATATAGCAAGAGTGAGCAACGACTTTGCTCAGCAAGTTTAAATACAATAACGATATATCATGATTGAAAGAAAGAACAAGCTTTTGGATTTTCAACAATGTAATAATTGTGAAAGAGTACGAATCATATTTTCAATAATTTGAATGACTGAATCAAGTAATATTGAGTGTCAATAATGACCATGAACAAATTTAACTGAACCTATGGTAATGAAGGTGATCAGCCTTTCATACCTGATGAACACATGCAACAAGCACTATGTGCGAATCAACAATTTAACGATGTGGAATAATTATACAGAATTAAACCATAGCATGCTTGAAACGTAATAACTTGAATTTGAGTTAGGAACTTGAACAATAAAATAATATATCCTGCTCGAATATAATTTGAGTAGGGTTTAGGAAACTTGCACAAAATAAAGTTCGAAGTTAGGAAACTTGCCTGTCTGCTCAGCTACAATAAATGTCTAGCTTTAACTAACTGGCTTTGAAAGACCTAACATTAATAAAGTTGGTCTAATAATTAGTACAACGTATTTGTACAACTAAACGCTCATTAAGGAACTTATCTACCACTCATAAGTACTAACACATGATATACATCAGTCAAAACAATATCATTAACCTTATAGACCCTCAATCATATTAGGTTAATAATTTAATAAGTTAGAAAATAATTTTCTCATGTGTGAAACACTTATTAAACTATTAAACAATTTATTATAATTGTTTAAACAAAAGAGTTAAAAGACACTTTCTTTATTTCATTTAATTACTATTTAACATTAATTAAATAGTAAGTAATTAACTACCTTTAGTTATTATTTAATAATAAATAATAACTTACTAGATTTATTTATTATTTAAAGTTAATCAAATAATAAATAATTAAAATAATCAAATATCATTAGTTATTATTTAATAAATAATAATAACTAACTAACTAGATTCATTTATTATTTAAAGTAAATTAAATAATAAATAATACAATTATATAGTAAATACCCAAATATCATTAGTTATTATTTAATAATAAATAATAACTAACTAAATTTATTTATTATTTAAAGTTAATCAAATAATAAATAATTAAGTAATCAATCTTAGTTGTCTTTAATTATTATTTAATAGTAATTAAATAATAATTAATTAATTTATCATCCTTGTTTATTATTTAATATTAATTAAATAATAATTAATTTAATCATAAATTCAGAAGATATAATATTAAACTAACTAGATTAATATTTAAATATTAATATTTAAATATTAATCCTAAATACTTATTATATTTGGAAAAATATAATATTAAACTAACTAGATTAATATTTATAACATTTAAATATTAATCCTAAATACTTATTATATTTGAAAAATATAATATTAAACTAACTAGATTAATATTTACAACATTTAAATATTAATCCTAAATACTTATTATATTTGAATAATATAATATTAAACTAATCTTGATTAATATTTACAACATTTAAATATTAATCCTAAATACTTATTATATTTGAAAAATATAATATTAAACTAACTAGATTAATATTTACAACATTTAAATATTAATCCTAAATACTTATTATATTTGGAAAATATAATATTATATGCCTAAATATCATTTTTGTATTATTATTATTTTTTTTTATAATTTAAAATTAATTTTTAAACATTTAAATTAATTAAAATTATCCAGAATGGCAATTCTGTAATTAAGTCGAAAAACGAACGGAGGGGCAATTTCGTAATTACACAGAAAAAAGACCGGAGGGGCAAAACTGTAATTTCGGCTAAAATTGTGTACCGCGCATTGCGCGCCACGACAAATACAATGGCCAAAAACGGTGCCGTTTTACTGTCACCGAAATTGGCTTCCGCGCGTAACGCGTGGATGAATTTTTTTTTCTCGGTAAAACGACGTCGTTTTTCATCTCCGCGTCCGGCAGTGAATAATACCCCGCGCATTGCGCGGCCGGCGTTTTTTTCCTTCTTTAGCAGATTGTGAACAGTGACTTTTATACATCACTTTAATAAAAATTATACATTCAAGTAAGCTTTAAAAATCCAAAAAAAATACCAATCACTTAATATCAATTTATAACATGAAAATTTAATTTTTTCATGATTTAATATTAAAATTTTTATAAAAATTTTTACATCACATAAACTACCACAAATCATAACTTTTTGTGTATAACTCCATTTTGAGTGATTCAAACTTTGTTTTTCTCATGATTTAATGTTCTATAATATTGTAACATTAAATCTAAATTTTATAAAAATTAATTTCTTGTCATTACTTTGAGATTTGATTTAACACCACCAAACACATGTTTTTAGCATATAAATTATACCAAAACACAAACCAAGTATATTAAACTCAAGCATGGCATAAATATTATTATCACACATTATTAACTATATTAACATATTTATACTCATATGTTAGTTTATTTAATTTAAAAACAAAAATTAAATTTAGAATAACTATTACCTTGATTTAATAGTTATTCTCCTTTTTCTTCCAAAAATGGTTGTGAATCTTGAAGATATAACCCAAGAACTCCTTCTCCTTCCTTATCCTTGCTCTCAAATATTTTCTCTCACAAACTATTTCTCTCAACTCTCTCTATCTTGAAAAGTGGAAGAAAAAAAATGACTAACATACACTCATAAATTGTAAGTATACTTACAATTGACATAGATATAAAATCTATATCTATCAAACTTCCATCATGAGAGTAGTTGGAGACTTGTGCAAGAATTTTAGCTAAGGACAAAGTGGGTGAAAAGAAGAATGGGGCTCATGTACTAAAAAAAACTAATACAAGCAACCATATTAATAAATGAAAAGAAATAAAATAAAACTATCACATTCTCTTCCTTTCCTTTACATGTCGGCTGAAACCTTTCTCCTTGTCCCAAAATGAATGTCACTTTTCATTTTTTAAGAATTAATAGTTTTATAAAGTATTTTTTCAAGTGGGCCAAGCTTTGGGCTTTATTTAAAAATACCAATTGGGCTCTAATTAACTTGTTTGGGCTACTAAATTGTCAAGTCCATTTAATTTATCATTGGACTATTTAATTATAACCCAAATGATTAATTATTAATTTTGTTACACATTAATTATCCAATCCATAATTAAATAATAATTGAATTGATTAATTAATTAAATACTCTAACCCATTAATATTAAATTACTAAATGGACTAATAATATTATTAATAATATTTTACATTATTTACATTAATTAATCATCATATTAATTAATTTATAAAAATTTAATTCACTCATTATATTCAATTTAATTGAATATTTAATTAATGACAACTTGTCAATTATTTTGATATTTAAAACTTTAGAGTGTGTTCGCTAATAATAATATATATAAACTATATATATTATTTATACACATTACTTTACCTCAAAACAATTTCACAATAAATTATGAAATTAAAATAAATACAATATATAATTTAATATATATTATTTAGGCCATAAATTAAATTATTTAATACATTTACATTAAATAATTCATTTCTCATCAATTATGGAAATAATTCCATTTACCCGAAAATACATTAAAATAATAATATATTTACTCAATTTCTTATTTAAATAATTTATTTAATTATTTAATTAATATTACACAAATAATTGTATAATTAAATTTCTCACTCTCATAAATCATTTACAATGATTTATTTAATTATAGAATATATTCATTTAATAGATTCAATTCCTATTTAAAATTACTTAATTAATTTAATCCCTTTATATATATGTACATATATGTGAAATTAAATGTTGTACATATATACAATTATTAATCTCCCTTAATTAATTCAACTACTTTATATAATTTATAATTATATAATTTACATAATTATTCCTCACAAATAATTTATCAATAATTTACATAAATATTGATTAATGAGTATAATCAATATAATAACTAAATTAATTCCACAATTAACCTTTTAATTCAATTCAGATTAATTTAATATTAATCTATCTAATTATCACAATTTAATTAATCATTAAATTATGTTACTAAATATGCACACATATATATATATTCATATAAATACATATTTAATTTACACGCAACCACGTCGCATAATTACATAACTCCGCTAATTAAATTATCTTAATCTAATTAGACTTGCTATTAGCCAAGTTCATTGAATTATCACTGTACTTGCTAACTAAAAAAAAATTTTTTGATATCACCATATCTAAGTTAGTCCGTTAAATTTAATTTGGACCTCTATTTATCTATCACTACTAGGTTATCAAACTCCAACCTTTATTAAATATTAAATATTTTATTTCTAATTCATTTAAATATCCGGGATATTACAATAATTATTATTGTTATTATTATTATTATTATTGTTGTTGGTATTACTATTATTATTATTATTTTTTTATTATTACTAACGAAAAATTATATTAAAATTAATTAAAATTTAAAAAATAAAAATATTATTATTATCTGTATTATTATTAAGAAAATCATAAAATATAAATATTATTATTATCGATATTATTGTTATCAGTATTATTATTATTGTCGGTATTTTTATTATTATTATTATTATTATTATTATTATTATTATTATAACAATTATTATTATTATTATTATTACTATTATTAATTTTATTATTACTATTGTTATATTAATTATTATTATTATAATTATTATTATTTTTGCTATTACTATTATTATTATTATTATAATTTTTATTATTATTATAATTATTACTATTATTGATATTATTATTATAATTAATATTATTATTGTTATTATTACTATTATTAAAGGAGTTATAGTCATGTTGAAAAGTGGAATTAACTAACTACTTCAACTTACATGCATACAGAGGTGACATTTATTATTTGCAGATAGATCTGATTCTTTCTAATACTTGAGATATAATATTTCTGCTCTAAATTTCTTCTTCATATATGCTTTATTTTAAAATTAAATTAAAATATTTTCAAGATTTTAATTAATATCTTAATTGATTTTATTAAAGGTTAAGGTTTAAAACCTAGAATGTGAGAAGTAAGATGTGTAGAAAATAGGTGAACATTTTTTTTTAACATAATTTATTTGTTAGAAATTAAATGTGGGAATATTTTAATGATGCATGTAGAGAATTTATTAAGGAAATAAATTCAATTGAGAAGTGAAGGTAATTATATTAATACGTATATACCTAAAGTGTGCTTGTTAGCCAAATAAGAGGATGAGTAAGTTAATACTCAATTAAGCTAATAAATTAATTAGTTTAAATATGGTGTAAGAAGGAAACTTATGAAATATAATTAACTAGGTTAATTATATTAGTTAAGAGTTAAAGTTATAGAAAAATTAGAATGATTGTCTAGAATGACAATATTATGAAGTTAATTAATTAAGTAATTAACTTAATTATTAAGTTGTTGTATAGAGTCCATTAATGGATTTGAAACAAGCCCAATATGAGAATATTTGCTTGAAGGTGGGTAATTAAATAATAAGCCCAAATGTTATGTTGATTATAATCCAAGAGGTAATTAATATAAGTCCAATTAAATTATGTTGGCAAGTATTGTATATAATGTGGTGGTAGTCCAATTACATTAATTACCTAGCCCAAGTTATAAAGATGTATGAGTTGTGTTGGGTAGCCCAAATAATTAAATAAGGGAGCCCAATGCAAAATAAACTAGTAGCCCAAATATTGAGTCCAAATTTAAAAGTCAAATATTGGTCAATATGTTGGGAGAATAAATTCAAGTATTGTTAAGTGTAGAGAATTAACTAATGTAGGGTTAATTGAACAACCCTAGTTGGTAGATAAGAGAGAGCATTAACCAAACATTGGTTAAATGCTAGGTGGGTGAATTTGATGATGAGAATTAACTATGGATGAGTTAGTTGAGTAACCCTATGTAGTAAATAAATTAAAGATTTAACTACGCATGGGTTAGTTGTAGGAAGAATATTATAGATACAATTATGTATGTATATAATTCACCAAGGTAGAATTGGTAGGTAACCATGGGTTACATGTTGTAGAGAATTAACCATACATTGGTTAATGGTTAGTAGAAATTGCAAGTAATATATAAAGGAAAAATGGTGGAGTGTTGACCAAACATGGGGTCCCACTTGGAGATTGAGTAAAGATGCATGTTGCTTGTATTCAATTTAAGTTGGTCAATTCAAGATATGATGTAATTTAAATAAGAGGTTATTGGTGAATATGTAGAGATATATATGTTGAAAGTATATGAATTGGTAGAGAGTTAACCAATGTTGGTTAAATGAATTAACCTTCTTTGGGTTAAGTTGTGTAGAAAGAATGTGTAGACATATAAAATATGTATACATATTTGGTGAGAGTTAACCAAGCATTGGTTAATTGTTGGAGGATGAGAAGCTTTAACTAAAGTTGAATTTGGTAGATCAACCCTAGGTCACTTGATGTGTTAGTAAGTTAACCACATTGTGGTTAATTGTTGGAAGATATGTGGATGATCAATTGAGACCATGGTTGATAGTTAAGTTAACCTAGGTTACAAAAGTAAGAGTTTTAACCACACATTAGTTAAGTGTTGGAGAATGATTGCTTTTTCTTTACTCAATTGGTTGCTTGGAAGTTATCTTGATGTAAGTCAATCACCTTGTCATTCACAAGGTCAATCACTCCAATAGTAATTACAATTAGCCCATAAATTTACCAATATTAGTTGATTAGTAAGAGTTAATGATGATTAAGGGTGTGCTATAAATATAGTGCTCCATACATTGGCTATGTTTGTTAGTCATTTGTCTAGAATTTCTAGAGAGAAAAGAGAGCTCTTGGAGAGAAAAATAAGCAAACACTTGTGAGTTGAAGGAGATTGCTAGAGGAGGAGCTTGGTGGATGACACATAGCTTCATAGCATACGTTGGAAGGAGAAGAAGAAGAGCATCCATATCCAAGAGGTTAAAAAGTGTTCTAAACTTTCCTTAAGTTCATTTTTGTAGTCTAGTTATGATTTGAACGGTTAAAATATATTTTTAACCGATCAAAAGTTATTTTGATGATCTAGAATTCTAAATCTATGATATATAGGTATATTCATGGTTTGATAGGTTTAAATCATGTATTGGTATGAGTGGTGCAAATAAATGAAAGAAATTTTCATATTGTGATTACCGGTAAAATCCTAAGTGGTTCGATCTTTAAACTTCTTGTCAAAACGTTTTCAAAAATATGATCGAACCATGAAATATTGTAAAACAAGAAGTTATAAAGACAACAACACTTAGTTGGTGTCATTTGGATGTGTAAAGTTTATTATATTCAAGTTTGAACCATTAAAACCAAGGATTTGTGATTTTAGTTTTCACTTTGTCCTTGTGAGCAGTTTTTGGTCTAGTTAAGCTCGGAATTTGGATTTGTGATCTAAAGAGAAGTTGTAGAGGGGGAAATTCTGATGAGAATGGACTCAAGAATCACCCCAAAATATTTTAAAATGAAGAAGTTATGGCTGTCGGAGCGTCGGAGGGTCGAGCAGTCAAAAAGTTGACTTCCGGACGGTTATGGCTGACGCAGCCGCGTCAGGACTGACGCAGCTGCGTCAGAACAATCTGCTAAGCAGATTTTTGGTGCTCCGGGTCGGGTCGGGTCGGGTCGGTCCGGGTCGAGTTTTCTTTGAAAAATTAAGTTGAAATAAGTGTAAAATGAATGTTTTTGGTTATTAAACCAATATATATGAAATCCATTAATCATTAATTGGTAACTAAATGTTTAAAATAAAGACTAAAGTTAACACAATTAAAAAGTTAACTATTGGTATTATTTGAAGATTATTAAAATATTATTAAATGAGCAATAATATTAGTATATGATTAAAAAGTTATTGAATGATGAATAACATTTGTAAATGATTAAAATATCATTACATGGTTAATAATATTAGTGAGTGATTAAAATATTATTAAATGGTTAATAATATTAATGAGTGATTAAAATATTATTAAATGATTAATAATATTAATGAATGATTAAAATATTATTAAATGGTTAATAATATTAATGAGTGATTAAAATATTATTAAATGATTAATAATATTAATGAATGATTAAAATATTATTAAATGGTTAATAATATTAATGGGTGATTAAAATATTATTAAATGGTTAATAATATTAATATGTGATTAAAATATTATTAAATAGTTAATAATATTAATGAGTGATTAAAATATTATTAAATGGTTAATAATATTAATGAGTGATTAAAATATTATTAAATGGTTAATAATATTAATATGTGATTAAAATATTATTAAATAGTTAATAATATTAATGAGTGATTAAAATATTATTAAATGGTTAATAATATTAATGAGTGATTAAAATATTAATAAATGGTTAATAATATTAATAAGTGATTAAAATATTATTATATGGTTAATAATATTAATGAGTGATTAAAATATTATTAAATGGTTAATAATATTAATAAGTGATTAAAATATTATTAAATGGTTAATAATATTAATAAGGAATTAAAATATTATTAAATAATTAATAATATTAATAAGTTGGTTAAGTTTACCGACATGTCCAACTAGGTTTGTTGGGCTAGGATTTTTTGTCCGGAACTTAAGGGTTCGTTTATCGGACAACTAAAGAGTTAATAATTTGAAGTTAAGATCTTAAGTGAAGACTAATTAAAAGTCCTGGTAGCTAATGATTATGTCAATTTGTTATATAAATTGTAGGTTGAGCAAATGACGCAAATAGACGTAAATGGTAGAAGCAACCAGACAAGTTTTTTCAGAACTTGCTCCTATGTGTATTAACATGCTACAATTTGATGTTATATTATTAATATGAAGATATTTTGATGATATTTGTGATATATGAATAATATGAGATATGGTTACATGTGAAATATGTACCGATATGAAACATGATTTGTTAGATGCTAGTTGTTTATTGTATGTGATGCATGAGCAGTATGACATAAAATGAAATGCATGATGTAAGAATAAAATGCAGAGCATATATAACATGTGAAGCATGTAATGTGTTATGTGTAACTGTTGAACTTGCTGAGCCGTCGTGCTCACTCTTGCCTAAACCAATATTTTCAGATAGTGCAAGTTAGTTGAAGTTCTCGATAAAGATCAAGGAACAGGAAAGCATTATACTTTCACTAAAGATATAAATGTCCATTGTGGATATCAATCCAAATTGGACAGGTAAATGATTGTGTAGTGTAATACTTAGTTGGTATATTATATGAGTGTTAAATACTCAATTTGATTGTAATAGAATGTCGTATCATGTATGATATTGAGACATACTAGGAATGTATAAAGATTGCGATTCTGGAATAGAAAGAAAAGTTGTGAAATTGTAAATAAATGAATATTTAGCAATTATAATATTGTTGTAATTCATGAACAATAAGGAAAATGTAGTACCTGTGATGAACCGAGTTCGAGGTTCGAGACTTGTGACGACCCCGAATCCGGGTCCCTCGAACCTCGAACTCGGTTCATCACAGGTACTACATTTTCCTTATTGTTCATGAATTACAACAATATTATAATTACTAAATATTCATTTATTTACAATTTCACAACTTCTCTTTCTATTCCAGAATCGCAATCTTTATACATTCCTAGTATGTCTCAATATCATACATGATACGACATTCTATTACAATCAAATTGAGTATTTAACACTCATATAATATACCAACTAAGTATTACACTACACAATCATTTACCTGTCCAATTTGGATTGATATCCACAATGGACATTTATATCTTTAGTGAACGTATAATGCTTTCCTGTTCCTTGATCTTTATCGAGAACTTCAACTAACTTGCACTATCTGAAAATATTGGTTTAGGCAAGAGTGAGCACGACGGCTCAGCAAGTTCAACAGTTACACATAACACATTACATGCTTCACATGTTATATATGCTCTGCATTTTATTCTTACATCATGCATTTCATTTTATGTCATACTGCTCATGCATCACATACAATAAACAACTAGCATCTAACAAATCATGTTTCATATCGGTACATATTTCACATGTAACCATATCTCATATTATTCATATATCACAAATATCATCAAAATATCTTCATATTAATAATATAACATCAAATTGTAGCATGTTAATACACATAGGAGCAAGTTCTGAAAAAACTTGCTCCTATGTGTATTAACATGCTACAATTTGATGTTATATTATTAATATGAAGATATTTTGATGATATTTGTGATATATGAATAATATGAGATATGGTTACATGTGAAATATGTACCGATATGAAACATGATTTGTTAGATGCTAGTTGTTTATTGTATGTGATGCATGAGCAGTATGACATAAAATGAAATGCATGATGTAAGAATAAAATGCAGAGCATATATAACATGTGAAGCATGTAATGTGTTATGTGTAACTGTTGAACTTGCTGAGCCGTCGTGCTCACTCTTGCCTAAACCAATATTTTCAGATAGTGCAAGTTAGTTGAAGTTCTCGATAAAGATCAAGGAACAGGAAAGCATTATACTTTCACTAAAGATATAAATGTCCATTGTGGATATCAATCCAAATTGGACAGGTAAATGATTGTGTAGTGTAATACTTAGTTGGTATATTATATGAGTGTTAAATACTCAATTTGATTGTAATAGAATGTCGTATCATGTATGATATTGAGACATACTAGGAATGTATAAAGATTGCGATTCTGGAATAGAAAGAGAAGTTGTGAAATTGTAAATAAATGAATATTTAGCAATTATAATATTGTTGTAATTCATGAACAATAAGGAAAATGTAGTACCTGTGATGAACCGAGTTCGAGGGACCCGGATTCGGGGTCGTCACAAGTTGGTATCAGAGCTGATAGGTTATAAACCTTAGGTAAGAGTACCTTAGGCTATAACCGTGTAGAAGATAAGTAAAATGGTAAATAAATAAACTCCGGAAGAGTTTAAGTAATAAAAATGAATTTGGAAAATTCATATATAGAAGATTATCCAAAGATGGATTTGAGAAGAATGAAAAAGGTCATGTTGTACCTAATTTGAAGAAATGATAGAAAATATCTTATGATAAGATTTTGAGAAGCATAAAGAAAATGCTAATAAGGTCATGAAATGATCTAGAGAGATGAACTCGTAATGAGGCAGATGTGCTAAAATATGAATGGATAAAATTCGTATTCAGTTAAGAAAAATTAGTGGTTTGTGGGTTTTTAATTGAGGACTCATATTAGTGGTTGAGTTGTACGATTCCTTGTATGGGCAGGGAATTTGTGCTTTGGTTTTAGAACCGCTTAGCTTCCTATATTAATATAGTGGTTGAGTTGAACGAACCTTTGTATGGGCGGGGGCTATGATATGTCAGCGAACCAATTTGGGAGATGCTGCTGCGAAACTTGTTACGATCAGTGTGTATCGTAGAATAAACGTATGCACTGATGGCAGGTGTTCCTTACAGTGTTGAAGAGTTGGGAAACTGATGTATTTGTTCTTGGTTTAACGACCGCTTAACTTTCTATATTGATTAGTGGCCGAGTTGACCAATTTCTTGTATGGGCAGGAGATTGTGTTTGGTTTGACGACCACTTAGCTTCCTATAGTGATAATCGATTGAAACCTGGTGTTGCGCTATTTGTTATATGAATGTTGAGAAGGTGATTCTTTTCTCATGTATAACGAATAGGTAGAGGATGTTAAGTTAAGTTCGTGTTCTGAGAACCGACACGCATGGAAAGTTTGTGACTCATAGTTATGTGGTGGAACCCCTCAGCGAATGGGCGACTTTGGCCTGACTAGGACAAGTTCCTCAAACCATATGATTGTGGTAAGTTCCTGAACCCAAATACGTGGTGAGTTTGATGAACAGTGAGTATGGATAGAGTTAAGTAGTCAGGTTAAGGCTATACTAGATATAGTTATTAAGCTGGAAAAGAATGTGGAGGAAAAATTTGAGGTGTTTTGAGGTTTTAGGATATTCCAAATCCTCTAGCTATGCTAGACTTTGAAATTCTTAAAATCGTGCTAAATTCGCACTGTTGTGCTTTTGAAAAGACAAATGTATTTTTAGAAATCATTAATGCACTTAGTGCAAAGATGATAAACGATGGAGTCATCAATGCAGAATAACCTAGTGTTGGATGTATTTTTAAGCCCACTATGGTATGATGTAATATGACAAAGTCAAAATGATTTTCAGTATTTTGAAACGTTTAAAGAAGAGTCTATGCTAATTGTTTCGGCTAGACAAATTGATTTGAAAATATCAAAATGTATTTATAAAATCATCACACGCCATTAAAGCCATGGTGCAGAGATGAAAAAGACGGAATCCTCAACGCACTGTTGCAACGGTGCGGTATCATGAAATCCTATAAATGAATTTTAGTTACTTTAACTAATCTGAAATGATTTTTGAGTCGTAATATACGAACAGTTCAATGATGTGAGTCTATGTCATTTATTTTGACTGGACACTTTTTGGTCAGAAATGACTCAAGTTTTATTTTCCAATCCAACTTATGCTGGAGCGGAATTTTGTAGTAAGTCTGAGGTGAACAACCCCATAATGGGGGATATGTCAGAGCCATGAATAAAGAACCCGCGAGGGGGCGCCCAACAGTGGTGGCATGCTGATATGGGTTGGTAAATCCAAAGAGTTCGACCCCGAGAGAAGTCGTTGTGCACAGCGCTAGAGTACGATAGGCTGATCACCTAGCGTACGAAACCATTGTGGTATGTTTTCAGTCTTTGTGATTGATAAACATTCTCGCAGTATGTTCACAGTCTTTATGACTCCTCAGAATAGTATGAAAGTTTTAATGAATATTTTGATTTTCAATTTATTCTTTTATAAGATATTGATTTTCAATTTATTCTTCTGCAAGATATTCCATTGTTCTGGAATTGTGAAAAGTATGAACTTCCTAGAAAAGGGTGGTCATAAAATTTGATGAGTAAAGAGATATTCTCAGAGATGAAAATTGGTAGAAATGAGTATGATAAAATTTCGGGGACGAAATTCTTATAAGAATGGGTGAATGTAATATCCCAGATATTTTCAAGATTTTAACTAATATCTTAATTGATTTTATTAAAGGTTAAGGTTTAAAACCTAGAATGTGAGAAGTAAGATGTGTAGAAAATAGGTGAACATTTTTTTTTAACATAATTTATTTGTTAGAAATTAAATGTGGGAATATTTTAATGATGCATGTAGAGAATTTATTAAGGAAATAAATTCAATTGAGAAGTGAAGGTAATTATATTAATACGTATATACCTAAAGTGTGCTTGTTAGCCAAATAAGAGGATGAGTAAGTTAATACTCAATTAAGCTAATAAATTAATTAGTTTAAATATGGTGTAAGAAGGAAACTTATGAAATATAATTAACTAGGTTAATTATATTAGTTAAGAGTTAAAGTTATAGAAAAATTAGAATGATTGTCTAGAATGACAATATTATGAAGTTAATTAATTAAGTAATTAACTTAATTATTAAGTTGTTGTATAGAGTCCATTAATGGATTTGAAACAAGCCCAATATGAGAATATTTGCTTGAAGGTGGGTAATTAAATAATAAGCCCAAATGTTATGTTGATTATAATCCAAGAGGTAATTAATATAAGTCCAATTAAATTATGTTGGCAAGTATTGTATATAATGTGGTGGTAGTCCAATTACATTAATTACCTAGCCCAAGTTATAAAGATGTATGAGTTGTGTTGGGTAGCCCAAATAATTAAATAAGGGAGCCCAATGCAAAATAAACTAGTAGCCCAAATATTGAGTCCAAATTTAAAAGTCAAATATTGGTCAATATGTTGGGAGAATAAATTCAAGTATTGTTAAGTGTAGAGAATTAACTAATGTAGGGTTAATTGAACAACCCTAGTTGGTAGATAAGAGAGAGCATTAACCAAACATTGGTTAAATGCTAGGTGGGTGAATTTGATGATGAGAATTAACTATGGATGAGTTAGTTGAGTAACCCTAGGTAGTAAATAAATTAAAGATTTAACTATGCATGGGTTAGTTGTAGGAAAAATATTATAGATACAATTATGTATGTATATAATTCACCAAGGTAGAATTGGTAGGTAACCATGGGTTACATGTTGTAGAGAATTAACCATACATTGGTTAATGGTTAGTAGAAATTGCAAGTAATATATAAAGGAAAAATGGTGGAGTGTTGACCAAACATGGGGTCCCACTTGGAGATTGAGTAAAGATGCATGTTGCTTGTATTCAATTTAAGTTGGTCAATTCAAGATATGATGTAATTTAAATAAGAGGTTATTGGTGAATATGTAGAGATATATATGTTGAAAGTATATGAATTGGTAGAGAGTTAACCAATGTTGGTTAAATGAATTAACCTTCTTTGGGTTAAGTTGTGTAGAAAGAATGTGTAGACATATAAAATATGTATACATATTTGGTGAGAGTTAACCAAGCATTGGTTAATTGTTGGAGGATGAGAAGCTTTAACTAAAGTTGAATTTGGTAGATCAACCCTAGGTCACTTGATGTGTTAGTAAGTTAACCACATTGTGGTTAATTGTTGGAAGATATGTGGATGATCAATTGAGACCATGGTTGATAGTTAAGTTAACCTAGGTTACAAAAGTAAGAGTTTTAACCACACATTAGTTAAGTGTTGGAGAATGATTGCTTTTTCTTTACTCAATTGGTTGCTTGGAAGTTATCTTGATGTAAGTCAATCACCTTGTCATTCACAAGGTCAATCACTCCAATAGTAATTACAATTAGCCCATAAATTTTCCAATATTAGTTGATTAGTAAGAGTTAATGATGATTAAGGGTGTGCTATAAATATAGTGCTCCACACATTGGCTATGTTTGTTAGTCATTTGTCTAGAATTTCTAGAGAGAAAAGAGAGCTCTTGGAGAGAAAAATAAGCAAACACTTGTGAGTTGAAGGAGATTGCTAGAGGAGGAGCTTGGTGGATGACACATAGCTTCATAGCATAAGTTGGAAGGAGAAGAAGAAGAGCATCCATATCCAAGAGGTTAAAAAGTGTTCTAAACTTTCCTTAAGTTCATTTTTGTAGTCTAGTTATGATTTGAACGGTTAAAATATATTTTTAACCGATCAAAAGTTATTTTGATGATCTAGAATTCTAAATCTATGATATATAGGTATATTCATGGTTTGATAGGTTTAAATCATGTATTGGTATGAGTGGTGCAAATAAATGAAAGAAATTTTCATATTGTGATTACCGGTAAAATCCTAAGTGGTTCGATCTTTAAACTTCTTGTCAAAACGTTTTCAAAAATATGATCGAACCATGAAATATTGTAAAACAAGAAGTTATAAAGACAACAACACTTAGTTGGTGTCATTTGGATGTGTAAAGTTTATTATATTCAAGTTTGAACCATTAAAACCAAGGATTTGTGATTTTAGTTTTCACTTTGTCCTTGTGAGCAGTTTTTGGTCTAGTTAAGCTCGGAATTTGGATTTGTGATCTAAAGAGAAGTTGTAGAGGGGGAAATTCTGATGAGAATGGACTCAAGAATCACCCCAAAATATTTTAAAATGAAGAAGTTATGGCTGTCGGAGCGTCGGAGGGTCGAGCAGTCAAAAAGTTGACTTCCGGACGGTTATGGCTGACGCAGCCGCGTCAGGACTGACGCAGCTGCGTCAGAACAATCTGCTAAGCAGATTTTTGGTGCTCCGGGTCGGGTCGGGTCGGGTCGGTCCGGGTCGAGTTTTCTTTGAAAAATTAAGTTGAAATAAGTGTAAAATGAATGTTTTTGGTTATTAAACCAATATATATGAAATCCATTAATCATTAATTGGTAACTAAATGTTTAAAATAAAGACTAAAGTTAACACAATTAAAAAGTTAACTATTGGTATTATTTGAAGATTATTAAAATATTATTAAATGAGCAATAATATTAGTATATGATTAAAAAGTTATTGAATGATGAATAACATTTGTAAATGATTAAAATATCATTACATGGTTAATAATATTAGTGAGTGATTAAAATATTATTAAATGGTTAATAATATTAATGAGTGATTAAAATATTATTAAATGATTAATAATATTAATGAATGATTAAAATATTATTAAATGGTTAATAATATTAATGAGTGATTAAAATATTATTAAATGATTAATAATATTAATGAATGATTAAAATATTATTAAATGGTTAATAATATTAATGAGTGATTAAAATATTATTAAATGGTTAATAATATTAATATGTGATTAAAATATTATTAAATAGTTAATAATATTAATGAGTGATTAAAATATTATTAAATGGTTAATAATATTAATGAGTGATTAAAATATTATTAAATGGTTAATAATATTAATATGTGATTAAAATATTATTAAATAGTTAATAATATTAATGAGTGATTAAAATATTATTAAATGGTTAATAATATTAATGAGTGATTAAAATATTAATAAATGGTTAATAATATTAATAAGTGATTAAAATATTATTATATGGTTAATAATATTAATGAGTGATTAAAATATTATTAAATGGTTAATAATATTAATAAGTGATTAAAATATTATTAAATGGTTAATAATATTAATAAGGAATTAAAATATTATTAAATAATTAATAATATTAATAAGTTGGTTAAGTTTACCGACATGTCCAACTAGGTTTGTTGGGCTAGGATTTTTTGTCCGGAACTTAAGGGTTCGTTTATCGGACAACTAAAGAGTTAATAATTTGAAGTTAAGATCTTAAGTGAAGACTAATTAAAAGTCCTGGTAGCTAATGATTATGTCAATTTGTTATATAAATTGTAGGTTGAGCAAATGACGCAAATAGACGTAAATGGTAGAAGCAACCAGGCAAGTTTTTTCAGAACTTGCTCCTATGTGTATTAACATGCTACAATTTGATGTTATATTATTAATATGAAGATATTTTGATGATATTTGTGATATATGAATAATATGAGATATGGTTACATGTGAAATATGTACCGATATGAAACATGATTTGTTAGATGCTAGTTGTTTATTGTATGTGATGCATGAGCAGTATGACATAAAATGAAATGCATGATGTAAGAATAAAATGCAGAGCATATATAACATGTGAAGCATGTAATGTGTTATGTGTAACTGTTGAACTTGCTGAGCCGTCGTGCTCACTCTTGCCTAAACCAATATTTTCAGATAGTGCAAGTTAGTTGAAGTTCTCGATAAAGATCAAGGAACAGGAAAGCATTATACTTTCACTAAAGATATAAATGTCCATTGTGGATATCAATCCAAATTGGACAGGTAAATGATTGTATAGTGTAATACTTAGTTGGTATATTATATGAGTGTTAAATACTCAATTTGATTGTAATAGAATGTCGTATCATGTATGATATTGAGACATACTAGGAATGTATAAAGATTGCGATTCTGGAATAGAAAGAGAAGTTGTGAAATTGTAAATAAATGAATATTTAGCAATTATAATATTGTTGTAATTCATGAACAATAAGGAAAATGTAGTACCTGTGATGAACCGAGTTCGAGGGACCCGGATTCGGGGTCGTCACAATTATTATTGTCGGTATTTTTATTATTATTATTATTATTATTATTATAACAATTATTATTATTATTATTATTACTATTATTAATTTTATTATTACTATTGTTATATTAATTATTATTATTATAATTATTATTAGTATTATTATTATTTTTGCTATTACTATTATTATTATTATTATAATTTTTATTATTATTATAATTATTACTATTATTGATATTATTATTATAATTAATATTATTATTGTTATTATTACTATTATTAAAGGAGTTATAGTCATGTTGAAAAGTGGAATTAACTAACTACTTCAACTTACATGCATACAGAGGTGGCATTTATTATTTGCAGATAGATCTGATTCTTTCTAATACTTGAGATATAATATTTCTGCTCTAAATTTCTTCTTCATATATGCTTTATTTTAAAATTAAATTAAAAATATAAATGGAAAAATTTAGAGGGTTAATGTACTGTGCATATATATAATAAACATATGCGTGATTTGACGCTTTAAGCCGTATACATAAAGCAGTTTGCATACATCCATCATCAAGAGTTGTATCAAGGGAGAGAGCTGAGCTGGTAAAATGGAGACACTAATCTTCAGCCGCGCTTGCTTTGTCAGAATGGATATATATTGGGCTTTGGGACTTGAGCCTAAATATATATTATATGTTTAATTTATTTATAATTCATATTTCTGAGAATGAGTTTTGGGGGAAAATTTAATATGAAAGAATTAATCTGAACTATTAAATTTAGATAAATTAATTAATTTAAAATTTTAAAAATGATCCTGAACTAATTTATATGTGCTAAGAGTGATAAAGCAAAAATGCAGCCCAGTTTCGGTAAAAGCAAGCCTCGGTTTTGGTGTCCTGAAATGAAAGTCCCAAAATTGGAGTCATTGCCAAATTGCATAGATATGATATTTTATAAATATATATAGAGAATAAAAATTTAATAATTAATATTAAGTATATTTTAAATTTAGAATTATTTAACCATGAATGATGATGACTGGGTCTGGGTATATAGTAAATATAAATATATATTCCCCTAGCTACCATCCCCTCCTCCTAGCTAGTTATCTAGCTTTAATGACTACATTCATAGATGGAATGGATTGCTTTGCGTGCAGGCAGGCAAGACAGATCCAGTGAGCCCTCATTACATATATTGGGAGTGCGGCTACTTTTCATAGTATTTTCACCAAAACCGAGAAAAGGTAGAGAAGTTTTGGGGGGAAATTTAATAGTGGAGAATTAATCTGGGCCATTGAATTTGGATAAATTAATCTGAGACGTTCTTGTGCTTTCTCAAATTTAAGATTCAAAAATGGTCCTGTTTTATTATATAGATATATTTATTTATATATATTTAATTCCTTTCTTTATAATTTCCAAATATTCCTTATAATTATTAATTAACCCATAATCAATAATTTTGACTTCATTAACTACCTCATTAACTTTTAATTTAATTTAGGATTAATTTTTTAATATTAATCCTCTTTTCATTAACATACATTATTAAATTAATAATCCTAATAAAAATATACATCCATAATTAATTTACATAATTCACATTAATTGCTTAATTTAAATAACTAAAATACACACATTTTATTTATTTAAACTTTTTACATGTCATAATATCCTGGATATTACATTAAAAATAAACCAAAAATGGGTGATTAAATTCCATTTTTGCTGAGAATTGTATGGGGGCTACTTGGGTTGGCTTGTTTTGCAAAGGTTCTTCTTTTGCACACAATGTCATAGTAGGTAAACAACTCTAGTAAATCACTTAGTCATTCAACTTGTCCATCCATGCAATAGTAATCCTAATTAAGCTTTAATTTGACTATGTTGGTGGATTAGGAGAGTTAATGATGTATTAGTAAAGTACTATAAATAGAGTATTCAACACACTTGGTGATGTTTGTTAGTTCATTTGTTAGAATTCTAGAGATAAGAAAGTGAGAGCATTTGAGAGAAAAAGATAGAAACACTTGTGAGTTGTGAGAAATTGTTAGAGATTTATCAAGGTGGAGTCTCTAACAAAGTTCATAGCCAAGAGAAAGAGAGCATTCAACTCCAAGAGGTTCAAAAGTGCTCTCAACTCTTCTTAGCTCATATTTATTGTCTATATATGTTTTCTATGGTCAAAAATATATTTTTAACCGATCAAAAGTTTTTTTGATGGTCTAGAAGTCTTAAACTATGTTATATATGTATATTCATAATTTGATGTGTGTATATCATGTTTTGGTATGTGTGGAATGCATAAAAACAGTAGAAATGTCCATATTGAGCTTTACGGGTAAAATCCTAGTCAAGCATGTGATGTTTTATGTTGTAGTTTGAAATGTAGAAGTTGAAAAATGGATTTTTATGGCTAGAAAGTTACATATACATGAGTTTTAAATAAAACCCAACTTGAAGATTTCAAAAATAATGAAAAACAAAGGAGTTATGACTTTTACTGCAAAGTAGGTCATTTTTAAACCCTATGTGGTTTGATCATTAAATTTTGTGTAAAACATTTTCAAAAATGTGATTAAACCATGAAATATTATAGAACAAGAAGTTATAAAGACAACAACACTAAGTTGGTGTCATTTGAATGTGTAGAGTTTATTTAATTCATGTTTGAACCATTAAAACCAAGGAAATTGTGAAGTTAGTTTTCACCTTATCCTTGTGAGCAGTTTTGAGTCTAGTTACATTTGGAATTTGAATTTGTGATCTAAATAGAAATTGTATAGGGGGAAATTATGATGAGAATGGACTCAAAAATCACCCCAAAATGTTTTAAAATGAAGACATTATGGCTGTTGGAGTGACTTGAGGTCGGACAACCCATTTTAGGGTTTGTGTTCTGTTTTGGACGCCCCGACGCCCAAAATAGCCTATATTGAGTGTCGGGGCATTCAAAACAGAATGTCCAAGTTGTCCGGATCAGGTTGGGTCGGTCCGAGTCGGGTTGGGTAGGTCCGGGTCGAGTTTTCTTTGATAAATTAAGTTAAAATAAGTGTAAAATGAATGTGTTTGGTTATTAAACCAATATATGAAGTTTATTAGTAACTAATTGGTAGCTAAATACTTAAAATAAAGACTAACAGTAACACAATTAAAGAGTTAACTATTGGTATTGTTTGTGATAGAATATTATTAAGTGGTTAATAATATTAATATGTGATTAAAAGATTATTAAATGATTATAACATTTGTAAATTATTAAATATTACTACATTGGTAACAATATTATTTAGTTAATGAAATATTATTAAATATGTAATAATATTTGATAATGAATAAAATATTATTAAATGATTAATAATATTAATAAAGTAATAAAATATTATTAAATAATTAATAATATTAGATAATGCTTAAAATATTATTAAATAATTAATAATATTAATAAGGGAATAAAATATTATTAAATGATTAATAATATTAGATAATGATTAAAATATTATTAAATAATTAATAATATTAATAAAGGAATAAAATATTATTAAATGATTAATAATATTAGATAATGAATAGAATATTATTAAATGATTAAAAATAGTAGAAGGTTAATAAAATATTCTTAAATTATCAATAATATTATATAAGAGTTTGAACTATATTAAATAACTAACATGTGTTTTATGTGATTGAAATATTATCAAGTGATGATAATATTTTCTAAGTGTTTATAGACCTTTAACTACATGATTATTTATATAAGTGTTAGAGGTGTAAGAGTACAGAGGTTATCATATGAATGTATATATGATACTAATTTAAAGATGAACTTGATTAATTGTTAGGTCTACTCAAAGAGAAATAAATTGAATTGGTTAGCAGTAGACTACGCACGAGACAAGTTCTTCTTAACCCTAACTTGTATTTATTGTTGCAAGTATTCTTCAACCTTATTTACATTGAGCAATTCAATTATTGTTGAGCAAACATCTACACTCGTAGTTATTTGCCAGACCTTTGAGTGAATTAATTATCAAAAATTACTTCACATCATTATTGTATTGTATTCGCACATAGTGCTTTGCAAATGTTATAGTTCAGAAATTTAAGAACTGTTTAAGAATGTCTAAGCTAATTGTTTCAGCTGGACAATGCATGTTGAAATTCATCTCATTTAATATTATAAAAGCTTATCCAAACCATTGGGTGGTGCGGATTCTGATAGTAAGACTGAGAATGAACAACCCTAGTTAAAGGGGATTTTTATTTGTCGGGAAACTGAATTTGCGCAAGAAATCTAAATGTTATGCATATACATAGGATACAAGAGGCTGATCCCCTCAAGTGTCCCATTTTTCGAGGTGTTAGATATATGTATGTATGTTCTAATTTAGTAGCAGTTCATGGTCATTAAAGACCACTCAGTAGTAAAGAGTCAATCTCTTCTTATATTGAAACATTGATTCTTGATTTCTTTCACCACTGTTATTCATTGTTGAAAGCCCTGATGTTATTTCCCTTTTCATTATGATATATCGTATGTTGTTGCTTATAGACTTGCTGAGCCATTTAGTTGCTCATTCTTGTTATATCATGACTTAATTTCAGCTAAGCCCGAATGCTCTAAATAAGACAAAGGCAAGGGGAAAGCAAACGCGTAGTTTAGATAATGCATGCTAGATTAAATTACTGTTATGTAATTTCTTTTGTAAATCTTTTGTATTTCTCTTACGATATGTAATGTTACGATTAAGGTTAATCGACTTTGGGAAGTGTAGCCTTTTTATAAAGAATCTTTTGTATTATTCCACGAAGTTTGAATGCAATATATGTATTTAATTGTTAGTAGGTATTGTACAGTGAGAACCAAACCCGAGGTTAAAGAACTCGGATTTGGAGTCGTCATAGCTACAAATAATCTAAGTACTTAGTTTATAGATATAAAATATATATCTATAATTATAGCTTTCATGAACCTATATTGGATACTTGCACAAGAAATGGACTTAAGGACTTAAGTTGGTGAAAAGAGTGATGGTCCATGTACTAAAAAAACAATACAATACAAGCAATCCAATTAAATAAATGAAAAATAAAAATAAAAAATATCAATTCACCCTCTCTCTCTCTCCTAGTACACGACTGATGAGCTTCTTTTTGTCCCAAAAAAAGTGTCACATGCTCCTTCTTTAATAAATAAATAAGTTACACAATTAATTCTAAGTGGGCTTATACTTTGGACTTTATTTAATATCCAATGGACTCCTATTAAATGATTTGGACTATTATTTAGTCAAGTCCATTTAATTTATCATTGGACTAATTAATACAACCCAAAAGATTGGTTATTAATTTTGTTACACATTAATTATCCAATCCATAATTAAATAATAATTGAATTGATTAATTAATTAATTAAATACTCTAGCACATTAATGTTAAATTACCAAATGGACTAATAAGTATTATTATTAATATTTCACATTGTTCACATTAATTAATAATCATATTAATTAATTTACCAAATTTTATTAACTCGTTATATTCAATTTAATTGAATATTTAATTAATAGGAAACTTATCAATTATGCTGATATTAAAACTTTAGGGTTTGTTCACTAATTTAATTAACATACTAGTGACCCTCTTTAATTAACTCTAGCAATTAATCACATAATTATTTAGTCACATAATTAATTAATCATACAAAAAGATTTAAATAACCTCGTAAAACTAACTCGTTAGAAATTAAATTAATAATTTAATTAATAATGACGTGAAAATTCTAGAACATTACATTCTTCCCCCCCCCCCCCCCCCCCCTTATAAAAATTCCATCATCGAAATTGATAGCATGAGACTACTAAGGCTTGAAAACCGTGTGTGGGTACCGCTAGTGCCTGAATTACGAGAGGAGATTTTGCAAGAGACTCACAGTACGAGATACTCGATACATCTGGGTAGTACGAAGATGTATCAAGATCTACATCAACATTTTTGGTGGCCGAATATGAAAAGGGAGGTTGCAGAATGTGTCAGCCGATGCCTAACTTGTCAAAGGGTAAAGGCCGAACATCAGAGACCAAGTGGATTATTACAACTGTTAGAAATTCCTGAGTGGAAATGGGAGCATATCACAATGGATTTTGTGGTAGGACTACCAGCAACACAGAAGGGATACGACGCAATATGGGTGATTGTGGACCGACTAACAAAGTCAGCGCACTTTTTGCTGATCAAGATTAAGTTCAGTTTGGATCAGTTGACTAAACTGTACATCAAGGAAATAGTTTCAAGACATGGAGTGCCGGTATCGATTGTGTCAGACAGAGATCCGCGCTTCACGTCAAAATTTTGGGGGAGTCTTCAGGAAAGATTGGGGACACAGCTGAGAATGAGTACCGCGTGTCATCCGCAGACTGATGGGCAAAGTGAGAGAACAATTCAAACATTGAAAGACATGCTCAGAGCCTGTGTAATGGATTTTAAGGGAAGTTAGGAAGACCATCTACCATTAGTTGAGTTTGCTTACAACAACAGTTATCATGCAAGCATAGGCATGCCGCCTTACGAAGCCTTGTATGTGAGAAAATGTAGAACGCCTCTATGTTGGGATGAGGTAGGAGAACGTCGACTGTTGGGGCCGAAATTGGTTCAACAGACTGTAGAAATTATCAAAGTAATAAGAGCTCGGCTAGTAGCAGCTCAAGACCGTCAGAAGAAATACGTAGATCTGCATCGACAGAAGCGAGATTTCGTAGTGGGAAGTTTTGTGTTCATGAAGGCATCTCCCTAGAAAGGGAAGATCAGATTTGAAAAGAAGGGGAAACTGAGTCCGAGGTTCATAAGACTGTTCAAGATATTGAAGAAAGTGGGTGAAGTGGTGTACGAGGTAGCTCTACCTCCTAAACTGGAACATATTCACAATGTGTTTCATGTGTCAGTGTTGCGACCATACAAACCAGACTACAAGAATGTCATATCCTATGAGCCAATACAAGTTGAAAAAGACTTATCATATGAAGAAGTTCCTGTCCAGATATTAGACAGGAAAGAGCAGAAATTGCGAAATAAGGTTATACATTCTGTCAAAGTCCTTTGGAGGAACCACAACGCTGAGGAAGCTACGTGGGAACTTGAAGAAAAGATGAGGACTAACTATCCGTATCTTTTTGAGTATTTTTAATTTGTAATTCCGGGGACGGAATTCTTATAAAGGGGGAAAATATATTGACCACGAATTCCATTAGCCATTGTAATTATGATTATTAAATAATTAGCAATGAATTAAAAAATTTTGTACTAATTAATTGTGCATTAGATAATTAAATAGATATACTTGTGTTTGTATATTATTTAAAGCAATGAAGCAAAAGGTTATAATTAACTAAAGCAAATCTAATTGGATTATATTTTAAATCCAAATGAGTTGTTAAACTAGGTCAATTAAATTTACCTAGTAGCCCAAGTAATAAAATTAAATCTTAGTCCATGTAATTAATTAATCTAGCCAAATGCTTATTTTAATTAAAGATAGCAAAGTTTATTAAATGTTAGCCCAATGTGTTAATTAATTTGAGCCCAAAATAGTAAATTGAATGAGCCCAACTTATTATACTCTAGAGTCCAAGGTGGAGCCCAAAAGGAAGTGAAAATTGGCCAACATTGATATATATATATATATATATATATATATATATATATATATATATATATATATATAATTAAAGTATTAAAAATAAACCATAAAAGGGTGATTAAATCCCATTTTTGCTGAGAATTGTAGGGGGGCCACTTGGGTTGGCTTATTTTGCAAAGTTGCTTCTTTTGTACACAAGGTCATAGTAGGTAAACAACTCTAGTCAATCACTTAGTCATTCAACTTATCCATCCATGCAATAGTAATCCCAATTAAGCTTTAATTTGATTATGTTGGTGAATTAGGAGAGTTAATGATGTATTAGTAAAGTACTATAAATAGAGCACTCCACACACTTGGTGATGTTTGTTAGTTCATTTGTTAGAATTCTAGAGAGAAGAAAGTGAGAGTATTTGAGAGAAAAAGAGAGAAACACTTGTGAGAAATTGCTAGAGATTTATCAAGGTGGAGTCTCTAACAAAGTTCATAGCCAAGAGAAAGAGAGCATTCAACTCCAAGAGGTTCAAAAGTGCTCTCAACTCTTCTTAGCTCATATTTATTGTTTATATATGTTTTCTATGGTCAAAAATATATTTTAAACCAATCTAAAGTTTTTTTGATGGTCTAAAAATCTTAAACTATGTTATATATGTATATTCATCATTTGATGTGTGTATATCATGTTTTGGTATGTGTGGAATGCATAAAAATAGTAGAAATGTCCATATTAAGCTTTATGGATAAAATCCTAGTCAAGGATGTGATATTTTATGTTGTAGTTTGAAATGTACAAGTTAAAAAATGGATTTTTATGGCTAAAATGTTACATACATGAGTTTTAAATAAAACCCAACTTGAAGTTTTCAAAAATAATGAAAAACAAAGGAGTTATGACTTTTACCGCAAAGTAGGTCATTTTTAAATCCTAAGTGGTTCGATCTTTAAGTTTCATGTAAAACGTTTTCAAATATGTGATTGAACCATGAAATATTATAGAACAAGAAGTTAGGAAGACAACAACACAAAGTTGGTGTCATTTGAATGTGTAGAGTTTATTTAATTCGTGTTTGAACCATTAAAACCAAGAAAATTGTGAAGTTAGTTTTCACCTTATCCTTGTGAGCAGTTTTGAGTCTAGTTACGTTCGGAATTTGGATTTGTGATATAAATAGAAATTGTATAGGGGGAAATTATTATGAGAATGGACTCAAGCATCACCCCAAAATGTTTTAAAATGAAGACATTATAGCTGTCGGAGTGACTGGAGGTCGGACAACCCATTTTAGGGTTTGTGTTCTGTTTTGGATGCCCCTGCGCCCAGAATAGTCTATGTTGAGCGTCGGGGCATTCAAAATAGAATATACAAGTTGTCCGGGTTGGGTCGGTCCGGATCGAGTTTTCTTTGATAAATTAAGTTAAAATAAGTGTAAAATAAATGTGTTTTGATATTAAACCGATATATGAAGTTTATTAGTAACTAATTGGTAGTTAAATACTTAAAATAAAGGCTAACATTAACACAATTAAAGAGTTAACTATTGGTATTGTTTGTGATAGAATATTATTAAGTGGTTAATAATATTAATATGTGATTAAATGATTATTAAATGATTATAACATTTATAAATGATTAAATATTACTACATTAGTAACAATATTATTAATTCAATGAAATATTATTAATAAGTAATAATATTTGATAATGAATAAAATATTATTAAATGATTAATAATATTAGATAATGATTAAAATATTATTCAATAATTAATAATATTAATAAGGGAATAAAATATTATTAAATGGTTAATAATATTAGATAATGAATAAAATATTATTAAATGATTAATAATATTAATAAAGTAATAAAATATTATTAAATGATTAATAATATTAGATAATGATTAAAATATTATTAAATAATTAATAATATTAATAAGGGAATAAAATATTATTAAATGATTAATAATATTATATAATTAATAGAATATTATTAAATGATTAATAATATTAGAAGGTTAATAAAATATTATTAAATTATCAATAATATTGTATAAGAGTTTGAACTATATTAAATAACTAATATAGGTTTTATGTGATTGAAATATTATCAAGTGATGATAATATTTTCTAAGTGTCTATATACCTTTAACTACATGATTATTTGGTTAAGTGTTAGAGGTGTAAGAAGTATAGAGGTTATCATATGAATGTATATATTATACTAATTTTAAGATCAACTTGATTAATTGTTAGGTCTACTCAAAGAGAATTAAATTGAATTGAGTTGCAGTAGACTACACACAAGACAAGTTCTTCTTAACCCTAACTTGTATTTATTGTTGCAAGTATTCTTCAACCTTATTTACATTGAGTAATTCAATTATTGTTTAGCAAATATCTACACTCTTAGTTATTTGACAGACCTTTGAGTGAATTAATTATCAAAAATTACTTCACATCATTATTGTATTGTATTTGCACATAGTGCCTTTGCAAATGTTATAGTTCAGAAATTTAAGAACTGTTTAAGAATGTTTAAGCTAATTGTTTCAGCTGGACAATGCATGTTGAAATTCATCTCATTGAATATTATAAAAGCTTATCCAAACCATTGGGTTGTGAGGATTCTGATAGTAAGACTGAGAATGAAAAACCCTAGTTAGAGGGGATTTTTATTTGTCGGGAAACCGAATTTACGCAAGAAATCTAAATGTTATGCATATACATAGGATACAAGAGGTTGATCCCCTCAAGTGTCCCGTTTTTCGAGGTGTCAGATATATGTATGTCTGTTCTACCTTAGTAGCAGTTCATGGTCATTAAAGACCACTCAGTAGTAAATAATCAATCTCTTCTTTCATTGAAACATTAAAGACCACTCATTGAAACATTGATTCTTGATTTCTTTCACCACTGTTATTCATTGTTGAAAGCCCTGATGTTATTTCCCTTTTCATTATGATATATCGTATGTTGTTGCTTATAGACTTGCTGAGCCATTTAGTTGCTCATTCTTGTTATATCATGACTTAATTTCAGCTAAGCCCGAATGCTCTAAACAAGACAAAGGCAAGGGAAAAGCAAATGCGTAGTTTAGATAATGCATGTTAGATTAAATTACTGTTATGTAATTTCTTTTGTAAATCTTTTGTATTTCTCTTACGATATGTAATGTTACGATTAAGGTTAATCGACTTTGGGAAGTGTAGCCTTTTTATAAAGAATCTTTTGTATTATTCCGCGAAGTTTGAATGCAATATATGTATTTAATTGTTAGTAGGTATTGTACAGTGAGAACCAAACCCGAGGTTAAAGAACTCAAATTTGGGGTCGTCACAGCTACAAATAATCTAAGTACTTAGTTTATAGATATAAAATATATATCTATAATTATAGCTTTCATGAACCTATATTGGATACTTGCACAAGAAATGGACTTAAGGACTTAAGTTGGTGAAAAGAGTAATGGTCCATGTACTAAAAAAACCAATACAAGCAATCCAATTAAATAAATGAAAAATAAAAATAAAAAATATCAATTCACCCTCTCTCTCTCTCCTAGTGCACGACTGATGAGCTTCTTTTTGTCCCAAAAAAGTGTCGCATGCTCCTTCTTTAATAAATAAATAAGTTACACAATTAATTCCAAGTGGGCTTATACTTTGGATTTTATTTAATTTAGTCAAGTCCATTTAATTTATCATTGGACTAATTAATATAACCCAAAAGATTGGTTATTAATTTTGTTACACATTAATTATCCAATCCATAATTAAATAATAATTGAATTGATTAATTAATTAAATACTCTAGAACATTAATGTTAAATTACCAAATGGACTAATAAATATTATTATTAATATTTCACATTGTTCACATTAATTAATAATCAGATTAATTAATTTACCAAATTTTATTAACTCGTTATATTCAATTTAATTGAATATTTAATTAATAGGAAACTTATCAATTATTTTGATATTAAAACTTTAGGGTTTATTCACTAATTTAATTAACATACTAGTGACCCTCTTTAATTAACTCTAGCAATTAATCACATAATTATTTAGTCACGTAATTAATTAATCATACAAAAAGATTTAAATAACTCGTAAAACTAACTCGTTAGAAATTAAATTAATAATTTAATTAATAATAACGTAAAAATTCTAGGACATTACATTCTCCCCCCCCCCCCCCCTTATAAAAATTCTATCATCGAAATTGATAGCATGGGAGTGCTAAGGTTTGAAAAGTGTGTGGGTACCGCTAGTGCCTGAATTACGAGAGGAGATTTTGAAAGAGGCTCACAGTACGAGATACTCGATACATCCGGGTAGTACGAAGATGTATCAAGATCTACATCAGCATTTTTGGTGACCGAATATGAAAAGAGAGGTTGCAGAATGTGTCAGCCGATGCCTAACTTGTCAAAGGGTAAAGGCCGAACATTTCCTTCCAAGGCTAGGGCTATGAACCTAGGGCTCAACTTGCCCTTCTTGCCTAAACGGATCTTTCCCTTCCAGGGAGATACCTTCAGGAATACGAAATTGCCCACGTCGAAGTCCCACTTTTGGCGATACAAATTCGCGTACTTCTTTTGCCGATCTTGAGCTGCTACCAGTCGATTTATGATAAGCTGTACTGTGTCTGCAGTCTGCTGTACCATTTCAGGTCCAAACAGTCTTCGCTCACCAACCTCGTCCCTACACAATGGTGTTTGACACTTTCTTCCATAAAACACTTCGTACGGTGGCATGCCGATACTAGCGTGATAGCTGTTGTTGTAAGCGAACTCCACCAGTGGCAAATGGTCGTCCTAGTTTCCCTTTAAGTCCATCACAACCGCTCGGAGCATATCCTCTAGAATCTGAATCGTTCGCTCGCTCAGGCCGTCAGTTTGAGGATGGTACGCTGTGCTTAACCTCAAATGTGTTCCCGTCCTTGCTTGCAAACTTCTCCAGAAATTTGAGGTGAAGCACGGATCTCTGTCAAACACAATCGATACTGGCACTCCATGTCGTGACACTATCTCCTTTACATAGAGCTTCACTAACTGCTCCATATTGTACTGTATTATGATAGGTAGAAAATGGGCTGACTTGGTCAGACGATCCACTATTACCCAAATGGCGTCTAAATCTTTATGTGTCGGTAGCAAACCCACCACAAAGTCTATCGTGATGTGCTCCCACTTCCATTCCAAAATCTCTAGTGGTTGAAGTAGTTCGCTCCGCCGCTGATGCTCTGCTTTAACCCGCTAGCATGTCAAACATCGACTGACGTATTCTGCCACTTCCCTCTTCATATTCGGCCACCAAAAGTATTATCGTAGATCCTGTACATCTTCGTGCTTCTAGGATGAACTGAGTACCTCGTACTGTGAGCTTCCTGAAGAATCTCTTCCAGCAGCTCCGGATCCAACAGTACCAAGACTCTCCCTTCGAACGTTAGCAACCCTGTGCTATCAATCTTGTACTTAGGCTCCTCGCCTTCAACAATTCGCTTCTTAATACAATCTTCATCCTTTTTCTGAGCCTCTTTGATTTTGTCTAATAAGGTCGGGCTTGCTATTACTGTAAATAACTTCTCGTTCGTCTTCATCGGATATTTGATCTCCAACTCCATACGTTCGAAATCTCTCACCAATTCTTCCTGATTTGTTAGCTACAGCAACTTCTCCCTACCTTTTCTGGTCAAAGCATTTGCTACTACATTGGCCTTGCCCGGATGGTATAGAATTTCATAGTCGTAGTCTTTGATCAATTCTAACCATCGACGTTGCCTCATATTCAACTCCTTCTGAGTGAAGATATATTTCAGACTTTTATGATCTGTATATATCTCACACTTCTCGCCATACAAGTAGTGCCTCCAGATCTTCAGGGCGAAAACTACTGCTGTTAACTCCAGGTCATGAGTCGGGTAACCCTTCTCATAGTCCTTTAGCTGACGTGACACGTATGCAATGACCTTGTCGTGCTGCATTAGCACACACCAAGACCCTTGTGTGATGCATCACTATACACTATGAAACCTCCCGTGTCATCTGGTAAAGCCAACACTAGTGCCTGACTCAATCACTTCTTCAGCTCCATAAAACTTTCCTCGCATTTTTGCAACCAAACAAACTTCACAGTCTTTCGGGTAAGATTGGCCAACGGTGATGCTATCTTCGAAAAATCCTGAATGAATCTCCAATAATACCTTGCTAACCCTAAGAAACTCCTGATCTCAGTCGGCGTCTTCGGCTGTTCCCAATTAATAACTATCTCCACCTTTGCTGGATCCACCGAAACACCGTCCTTGTCGATAACATGACCTAGAAACTGCACCCTCTACAACCAAAATTCACACTTCAAAAACTTGGCGAACAACTTCTCCCGTCTCAAAGCCTCCAATGCGATCAGTAAATGTTCTGCATGTTCTTCCTCCGTCTTCGAATACACCAATATGTCATTAATTAATACGACCACGAACTTGTCCAAATACTGCTTGAACACTCTGTTCATCATATCCATGAATGCCACTGGTGCATTCTTCAGTCCAAATGACATTACCAGAAACTCAAAATGTCCATAACGAGTTCTAAATGTCGTCTTAGGGATATCCTCCTCCCTCACCTTCAGTTGATGATAACCCGTCCTCAAATCTATCTTCAAAAAATATTTCGCTCCCTTAAGTTGAACAAACAGATCATCAATTATGGGCAGCGAATACCTGTTCTTAATGGCGACCTTGTTCAACTCTCGGTAATCAATACAAAGCCTCATCGAACCATCCTTCTTCTTTACAAACAGAACCGACGCTCCCCATGGTGACACGCTTGGTCTGATGTAACCTTTATCTAGCAGTTCCTGCAACTGAACCATCAATTCTTTCATTTTCACTAGTGCCATACGGTACGGTTACTTCAATATCGGTGTGGTCCCCGGTACCAAATCAATAACAAACTCCAGTTCTCTGTCCGGCGGTAACCCTAGAATCTCATCTGGGAAAACATCAGCGAATTCTCGTACAACAGGTGTCTGACTCAGTTCGCCCTCGACTCGTCGAGTATCGACCACATGAGCCAGATAACCTATGCACCCTTTCCTAAGCAACTTTCGTGCTTACATCATCGTCAGACAACTTGATTGTTTTGGCGATTTACTACCGTAAAATATAACTTTTAACTTATTCGAAGTCTTTAGGTGTACACACTTCTTCTTACAGTTAATAACCACCCCGTGACTCGATAGCCAATCCATCCCTAGGATTACGTCGAACTCCCCTAGACGAATCGGTATCAAAGCTATGTTAAGTCTAAACCCTCACAATTCAGCACAATAGTTCCTATGAATGTAGTCTACAAGAATGATTTCTTTGTTTGCTACTTCTACGTTCATAGGGTGTTCTAGCTTTTCTTGAAGTAAATCTAATCTCTTCGCAAAATCTTCAGAAATAAATGAGCAGGTAACACCCAAATCAAACAATACATAGACATTAATATGATTGATTGGGATGATACCTGAGACCACGTCCTTGGAGTCGACTGCATCCTGCACAGTCATGTTGAAGGTGCGCGCTGTGGGTCAGTTAGTCTGGCTAGCTGACCCTCTAATGTTCAGCCTACTACTGTTGTTGTTGTGCCTCTATTGCTACTCCCAGCTTCTCCCTTCCTCTTTAGGCAGTCATTGGCATGATGATCGGTTGCTCCAAAGGAAAAACATACTCGTTTCATCTTTTTCGGGCATTGTGGGGCCATGTGCCCTAGCTGTTCGCAACTATAACAAACATTCTTGCCCTTCATACATTCGCCCGTGTGGTTCTTACCACAATTACTGCATCTGCCCACTTTCTTAGCCTCTTATCCGGATTTGTTGCCTCCGAAGGATTGACTCTCATTCCACTTTCTTTTATTGGGGTTGCTGCCTCCGTTGCCCCCCGCTTTCTGGCCCTCCTGGCCTTTCTTCTGGTCCTGGTTAAATTTAGCCAGGGCCTCACTGCCACCCTCCGCGATGATTGCCCTTTCCAACAATTTTGCAAAACTCTTAATCTTCAATATCGCCACAGAACGGTACACCCACGACCTTAGTCCCAACTCAAACCTCTGAGCCTTCCTAGCCTCAGTATCGACTTGATGAGTTGCGAACCTTGCTAACTCATTAAACTTGGCCGCATACTTGGCCGCATACATGCTTCCCTATTTTAACTCGATGAGTTTCACCTCCATTTCTTACTGCATGCTTTCTGGAAAGTAGTTTTCCAGAAACATTTCTTTAAAGTGTTCCCAGGTAATGAAACCTTCTCCCGCACGGCCCTTGTTAGCCTTCCACCAATAGTTCGCCTCCCCCTTTATCATGAAGGTGGCGAAACTAGTCTTCTGTTCTTTGGCCACCCAAGCGACCTCAAACACCTTCTCCGTTTTCTTGATCCAAGACTGTGCCTCAATCGGGTTTAGAGTTCCCTTGAACTCCGGTGGTCCAACCAGTTTGAAATCCTTGAAATTTGCCAAGTGCAGCGCTGGCTGTGGTGCTAGTTGTACTACCACTGGTGGGGGTCTAGCTTGCATGACTTTTGCCAGCATCTCCGTAAACATCCTCATAGGATTGGGTTGACCCCCAACCTCACTCTCTAACTCTGCGATAAGTTAATTGTGTGGTCTACCTCTTAGCATAATCTACTAAAGAGCAAATCTTAGACTTACGCTTATAGTTCTATGCATTATTTTAGCCAAATTAATATTTAAATTCAAAACTAAATATCAAGCACATTTGATTTAAACAAAGATCTAACTACATTTATATTCATATACCAATGTTTTCGTACAGACTCAACAATTGGCATACTTTTATAAACGCTCAAGGCACAAGTTGCCTAACAACGACTATCCTCTAATGAACAAAAAGTGAGGATTCACTACCATCTACCCCTCTAACAGAACAAAAGTTGGGGTTTAACTGAAATCCTATGCATACATCAAAACATAAGGGCTTACAACAACTGAACCGTCCCTAATAGAAATAAAAGGTGGGACTCACTACTAATAGATACAAATAAGATAACAACCACAAATCACTGCTTGCAGCGGCGAACAACCCTACATAGAACCTGCTGGGCCAACTCCTCCACTGTACGGCGACGAATCCAGCGTCGGTTGTTACCCGCCTCCCTAGGGTGCCTCATAACCCGATGCCTCAGTCGATCAAACGAAGTACCAAGGGCATACTCCAAGGTGTCGATCCTAGCGGATCCAACTCTCCTAGTAGACCTGAGTCATACCTCCTGCATCTGCATCCTGTCAACTCTATTCCTATCAAGCACAGCCCTGATGGTATGGAGAACTGTCTGACTCGCCATCTCCCTAGCATCTAGCTGACTATTCTGGATCATAAGATGCTACACAGTAGGACCCATCTGTGGTGCAACCTACTCCAGCTGCTAAACCTTAGCCTGCAGATTAGCCACATCCATCTCTCTCTGGTATGCCTCATCCCTATACACATTTTCCACCTGCTGATGGACAACGTTCTGCTCCTCCAGATGAGCAATAAAGGCCTTTCGCTCCTCTACAATCTACTCTAGATCCTCAATACGACTGGCGTACTCCATGAGTAAATCAGTCTGAAAATGATGGTAGACAGGAGATCCCTCCGTGGGTACCTCCTCAGCAACTACCTCAACCTCCATCTCTGGCTGGTCCTCCCCAAACTTCTCGCCCCAAGCGGAGTCATCCTCAGACTCAGCCTCCTGGTCCTAACTGTCAAACCTCATAACACCGTCTCTGACAAGCTCTGCGGTATCCCTACTATCGTCCTCCTCCGGGTCGGACTCTTCTACTAGTGATATAGGTGCAACGGGTGCATATCCTACCAATTACTGCATATCCACTGGTATGTTAATGAATACCACGTCCTCTCGAGCTCCGCTCGTCTCGCCTATAGCCATCCTTTAACACAATAGAAAAACTAACATCAGTATAACAATAAAATATATTCATTAAAGAAATGAAATTATATTTTATTGGGTACGACTCAACTCGATGAATTCCCCAATTCATCAAAACCACATATGATAAATCTCCCCGATTTATCTCCTAACACTCAATACAAGTTTACTACTAAGGTTATAACTTAGGTTTTGCAATCCTAACATTTCTAACCTACAGCTCTGATACCAACCCGTGACGTCCCCAAATTTGGGTCCTAATTACTCGAATCCAGTCATCACGATCCAATACAAACATCCACCTCTAAACAACATGCAATAACTAAATTCGAAATAATAAACATATGTTGTTCATTTAAAAGGTGTTACTAGTCCCAAGATACGGTAACCTTACCACAAAATACACAAATACCCTTAATAAAGTACTTAGGGTTTATATTACATAACAAGTAATTTAGTTAACTAAAAGGCTGCATCCTGAAGTCTATCACTTCATCTTTCCCTTACCCTTGTTTTTCCCAAAAGTCTCGGGTTTCACTGGAATAAGGTTCATGATATAGCAAGGGTGAGCAACTAGTTTGCTCAACAAGTTTAAATATCAACAAGAGACAATATATATCATGAATGAAAGGAATAGCTGAAACAATTCAACAATATGAATAACATAAGTAGGAATAATGATTTGCTTTTAGAATCAAGATAGTCAAGTAGACTATGAACTATAAACTTCCACTGGAGTCAATAGCTGGTTGACCCAATGGTTACTACCAGAAATATGTACTTGAGGGGATCAGCCTCTCGTACAATATGTGTATGCATAACATTTAATTTTCGTGTTTTGTACCTAATATTAGATACAGGGTACTCCCCCTATAATAGAGGGGTGTTCATAATAGTCTAAGAATCCGCATCTTCAATGATTTAGATAGCTTTTAAAATCTTTAACATAAATGTCTAGTCGAACAATAGCTTAGACCTTCTTTGAAGAGTTCTTTAAACAGTAGAACATTAAATAAGGTACATGTCAATGACTGTACAAGATTAAGTGCATCAAGTGTGAATAACAACAACATCGATGTGGAATAATTGTAAAGTAATTAAACCACTAAAAGTATACTTGGAATTACAGTTCAAGCTTAAATAAATAACTTGCTCAATGAAATGAGTTTAGAGATAAGGAACTTGCCTGTATGCTCAGCTACAACAAACTAACTTTAATTAAATGGCTTTAAATGACCTAACATTAATCAAGTCGGTCTAACAATTAGTACGGCGTATACTGGCATGTTTGTACGCTTACTACGAACTTATCTAACAAATAAGTCTAACACATAATTCACTTCATTTGACATGCTAACATTAACCCTATAGATGTGTAATCACACTTAGGTTAATGATTTAATAATGTAGGAGTATTCATCCTAGGTATTAAACACTTAAGAAATCTTTAAACAATTTAATATAATTGGTGAATATTAAATACTTTATATTTAATTAACTCTTTCTTTAATTAATTACTATTTTTATTTGTTAAATAGTAATTAATTAACTACCTTTAGTTATTATTTAATTATAAATAATAACTAATTAATCTTACTTAATAATTAGTTTATTTATTTTAATGCTTCTTAATTATTACATAAGATTAATTAGATAATAATTAATTATTTAACTTTATTATGATCTTATGCAATTATTATTTAATCTTAATTAAATAATAATTAATTAATTAATTAATTAATCTTATATTTCTTTAATTATTATTTAATAATAATTAATTACTTAATTATCCTTATTTATTATTTAATATAATAAACTATGAAATTATTAACTTTATTTATCTTTAATCATTATTTATTAATTAAATAATAATTAATGACTTTTAAAATCTTATTAGTTAATATAAATCAACTAACAATTAACTAAGTAATTATCCTCACTTATTATTTAATTTAAAGAAATTAAATAATAGTTTAATCATTTTAATTATTATTTAATGTTAATTGAATTAATAATTAATTATTTGTCTAATTTAATTATTATTTAATGTCAAATAATAATCAATTTATTTATCCTTATTTATTATTTAATTTTAAATTAAATAGTAAATGATTAATGGAATTTGTATTTACGTAATTTAACCATAAATTTAGCTGACTAGATTAATATTTAAAATATTTAAATATTAATCAAAATGAAAAATATAATTCCAAATATCACTTTTGTTTTATTATTATTTTTATTAAAATTTTAAACATTTAAATTAATTAAAAATATACAGAATGACAATTTTGTAAATAAACTAAAAAATCGGACTGATGGCAATTTGGTAATTATTCTAAAAACTGAACGGAGGGGCAAATTTATAATTTCGCCGTAAATTAGCTCTCACGCATTGCGCACTCTTAGCATAACCAGGCCCCAAAACGGTGCCGTTTTGGAGAACTTGGGGATGGCTTCTGCGCATAACGCACAGGTGACAATTTTGAACCCTAAACGGCGTCGTTTGGCTCCGCCTCTGGCAGAAATACTGTTGGTGCGCAATGCGCGGCCAGCTTCTTTTTTTTTCCTTTAGCAATTTGTCTACAGTGTTCGAAAAATACTCCACCCTAATGAAATTTATACCTTCAAGTAAGCTTTAATCTCTCAATAAAAATCTAAAATAATTACCCATCACTTAATATCAATTTATAACATGAAAATTTAAGTACTCATGATTTATTTCCATAATTTTCATCAAAATTATTTTACCAAATAGACTACTACAAATCATAACTTTTTCTGTATAACTCCATTTTGAATGATTCAAACCTTATTTTCTCATGATTTAATATTCTATAATATTAGAACATTAAATCTAAGTTTTATATAAAAAAAAAATTGGTCATTATTTCCAGGACTTGTTTACACACTACCAAACACATGCTTTTAGCATACAAAATATACCAAAATACAAATCAAGCATATTAAACTCAAGCATGTCATAAATATTAATAATACACATTACTAAGTATATTAACATGTTGGTTTATTTAGTTTTAAAATAAAGTTAGATTTAAAATAACCATTACCTTATTTTAGTGGTTATTTTCCTTTTTCTTCCAAAATAGGTGATAAGGCTTGAAGGCATGAACAATCCAAGCTTCCCCTTCTTCCTCCTTAATCTCTCAAAATATTTACTCTCACAAGGATTTTTCTTTCTAGCTTCTCTCTAGAACTTGACCAATGAGCTAGGAGAAAATGTATAACACTTGCTACAAATAATCTAAGTATTTAGTTTATAGATATAAAATATATATCTATAATTATAGCTATCATGAACCTATATTGGATACTTGCACAAGAAATAAACTTAAGGACTTAAGTTGGTGAAAAGAGGGATGGTCCATGTACTAAAAAAACCAATACAAGCAATCCAATTAAATTAATGAAAAATAAAATAAAAAATATCAATTCACCCTCTCTCTCTCTCTCTCTCTCTCCTAGTACACGACTGATGAGCTTCTTTTTTACCCAAAAAAGAGTCACATGCTCTTTCTTTAATAAATAAATAAGTTACACAATTAATTTCAAGTGGGCTTATACCTTGGACTTCATTTAATATCCAATAGACTCCTATTAAATGATTTGGACTATTATTTAGTCAGATCCATTTAATTTATCATTGGACTAATTAATATAATTCAAAAGATTGGTTATTAATTTTGTTACACATTAATTATCAAATCCATTATTAAATAATAATTGAATTGATTCATTAATTAAATACTCTAGCATATTAATGTTAAATTACCAAATGGACTAATAAATATTATTATTAATATTTCACATTGTTCACAATAATTAATAATCATATTAATTAACTTACCAAATTTAATTAACTCATTATATTCAATTTAATTGAATATTTAATTAATAGGAAACTTATCAATTATTTTGATATTAAAACTTTAGGGTTTATTCAATAATTTAATTAACATACTAGTGATCCTCTTTAATTAACTCTAGCAATTAATCACATAATCATTTAGTCACGTAATGAATTAATCACACAAAAAGATTTAAATAACCTCGTAAAACTAACTTGTTAGCAATTAAATTAATAATGACGTGAAAATTCTAGGACATTACATCGACAGTGAAGATTTGACCGAAAAAGGTTACAAAGGATACGTTTTATTTTCTCACTAAAAATTTAGGTTTTATTTAGTTTAAAATAAAATTTAGAGTGCAATCGATTTTAAGGTTAAAGTTTATGGTGTAAATTGGAATTTAGTGTTAAAATATTTCAATTTGGTCCTATTAGGATCAGTCCTTAGCCCCCCACTAAATTTAATTTTTTTTTTCTTTCGGGTTGTGAAGTCCCCAAATTCAAATACCCATAATTCGAATCTGGTGCTTCACAATCCAAATCATATACCAAATCTATAATAACTCATAGTGGAATAATAGAAATATTTACATTGATTTAACATAAATATTCTTGTCCCATGACTCGCAACCATAACTGGTACATGACATAACTTAAATAATAAGTTCTAACATAAGTCTTAATACAACACTGAATAGAATTATCTACGTCATCACAATAAAGCTTTTCAGCCACATTGTCTTTGCCCTTATCTTTTCTTGAACCGGTGCCTTGCTCAATCTTAACTATAATATTTACAAAAAGAAAGGGTGAGCAAGAAGTTTGCTCAGCAAGTATAAAGGCAATAAAATTAAGCACTTATGTGTAAGGTTTTATAATCTCAAGGGATGTAACAATAATTGTTAACTCGGAAATTAAGTAAATGAAATGTGAACAAAGTAAGTGTCAATAATTCCAAATCTGATCATTTTTACTACTGAAGAGTCACTATGGATCAAAGGATTTGTAGATGAAATCAAGGATTTCAATATTTTCAAATTGATGAATATTTTGTACTAAGTGGTCACTATGGACCATGAACTCATGCTGGAATTAACAGTATTTCATTGAAAATTCATAATATAAACAAATACAGTAGGTGATTAGCTTAAAGTACCCTATATTATTCTTAACACTCAAACATGCAGTTCGCACGCATGTCGGTCTCTCGACGTAAAGTAGTTTTCCCTTCTATGAGTGTTGTTCATCTCAACATATCATAAGAGTCCGTACTAAGGCGATTGGTTAGGATAGCTTCCTCAAAAAAATATGATTGATTAACAATCGGTCTTATTATTGATCTAACTGATATAAACGGCATAGACGTTCTTCTCAACACAATTATGAACGATTGATACGTTCAATGTTCGCAAGCAAAATTCAAAAAATCGCTCAAGAATATAATTATGATTTAAATTAGATTTCAAAGTATATAATTCAATCTTCAAGAATATAGATAAAACATGAATTATTTTATCAATTAATTCTACTTATACGATTAATAAGAGTACAAGATGGAGTGCTTGCTTAAATAGTCGACTCTATCTGACTTTAACTTCTTATCCTTTGAACAACATATGTTCATCATAATCATCAAACGATTAATCTCTATTAACTTCATATAATGATTTAGGCGATTTAACTTATTAGTTCTATATAACTAGGACTAACAAATCATCTTTATTATTCACTTATTATACATATGTCCACAAATAAAATTATTTGTTTGAGTATTATTGTCCCTCTTTTCCTTTATTTAATTCACTCATTATTCATCACAAATAAAATAATATTTAGTATTACTTCATTTGTTTAATTATCCTTAATCATCATTTAATTATTCACATTTTGGGTTCATTGTCTCATAAATAAAGTGTTTTCACTTGATTTGTTTATGATTTATTAATCAATTATTATTTTATTTATTCATACTTTACAAATAAAATAATTTAAGTTATTATTTTATTTGTTTAATCTCCAATTATAGTAACATTTACTCTTATTTTAATTATTTATGCTTCATTAATTCACAATTAAAATAATTCTTAATATTATTTTAATTGTTTATCCTTTATTAATCAACAATTAAAATAATTGTTAATATTATTTTAATTGCTTATTCTTTAATAATTCATAATTAAAATAATCTTTAATAATATTTTAATTGTTTATACATTATTAATCCACAATAAAAATAATCTTTATTAATATTTTAATTAACTCACAAATAAAATATTTTTTCATTATTATTTTATTTTATTTATTTATTATTTATTTTTATTTTTATTACTTGGATCAGATCGGACAAGATCAACCTACTGGTTGGACCTAGGTTTGACCAACCCGGTCAACCAGATTAACAGGATTACACATTGGGGTCGTGTTTTAGCTTAAGAACAGCGTCTTGGCACTGTTCTCGATTTTTCTTCAAAAATATAACCAACACCCGGCTCAATCTTGGCAGAATGTTTGGTTTATTTTTCAGCTTTTGAGATTTGTACCTTTTTTTTATTGAATCTACCATAACTTGCTCATTTTACATCCAAATGAACTCAAATCAGTTTCAGTATTTCATAAACTTATAAATCTATAGTATTCAAAATTTTAAATTATTTTTAAAAATACTTATTTAACCAAAATTATTGGTTCTTCAAGCTAGGGTTTTATTTTGACATATTTTATAAGAAAATTCACCATTAATTCGTTTCAACTCCATTTTTGTTCGTTCCACTTGAATTATTTTCATGTTTCACAGTTCTACAACATGAAAATTTTAAATTATCCAAATAGTTTACACATTTTGTTCTATTTAGTACCAAATCTCATGTTTTCAAGTAGTACACTTTAGGATTTTATGTTCACATGCATTCTTTTGTACATTTAGACATATAACATCTAAAATCACATACAAATCACATATTCTCCTTCATAAACCATCTTTTTTCCTCTGTGATATAAAGATTGCTAGAGCCCCCACTTCTCCTTGCTTTATACTAAGCTTTCCTTCCTACTCTAAAACTCAATTTTGCAAGAGTTCTCCTTAGGTTTTCTAATTTCTTTCTCTCTAACTCTCCGCTTAGTAATATAGCAAATGTAAACAAACTTTGTTAAATAAAATGGGAGCTCCTATTTATAGGAGTGCTATTAACCTCCATGCATGTATTAACCATTGGTAAAAGGTGATTAGGATAAAGTATCACCTAATCCACCAGTTTAAGTACACCATCCATGCTCCTAAGGCATCATTACATGCACAAGGCTCCAAGAAGGCTAAATTTTCAACATTTTGAGAGCAAGGGGGCCATCGATCATGGGGTAATATTAATATATAATATTTTTTTATATGCAATACGCATATATATATATATATATATATATATATATATATAAATATATATATATATATATTGAAATTAGTATGCCCTCAAGTCAATCACATTTGATGTGATAAGCATATACTTTGTAATCTTATTCGTTTATTAATAAAAGTATCAAGGCATTTCTTTATTCATGATTAATTAGCTAAATTAATTAAATGGATAAACCCATAGTTTTCGAGCAATGCTTTTAGAATCATGATGAGGATCATGCTAATGAGATCTAAATTCAAGATAGCTCAAAACTAAAATTATTCCCAATCATTGGATCATTAAAAAGGGGATTAGTAGATCCAAATAGATTGGTA